>CM028885.1:22846333-23098833 GCA_016801885.1 Toxotes chatareus | reverse complement strand
AGTGGATGGATGGATGGATGGATGGATGAGTGGATGGATGGATGGATGGATGGATGGATGGATGAGTGGAAGGATGGATGGATGGATGGATGGATGGATGGATGGATGGATGAGTGGATGGATGGATGGATGGATGGATGAGTGGATGGATGGATGGATGAGTGGATGGATGGATGGATGAGTGGATGGTATGGGCTGACTCTTCCTGTAGCTTGTGGTGAAATCTTTGTACCTGTTGTTGTTGTAGGAGAATCCAGGTTATAAAGGAGACACAGCAGAGCTCTCGTCCTCGGTGAGTCCAGCACTAAAGTTTGACTCTGTTGTTTCTTGTGTCCAGTCACCTACTGATAGATGCTTGTGCTCTGTCACTGTGTCCTCACTGTCCTCACTGATGAGGCAGAGGCAGTGAATAAAGGTCCATCGTGTAAATAAGTCTCGGCCTCTCTGTAGATGGACGGTAGTCGTAGCAGCAAGCGCTCCCACGGTGAGAGGATCAAGTACAAGCTGGTAGCAGTGCCTCATGGGAACGACATCGCCTCGCTGTTTGAGCTGGACCCGACCACGCTGCAGAAGACCGACTCCTTTGTACCACGGTAGGAACTGCTGATAGTACATGCTTCCTTAAACTGGGATCAGACTCTGCTGTGTCAGATCAGAGCTTGAAGAGAAACTGAGCTGGTTTTCTTCCAGAAACTCGTACGTACGACTGAGACATCTGTGCACCAACACCTGGATCCAAAGCACCAACGTCCCCATCGACATAGAGGAGGAGAGACCCATCAGACTCATGGTGAGTTCACATTCACAGGAATTTGTAATAGCCATTGGTTGGACATGATACGACAGGCTGACACTGCTAAAGCCACAAGCATGGATAAAAACATGACGGTGAGAAAGAAGAACAAACATAAAACAGCTGTTAAGGGATAAATCTGGTTTGTGGAGACTTATTTAACGTTTATGTTCATAGTTTTTAGATTTTCTGTTTGGTGGTTAGATTTTAGAAAATCTAACCACCAAACAGAGGTAAAGCAGGAACAGATGCGTCGACCTCTGTGTCCACCCGAGGATCTGTATGAGCTGAAGTTCCTGTATAATAACCTGTGTCTCCTCCGGCTGCAGTTAGGAACATGTCCCACTAAAGAGGATAAGGAGGCCTTCGCCATCGTCTCAGTTCCTGTGATGGAGATCAGAGATCTGGACTTCGCCAATGATGCCAGTGCTATGTTGAGCACCGTGGTGGACCAGTTCAACCAAGGCTTCATCAGCCAGAACGACCGCAGGTAGGACGCTGTGTGTGAGTGTGTGATGATTTCCACAGCTATCTAATGTCTATTACATATAACCAATCGATGCTGGCAGCTACTGGTAGATTAAACATTCTGGACAAAACTGCAAACTTGTAAGAACCTGAAAAATCATGTTTGCGAAGACGACATTTCTCTGAGTGTTGCTGGAACATCAGTGTGCAGAGAGTCGAGCAGAGAGAGGCAGACAGAGAGTCAGGCCTTGAGGAGGAGTTTATTATGTACTTGTGTTTTTGTTGCTCAGGTTTGCCATCAAGCTGCTGGAGGACGTGGTTTTCTTCGTGGCTGACGTCATTAACAGCGGTCAGCCGGCTCTGGACGTGGTCATGACCAAAGCCAACCGAGAGAGACAGAAACTGATGAGAGAACAGAACATCCTCAAACAGGTCTGATCCAGAAAAATCAGGGAACAGAGACAGGAAATGTTCAGCTGACAAAGTCAGTGCCTACCTTCTAACTGACGCCCTGTGTGTGTTCAGATCTTTGGCATCCTGAAGGCTCCCTTTAAGGACCGGGGGGGAGGGGAGGGTCCCCTTCTGCGTTTGGAGGAGCTGGCGGACCAGAAAAATGCTCCCTACCAGTACATGCTCAGACTCTGCTACAGAGTCCTCCGACACTCCCAGGAGGACTACCGCAAGAACCAGGTGAGGAGGAAGATGATGATGATGGTAGAGCGTTACGAGCTAATGCCCAGTTTTTGAAAACTCAAATACCAGATGCTGTTTGGTTGAACCGCCTCCCTTCAGTGTCTATCTTATCTGCTAATGCCCCTCCTTCCCTCTCCCTCTCACCCTCCTCTCCCCTCCAGGAGCACATAGCAAAGCAGTTTGGTGTGATGCAGAGTCAGATTGGTTATGACATCCTGGCTGAGGACACCATCACTGCCCTGCTGCACAACAACCGCAAACTGTTGGAGAAGCACATCACCAAGACCGAGGTGGAGACCTTTGTTAGCCTGGTCCGCAAGAACCGAGAGCCCAGGTACACATTGGGGGGTGGGGGAGAAGTGGGGTGGGGGGGGGGGTTAGTATGCTGTTTTTATTTCTTTAGGTTCCGGTCCAATGTCTGGTTATTATGTGTGTGTGTCTGTGCAGGTTTCTGGACTACCTGTCAGACCTGTGTGTGTCCAACAATGTGGCCATCCCCGTCACTCAGGAGCTCATCTGTAAATGTGTGCTGGACCCCAAGAACCAGGATATCCTCATCAAGACAGAGTGAGGAGGGAGGGAGGGGTGACCTTTAACCCCTCAACAACAGATCATCTGTGCTCATCTTGCTGAGTGTAACACACGTTTAGAGGCTAATTTAATTTCAAGACTTATTTTCATTCCATTTATTTCCTCAGAGAGAAAAGATGAGGGAGTGAGGATGGCATCATTTTACCAACAAATCAATTCAATAAATCCTAAATTTATCACCTGCGAAATGATTCCATCAAACAGCAACACATGCATTAGAAAGGTTCCTGTCATCACAGAACCTGAAGGATCAGGTGGCCATGATGGTGTTGAACCTGGCACATCAGTGACACGAGCCCTGCTGCTGCCAAACTATGTTTTATGGAACTGTGGGGGAACAGGTTTTAAAACAAACCTCTCTCAATGCTCAAAAGTTTTCCTTGAAAACAAACATTCTCCAGGAAAGGGAGACTATGTAGTGTGTATTATTGGGTACTGATAGATGTGACTTACTAAATATTTTAATATAAAGCCAGGGGGAAGACAGAATGCAGAGATGCAAACATATTTTTGTGGCTCTTCTAAATGGGAGTGAATATTGTCCCTGCCCCTCATGTTATTTCCTCTGTATTAATGTTTGTTAATATGACCAGCAGGGGGCAGTAGTGTCTGTGTCTTCTGTTTTCATTCTGTTTTCACTAAATAATCAAGATTAGAGCTATTTCTGTTTTGCCTCCAGGCGTCGTGTCCCGAAAGAAGCGCCCCCTGGTGGTGGTCAGGGAGAGTACATGGGGATGGATGACTATGGAGACGAGGATGAGGTTGGTCTGCCTGCATATTTATTTTTTTCTTAACGGATGAGTCAGTCATTGCTAGGACAAGGAAATACTCTGTACCTTCTGTATTTCTGTGGTCATGGTGTTCTTGTCTCTTTCTGCAGGTGTGGCTCGTGTGGACAGACAAGACCAATGAGAGACAGGACAAGAGCATCAGGCAGCTGGCTCAGGAGGCGAGGCAGGGAAACGCCCATGATGAGAATGTTCTCACTTACTACAGGTAAGAGCAGAGGGCTCAGCTCCTGGGTCCATTAATGTCCACAGAGAATTTAATGGCGATTCCACCTCATGTTGTTACTTACAAATCTCTTTACCTCGTCCATAGAAAAGGGTTTTCATTTTTTTCTCATGGCATTTATACATTCTATTTTTAATTTGGTTCCAAGTAGAGATTTTGACCCATTGGTGACACTACTGATGTGACACCAGCTGAACCAAGGCTCTGTTAAAAATTTGCTGTAGATGACGTTATTAATGTGTAGACTCTCTGGACCTTCTCAGGTACCAGCTGAAGCTTTTTGCCCGGATGTGTTTGGACCGTCAGTACCTGGCCATAGATGAGATCTCCAAGCAGCTGGATATCGAGCTCATCTTCCTGTGCATGATGGACGAGATGCTGCCCTTTGACCTGCGGGCCTCCTTCTGTCGCCTCATGCTCCATGCTCATGTTGACCGAGACCCTCAGGAGCTGGTGACACCCGTCAAGTTTGCCCGCCTCTGGACTGAGATCCCAACCTCCATCACCATCAAAGAGTTGGTAGACTTTAGTATCTAGTGTTTTTTCTGTCCTGCTTGATTGGTTTTTCTTAGTGTTTGCTCAGTGGCGCCTGGGTAGCTCAGTTGGTAGAGCATCAGACTTTTAATCTGAGGGTCCAGGGTTCAAGTCCCTGTTCAGGTGATGCATATTTATGTGTTCAGGGGTTCATGTTATGAGTTCTGCTTGGTGGTTTGAAGAAGTAACTGTAATCTTCAGGTGTGGTGATATTAAAACAAAACCCGCCTTTAGGTGTCTCTAATCTCTGAAGCATTCCCTGTCATCACACTGTGTTTCATGAGTACTTGACATTTGTATTATAACATAACATAAGACTTCAAACCTCACCTTTTTTGAAGTCAGAGACGAGTCCCAGGAACTTTTTAGGACTTTTTTTGACCTTTAAAACACTTGATGAACTGTAGATTTTTGGATAGGCCGTCACAGCACTGAGATGCAGTGCTGAGGGATGAAGAGCATTCTTTCCAAAGATATGGAATATATATATGTTTTGACGATGGTGGGGGAGAGATTTGGCTAAAGGTGATTTGAACTCCAGTGTTTCCTCCAGGTGGTTTCCTACAGGAGCCTGGGTAGCTCAGCTGGTAGAGCATCAGACTTTTAATCTGAGGGTCCAGGGTTCAAGTCCCTGTTCAGGCGATGTGTTTATGTGCACACGTTGTTGATTGTGTCGTGTCATCATGTGTGGTTTTTTTTTTTACATTATCACTTTAATCTGCATTATAAGTTTTCCTGCCTAAACTGTGTTAGCAGAATGTTTTACATGCAGAAACATCATCATCGCAGGGAAGCTGTGGTTCAACCACGTTAGATATTCAGACCAACACCATCAGCGTTTCGAGGTCAAAGGTCACAGTTCATCAGCTGTTACTTTTTTGTGATGTTTCATCCTCAGTTATGACTCCAACATGGACGACAGCAGAGACAACAAGAAGAACCGTTTCGCTAACACCATGGTGTTCATGGAGGAGTATCTCAACAACGTCCTGAACGATGAACTGCCGTTTCACAATGAGGAGAAAAACAAACTTACATATGAGGTCTGCCCCCGCTCTTCCTCTCTCTCATTTCACAGCCTTCTCCATCATTCACTCTTCTTCTTTTCCCCTGTCATCACATCTTCTCTTTCTGTTCTCTCCAGGTGGTGAGTTTGGCCAGACATTTGATCTACTTTGGTTTCTACAGTTTCTTTGAGCTCCTCAGACTTACCAGAACCCTGCTGGGAATCATCGACTGTAGACCCAATCCTGGACACGCTGGGTTATTATTCCATGATGACGGATCAGGTATGCCCTGCTCTGGCTACTGAGTCATGGTCAAATTAATTAAGTGAATAGGTGTAAAAGGACGTGAAGCTGCCTGTGAAGGGGAATCAAGATGGTAATGTAAGCAGTAAGCTAGTAAGAGACTCCACCCAGTCAGGACAAATGAAAGAGTTGCCCTGAAGAAGCTGTGAATCGTCTTGGAGATTAAAACAGCAAATTGTCTGAGATGATGGGAAAGAGGCTCCAGAGACTTCAATGTTATGACCTTTCATCGTCCCAAAGATACTGCTGTACATACAAACCATCCATCTGTCCATCTGTGTCTCTAAAGGGAAGAACGTGAAGCGCTCCATACATGGGATGGGTCAGATGATGTCCACCATGGTCCTCAACAGGAAGCAGTCCATATTTGGAGGTCAAGGTGCCAGAGGGGCAGGGCTGGGGGCAGGACTGGTACTTGATGGACAGAGGGGTAGTAAAGACAGTATCGACAAGATGGACCTGACAGTGATGGACACCAAGCTAAAGATACTGGAGATATTACAGGTAACTAACGAACAGCAAATTAATTATGAAATATAAAAATTTTAAATTAAATCCGTAAGTACAAGGCTGTTTTATTTCATTTCCCCAACTTTGGGTGCTAATGAACTAAAGTGTGCTAACATTAGCCAAAGTTAATGTATATTGTTAGCTAACATTAAGTTTTAATGTTTTACCGTAAGCAAACTACCGCTATTGCTAGCTATTGTTAGCATGCAAGCTCACAGACTTCAGTTTGTAAGAAAGAGGTTGTGGGAATTAACTAAAACTGTTTTGTACCATCAGAATATAATTTCTGTATAATGTGTCTTTTACTTTCTAGTTAGCTACAATTTCTAGCTTATTAACCATGTTTTCATTGTGAGCCTGTCAGGATTGACCCAGCTACTCGGCTGAGTCCAGCTGTTATTTCTTCCTTTTCAGTAATGTACTGTATGTTTGAACTGAGACGTGAGCCATTCACTGTGGGTTAATTGGAACAGCATAGAAACACGTTTGACCTCTGACAAACTTGAACACTCCTTATTCGTAAACACTCTGATACTGTAAAACTCCTCCAGTTGAATTATTTCTACTTTAATGTGGTTGTTTTTTTGTGAACCTGTAACCGAACCGAACTCTGCTCTTCCTCAGTTCATCCTGAACGTTCGTCTGGACTACCGCCTCTCCTTCCTGCTGTCTGTCTTTAAGAAGGAGTTTGTAGATGTTTATCCCATGGCTGATGCTGATGCCACCACTAATATGGAGCATGCCGGTACATATACAACACACACACACACAGAGCCAATGGAAACACACTCAGACTCCTGATTTTATTGTGACTGTAACATGGAGACACAGATTGTATAGCTTTTAAAAATATCAGTCTCTGTCAAACCTTTTCCCAGAATATTTATTATCAGGCTTTTAAAAAGGCACTTGTTTGATCTACTTCAACACACATCCTGCAGTGTTTGGTAAAGTTGCGTGTTGTTACTTTTCCCAAATGCTTCCAGACATCCCAGACAACATGGAAACAACAGGTAGAACCCAGATAAACCCTAAAAGTTTTAGAGTAATAATCTAATAAAGCTCAGGTGTGTGTTTACACTAAAGGTCATTTTTGTCCACTCTTTTGTCCTTATGTGTTTGGCTGTTTATATCTATCTTTAGAACTGAGTCACATTTTTCTGTGTGTTCTATATGAAAGTCACCTGTATGTATACATGGAAACTATCTATCTACAGCTTCAGTCCTGTCCACTTATTAACCTCTGTGTGTTTGGCCCTCCTCAGCCTCCATCAACCTGCAGCACATTGGAGAGCAGGCAGAGGCCATGTTTGGAGTCGGGTATGTATTTCCTGTTTACCTCTACATGATATGTACAGGTAAATATTCTGTTCTTACAAACCTGCATCACTGTTTGGGGATATTTTAATATTGGATTTTACATGTTATATTTGTGTGTGTGTGTGTGTGTGTGTGTGTGTGTGTGTGTGTGTGTGTGTGTGTGTGTGTACAGTAAGGGGAACAGTATCCTGGAAGTGGATGATGAAGGCGGTCGAATGTTCCTGCGAGTGCTGATCCACCTCACCATGCACGACTACCCTCCTCTGATATCTGGAGCCCTGCAGCTGCTCTTCAGACACTTCAGCCAGAGACAGGAAGTTCTGCACACCTTCAAACAGGTACACACACACACACACACACACACAGGTGCCCCCTGTTGAGGTGGTAAGTGGCCACTATCTATAAGCAAAAATCTAAATGTTTTCCCTGAATGTCTCACGTTTCAAACTAAGGTCCTTCACGGTAAGTGAGGAAAGACAAAAAAAAGTTTTGTCACTCATCTGTATACACACAGTTTAAATGTCACGGGGGTATATGGAGCCAGGGTAGCTCAGACTGTTGTCTGAGAGAAAGTTCTATACTGTCTACGGTGTGTTCATGTCAGTGCACTTAATAGTGTAGTTAATGATATGTTATATAACTTGGGGTTTGAACACCAGGTGGGTTTTTCCTCCTAAGGCAGCTCCATGTGGAGCCTGGATAGCTCAGTCGGTAGAGCATCAGACTTTTAATCTGAGGGTCCAGGGTTCAAGTCCCTGTTCAGGCGATGCACCTTCTTTGTTAATGTTATAAAATCTGCATGGTACACACACATATATAACATATTTTTTCCACTGATCTGATAAATGTCAGTAGAATGGAATAAATGCACAAAGAGTCTGATTGGTCAACCTGCTGCGAGCAGAACACCCATGTTTCTCTGTGCCTTTGCAGGTCCAGTTGCTGATCTCAGCTCAGGATGTGGAGAACTACAAGCTGATCAAGGCTGATCTGGATCACCTCCGGACGCTGGTGGAGAAATCTGAACTGTGGGTGGAGAAGAAGAGCTCCGGAGGAGGTGATGGGAAGAAGGACAAGAAAGACAAGAAGGAGAAAGGAGAGGTAAGGAGAAAAAATGTGGATATTAAAATGTTTATGTTCCTAACACAGCTGCTACAACAAAATATGACTGGATCATATGTCTCCACATTTTTAACATTGGACAAAGAATAAAAAGTGTAACGAAAAAACAAAACAAACACAAGCTCTGAAAGAATAAGAGAGACGAGGAGGTGGTGAAAAGCACAGTATCATCAGCGTACAGCTTTTGTTTGACAGGGTTCATACAAGAAGCTGATGTTAATTTTACTTCATACTTTATTGTCTAACTTCCAAAGACTTCCATTTTTTTAGAAGTGACAGGTGTGTTCTTAACGTCTAGATGGCTGCTGTAAATAACCAAATAACAACTGTGTATAACCACTAACAAACTAACTCGAAGTCACTACCTAAACCAGCGCAGAACCATTTCCTGGGTAGAAGATTAACATTTCTTTTTAATCAGAATATTACTCAAGAAACCAAGCAACTAAGCTGAAACTAAAACCTATTTTTTTAATCTTTGCAAACTGGTTTTTGAACTTACTGTACTTAACTTTGGTGTGGGGCTTGCTGGTGTCTCAGCTGGCTAAGGTGCAACTACATGGTCCTGGGTTCAGATTTGTTTTGGGAATTTTGTTGCATGCCACGCCTCCTTCTCTCTCTTTATTGTTTCTTTCTGTTGTGAAATGAGGGCACATTACTCCAAAATGTCTTTGTGGAACCATTTTGTCATCGTTATTCATCTTGCACACACTTAAATTGAATATCAAACTATTAAAACAACAGCCTGGTTAGTGGCTGATAATCAGACTGAAATTCCTTTTCATTTCATTGTGTTCAAGTTAATGTTTTTTGTTTGGGACGTTATTTTTATTTTGTTTTGCACTAGCCAGTGCAACAGTGAGTGACTCACCTGTTTGTAGGAGCAGTTAACAATCAAAGCAGATAATTAAAGAGTTGCTACGTCTGCAACATGCATTGCTGCAAACGTCTCACCCACGTCTTGCCATTTTGTCCTAAACTAGTGGATTTGAACGTGAGACCAGATCACAACCACAGTTTTCTTTTTCATCGTTAATGTTAGAACATTTCAGAGACTTTTCCTACAGTCCTTCCTACAGACTGACAACCACACACACACTCACACCTACTGGCAATTTAGAGCAGCCAGTTCACCTGTGCATGTTATGTGCATGGGATTGTGGGAGGAAGCTGGACCCGGAGAGAACCCACGCAGGGGCAGGGAGAATATGCAAACTTTGCATGGAACCCTCTCGCTGTGAGGCGACAGTGCTAACCACTGCACCACCGTGCCGCCTGTACTGTAATATGTAATAGTTTGATTCAAGTGTGTATAATGTAGTACCACACCCATAGAGAACTGCCTGTGCTGTTTTACCCTCTGCATCCTGCAGGGGCCGTCAGAGGAAGCAACGCCCAAGAAGGAAAAACTGGACAAGGGCAACGAGAACTATCAGAAAGTTAAAGAGGTGAGAGCACTCGTCCATCGGTGTTCCTTCAGGCCGTAACCTGTTGTGGTGTTTCGGGTGTCCATCTCTGTTGCGGGGGGACAAGGTCCTTTATGTGGTGCTCTTGTCGTCATTTCTTCAGCAATGGTGGCTTCCACTGCTCACAGTAATTCCGTTTGTTTTTTCCTGATAGTGACTCATAATAACAGCATCACAGATGTAAATACAAACAAAACCTGATCCATTGTTCTGAATCTGTTGTTTTGAATGTTCTCAGCTTTCAGTCACTTTGTGTTTTCATTCACAAGCTTCATGTGTCAGTGAATCATTCAAACTGCCCGCGATGGAACGCAGCCTGCTTGTTACACTGGTCCTCCCAGTTTAATGGTTTTCATGTTTGTTTATTAAATTATTTTAAACCATGTTTGTACCAATAAACAGTAGGTTCACTGGGTGTTCATGAGTAGTTTCCCCACTCAGTAAGTCGTGTACAGAACTCACAGTCCACAGTGAAATGTGTGTAATGAAGCCTCCGTATTCCTACATAAATCCTTATTTTTAGTCAGCACTGCACAAGTTTTAGTTTTTTTTTACTTTACTAACCACCAACTACTTTATTATTTATATTCTCAGTTTTAGATTTAATAACATATTTTCTTTTATCTATTATGACTTCAACCCAGACATTATTTCAGACATTGTTCAGTTTCAGCATCATTTATCCTGATTTGACTTTGTGAAACTGAGAAGAGGAAAGAATATTAAAGCTTTAGCAAATGAAACATCTCAGTTTGACAAACATCCCTCTCACTCTGCTCTGATTGTGCTCTGCCTCCCTCCGTCCGTCCTCTCTGTCGTCTGTAGATCCTGGAGAGGCTGAATAAGATGTGCAGCAGTGGCGTTTGGAAGAAGCAGCAGAGGTTGCTGAAGAACATGGGAGCTCATAAAGTCATGCTGGACCTGCTGCAGGTGTCCTACGACCAGGTGAGACTGAAGAAGCCCAGCTGTTCACTGTAAACTCAGTCAAGGCGAGTGAAGGTGCTGTTACACTTGATATCTTCACCATCAGTCTCAGCCTCAGGGGGTTTTGTAGGACTCAGAGGGCTTTGGAGCAGAATCCCATATTTACTTCATAGTTTGATTGATGAGTTTGGTGAATGTGGTTGAAGAATCCATTGCCCCTTCATCTCTCTCTCTGTCTGCAGAACGATGTGAAGATGCAGGAGATCATCAGGTACACTCACCTGTTCCTGCAGAAGTTCTGTATGGGGAACCAGGAGAACCAGGCTCTGCTGCACAAGAACCTCAGTCTGTTTCTCAACCCCGGGGTACAAAGCTTTTACAACTGATCGAGTCAATTAACAGAAAATGTATCATTTATTATTCTGGGTCAGTTAATAAGTTCAGTCTTTTATCAAGCAGCAGATCCAACAGTCCAGAACGCTGTTAGCGCCCCCTGTGGGCTGCATCATTCATTACAGCCTCAGTATGAACAAACAGCACAGTGATGGTTTATCTGACCAGTAAGCCGCTGGGAGCAGCTCTCCGGGAGAGGATGAGTGTGCGAAAGCTGCTCGGATAAAGAATAAACTTTGTGGTTTGTCCACGTTTGTCTTCAGAATTTACCTGGACAGGTCAAACCATGGTGGGATTTATTTTTTTTATCAGAAACAACCACAGGAGTTAAAATGTTAACGAGCAGCATGAAGATCCCCACACGTTTAATAAAAACCTTCCAACATTTGCTGGTTAAAGCTGTTCCCAGCTGATGATGGTTATGATTTTACTGGTCAGACTGTGTTTCTGTTTGGGACGTTTCACGAGCTAAACAACAAACTGGTTCGTTGACTAAATGTCCTCCTGTGCAGCTGCTGGAGGCAGAGACGGTGCAGCACATCTTCAGTAACAACTACCAGCTGTGCAGCGAGATCTCAGAGAGCGTCCTGCAGCACTTCATCCACTGCCTGGCCACGCACGGCCGCCACGTCCAGTACCTCAACTTCCTCCACACCATCATCAAGGCTGAGAGCAAGTATGTGAAGAAGTGTCAGGACATGATCATGACCGAGGTGAGGACGAGGACGCGTCACTGTGCAGGACTGTCTCAGTGTCCCAGTGCGTTTGTGTGGTGATGGAATAACGTGCTTTCTCTCTGTAGCTGACTAACGCCGGCGAGGACGTGGTCGTCTTCTACAACGACAAAGCCTCCTTCAGCACCATGTTGAAGCTGATGGAGGAGAGCAGGGAGGGCGTGAGCGAAAACAGCCCGCTCAGGTAACCATGGCAACAGCACGCAAAAATATAATGTCACTGAAAAACCACCCACAGTCAGCGTCCCCTGATTGTCCACTGCTCGTGTCCTCCTCCCCGCAGGTATCACATCTCTCTGGTGGAGCTGTTAGCCGCCTGTGCTGAGGGCAAGAACGTTTACACTGAGATCAAATGTACTTCACTGCTGCCTCTGGAGGACGTGGTCCGAGTGGTGACACATGAGGACTGCATCACCGAGGTACTGAGCCTGGTCACCCGGTCACCCGGCCGCCCGGTCACCCGGTCACCTGGTCACTGGACCGCAGCTAAAGTTATGAATCACTTTTAACAAAGTCTGTATCTCTGTGCGCGTGTGCGTCTCTGTGTATGCGTGTCTGTGTGTCTCTGTGTGTGTGTCTCCAGGTGAAAATCGCCTATGTGAACTTTGTGAATCACTGCTACGTGGACACAGAGGTGGAGATGAAGGAAATCTACACGTCCAACCACATCTGGAAACTGTTTGAGGACTTCACCGTGGACATGGCTCGGGTAAGGACAGCACTGATGACTGGAATTCGTCTTTTATTTGTCCTGAGTTCATCACTCAGTGATCTTCATTAAACTGCACATTAACATCTACAATTTTAATTCATTTTCACTTCATTAGTGTCAGTGAGTCCTGCAGAAAGACGGCGTGGACACACACGGACAAAGCACTTTGACACAGTGTTGACTGTGGAAGGAGCTGTATAAATAAAGCTGAGTTGAACTGAACTGTGGACACACACGGTTATTTTCGTGTGTGTGATGGTGATTTTTTTCTCGTCTGCAGGTTTGTAATAAACGAGAGAAACGTCTTTCTGATCCCATCCTGGAAAAATACATCATCAACGTGGTCTTCGACACCATCAGCGCCTTCTTCAGCTCCCCTTTCTCTGAAAACAGCACCTCTCTGCAGGTCAGGAACATGATGCACTCTGGGTAAATTTCAACCCTGAAGGTCAAACGTCCACATGGACAAACATCAGGCTGGATTTATTTATCACTAGAATTCACTTCATGAGAATTTGAAATGTTTTTTTACATTCATAGATTTATTTGTTTGGTGAATTCCTTCATGTATGTTTTGTTCGATGACGCGTGTGTTTAGTTTGATCGTCGTCTCTCTCGCTCTGTCAGACTCATCACACCATCGTGACTCAGCTGCTTCAGTCGTCCGTCAGGCTGCTGGACTGTCCCTGGCTGCAGCAGCAGCACAGAGGACAGGTGGAGACCTGCATCAAGATCCTCGCTCTGACAGGTAACACACACACCTGGCTTCACCGACAGAGGTGAGATCACTTCTACTCAGACTGATCAGTGATGAACTCTCTTTCTCTGTTTAGCTAAGAGTCGCTCTATCACTTTTCCTCTGGACCTGGAGGCTCAGATCAGCTCCATGTTGTCCACTTCTGCTCTCAACTCTCTGTCCCGCTCCAACCCAAACTACAAATCCTCCTCCCGATCCTCCAGAACCATCGCTCCCAGCAACCCCTGGGACTACAAGAACATCATAGAGAAGCTCCAGGTACGCAGATTATTTTCCAGTGTCACGTTTATTAAACCAGATGAGTCCGAGTCCTGAACCAGGAGTGAAGTTACAGAGGAGCAGTGATAGTTTTTCCCTCCTGTCCTGTGACGTTCATCGTGTCTGAAAGAGGCTTTTAATTTGAAATCTTAAATACATTTTCATTTCAACCTCAAAACAACTGAAAAACAGAAGTTACATCAAAGCCTGTTTCAGAAAATATCAGCTTAAGCAAAAAAGCTGTAACCCTGACAATAAACAGCTCACTGTGTGTGTGTGCGCGCGCGTTCCTCAGGACATCATCAACACTCTGGAGGAGCGTCTGAAGCCGCTGGTGAACGCTGAGCTGTCGGTGTTGGTGGACGTCCTCCATCAGCCCGAGCTGCTGTTTCTGGAGGGAACCGACGCCCGACAGCGCTGCGAGTCCGGAGGATTCATCTCCAAGTAGGTGCAGGTTCTCCGAGTCCAAAATCTACTGCACAATAACACACTGACAGAGGGATGATGGGAAAAATATGTGTGTGTGTGTGTGTAGGCTTATCCAGCACACCAAGGCTCTGATGTCTTCAGATGAAAAGTTGTGTATCAAAGTTCTGAGAACGCTGCAGGAAATGCTGATCAGGACTCTGGACTTCGATGACAAGGTCAGTTAAACAGCTGATTCACTGATTCACCGACTGATTCACTGCTGCTCGGCAGCAGCAGTTTGATATTTTGTCCAAAATCAGGTTTTAATTGACTTCTATTGAGTCTTATATAGTGAACAGGTAAAGGTGGATTCAGGGGACCTAAATGGCTGCAGTGTGTAGTGTCCTGCTCAAAGACACTTTGACTTGTGGACAGGAGACAGTGGGGATCAAACCTCCAACAGACACTGAGGCAGATATTGTTGTATAGTTTAGAAACTCTGCTCACAGAGGCTTTGAAGTGTGAGCTGATCATAGCAAACAGGAGGATGAAGTGACTTTGTGTTGACTTTGTGTTGATGTTGTTTCAGGGAATCGCGCTGCGGAAAGTTCTACTGCAGAACTATTTGTTTCCAAACAAGAAGAACAACCAGAAGAACGACCTGGCTGAGCTGGGAGCTGCAGGTACACTGCTCCACACAGACTCTGCTGAAAGGGAACGAACACTGAAGACCTTTATTTTTAAAGTCGGTTTGCAAACAGCTGCACCTCTGTCATAGCTGCACCTGTGTCACAGCTGCACCTGTGTCACAGCTGCACCTCTGTCATAGCTCCACCTGTGTCACAGCTGCACCTGTGTCACAGCTGCACCTCTGTCATAGCTGCACCTGTGTCACAGCTGCACCTCTGTCATAGCTCCACCTGTGTCACAGCTGCACCTCTGTCATAGCTGCACCTGTGTCACAGCTGCACCTGTGTCATAGCTCCACCTGTGTCACAGCTGCACCTCTGTCATAGCTCCACCTGTGTCACAGCTGCACCTGTGTCACAGCTGCACCTCTGTCATAGCTCCACCTGTGTCACAGCTGCACCTCTGTCATAGCTGCACCTGTGTCACAGCTGCACCTGTGTCACAGCTGCACCTCTGTCATAGCTCCACCTGTGTCACAGCTGCACCTGTGTCACAGCTGCACCTCTGTCATAGCTGCACCTGTGTCACAGCTGCACCTCTGTCATAGCTCCACCTGTGTCACAGCTGCACCTGTGTCACAGCTGCACCTCTGTCATAGCTCCACCTGTGTCACAGCTGCACCTCTGTCATAGCTGCACCTGTGTCACAGCTGCACCTCTGTCATAGCTCCACCTGTGTCACAGCTGCACCTGTGTCACAGCTGCACCTCTGTCATAGCTCCACCTGTGTCACAGCTGCACCTCTGTCATAGCTCCACCTGTGTCACAGCTGCACCTCTGTCATAGCTGCACCTGTGTCACAGCTGCACCTGTGTCACAGCTGCACCTCTGTCATAGCTGCACCTGTGTCACAGCTGTATCAGGTGATTCTGCCTGTGAGCAGCAGGAGGGTTTTCTGCAGTGTAACTCCTGTGAGTACTTGAGTCCTGTGCACATGAATGCGGGTGGTGGAATCAAATGAAGTGTGTGTGTGTGTGTGCGTGTCTCAGCCGGAGAGCAGGAGCGGGACTGGGCGGTGGTGGCGGCGGTTCAGTGTCGTCTGGACCGAGAGGGAGGAACGAAGCTGTTCACAGATCTGGTGATGAGCACCAAGAACGACAAGATCTTCCAGGAGAGCATCCAGCTGGCCATCTGTCTGCTGGAGGGAGGAAACACTGAGATACAGGTCTCTCTCTCACACACACACACACACACACAGCAGAGCAGCATCACTGTTTCCTGCTGTCGTTAAATTAAAGGAGCTGTGATGTAACAGCTGATCTTATCCGCAGGAAGATGACCTCATTTTAACATTTTTCTAACATTAATTATTTGGCGTTTTTTTCCTTTAATGGGAAACTTGACAGCTCAGAGACAGGAAACTGAGCCGGGGACGTTCCAGTGAATAAATGTCCTCTGTGGACATGAACCGTCTCAGACTAAGGCTCTGTGAGTTAACCTGGAAATCCTGTCCTTCTCCTGCAGAACTCCTTCTACAAACTGATGATGGGCGACAACAAGTCAGAGAAGTTCTTTAAGGTTCTTCACGACAGGATGAAAGAGGCTCAGACCGACATCAAAGCCACAGTTTCTGTGAACGTGGGAGAGATGACGCACAAAGCCAACGAGAAGGAGCTGGAGCACGGTGAGATCTTCACATCCCGCCTGTTAAATCCTCCACTTTCAGTTCACTTCTGTTTGTTCTGCTGCTGCTTTTGTTGTTTCATGTGAGTCGGACACCACCGGCCTCCTCCCCGATTAAAGTCTTACATAAAGAAGTATATAATGACAACACGCTTCACACTGAAATTCTCTTTCTGAAGGCGGCTCCGCAGCATTAGTGCTTCCTGCTTCAGGAGGTCACCCGTTGTTGGTCCAGGCTCAGTCCATTTCCCCGGTTGCAGGCGCCTCCGCCCTGCCTGCTCAGCCAGCGGCCGAGCAGAGGGAGGTGGAGACGGAGATGGGACCAGCTGTTACCATCATGAAGCCCATTCTGAGGTTCCTGCAGCTGCTCTGTGAGAACCACAACCAGGATCTGCAGGTGAGTTCCAGCAGGTGCTGATTGCTAATGTCACACACTGTGACCAGCTGCAGTTTAAACATCAGCTGGAGGAAAACAGGAACACAACAAACACAAAGCCTGGCAGCCATTTTATTCCCCTGATTTAAAGGTGAAAACAGTGAAGGAAGATTTTCCTGTGAAAACCTTTTCTTCTTCTGTTGTTGTGTCTGAAACACGAGAGAGAGAAACAGTAAGGTGAAGATGATGTGTCTTTCCAGAACTTTCTGCGATGTCAGAACAATAAGACCAACTACAACCTGGTGTGTGAGACTCTTCAGTTCCTGGACATCATGTGTGGAAGCACCACCGGAGGTCTGGGCCTGCTGGGCCTCTACATCAACGAATCAAACGTCCACCTCATCACCCAGACGCTGGAGACGCTCACAGAGTACTGCCAGGGCCCCTGTCAGGAGAACCAGGTGATCAGCCCCCGAGGAACACAGCCAGGAGGGAGGAACACACCAGAGACTCATCATTAACATGTGTGTGTGTGTGTGTGTGTGTGATACAGACGTGTATAGTGACCCACGAGTCCAACGGCATCGACATCATCACTGCTCTGATCCTGAACGACATCAGTCCGTTGTGTCGTTATCGGATGGAGATGGTTCTGGAGCTGAAGGTACGTTTACAGCGTGAGGTCGACGCCATGTGAACCAATCAGCACCGAGGCTTCGGTCTCGTGGTTAGTAGTGTCCATGTTGAGTTCAGTCCACATGTTTGACTGCCGCTGCTGTCTCTCTGGTTGCCAGGACAATGCCTCCAAGCTGCTGTTGGCTCTGATGGAGAGTCGTCACGACAACGAGAACGCTGAGAGGATCCTGTTCAACCTCCGACCACGAGAGCTGGTCCGAGCCTCCCACCTTCATCCCTTCATCTCTCTCTTCTTCTTTCTTCCTTCTTTTTCTCATTCTTTTATTTTCTTTATATAAAAACACGTTAATTTCAAAGACTTTCAGTCTCGTTTTATTCATGCACTTATCCTTTCTAAAAATACAACTGTCTGTGTGTCTGTGTGTGTCTGTGTCTGTGTGTGTGTGTGTGTGTGTGTGTGTGTGTGTGTGTGTGTGTGTGTGTGTGTGTGTGCTGTGTGTGTGTGTGTGTGTGTGTCTGTGTGTGTGTGTGTGTGTGTGTGTGTGTGTGTGTGTGTGTGTGTGTGTGTGTGTGTGTGTGTGTGTGTGTGTGTGTGTGTGTGTGTGTGTGTGTGTGTGTGTGTGTGTGTGTGTGTGTGTGTGTGTGTGTGTGTGTGTGTGTGTGTGTGTGTGTGTGTGTGTGTGTGTGTGTGTGTGTGTGTGTGTGTGTGTGTGTGTGTGTGTGTGTGTGTGTGTGTGTGTGTGTGTGTGTGTGTGTGTGTGTGTGTGTGTGTGTGTGTGTGTGTGTGTGTGTGTGTGTGTGTGTGTGTGTGTGTGTGTGTGTGTGTGTGTGTGTGTGTGTGTGTGTGTGTGTGTGTGTGTGTCTGTGTGTGTGTGTGTGTGTGTGTGTGTGTGTGTGTGTGTGTGTGTGTGTGTGTGTGTGTGTGTGTGTGTGTGTGTGTGTGTGTGTGTGTGTGTGTGTGTGTGTGTGTGTGTGTGTGCAGGTGGACGTGATAAAGAAAGCCTACAATCAGGAAAGTGAGTGTGAGGGGCTGGAGGTTTCTCCTCGGGAGGTGGGACACAACATCTACATCCTGGCTCAACAGGTGACTAAACCCAGGCTCCTCATTGGCTGTCTGGATCAGATGAAGTCTTACATCATCACAAAGCTGAAAACATACGATGATCTTGCAGGACATGATGCTGACAGCTGCAGAGGAAGCAGTTCACATGAGACAAACCTGAACCTGAAACAGCTGCAGCAGCAAAATGAATCTAAACAGTGAGACACTGACAGGGACCAGAGACAGGGACCAGAGACCAGGGACCAGAGACCAGAGACAGGGACAAGAAACCAGAGACAGGGACCAGAGATCAGAGACGGGGACCAGAGACAGGGACCAGAGACCAGGGACCAGAGACCAGAGACCAGAGACAGGGACCAGAGACAGGGACAAGAAACCAGAGACAGGGACCAGAGACCAGAGACAGGGACAAGAAACCAGAGACAGGGATCAGAGACAGGGACCAGAGACAGGGACCAGAGACCAGGGACCAGAGACCAGAGACAGGGACCAGAGACAGGGACAAGAAACCAGAGACAGGGACCAGAGACCAGAGACAGGGACAAGAAACCAGAGACAGGGACCAGAGATCAGAGACGGGGACCAGAGACAGGGACAAGAAACCAGAGACAGGGACCAGAGATCAGAGACAGGGACCAGAGACAGGGACAAGAAACCAGAGACAGGGACCAGAGATCAGAGACAGGGACAAGAAACCAGAGACAGGGACCAGAGACAGGGACAAGAAACCAGAGACAGGGACCAGAGATCAGAGACAGGGACCAGAGACAGGGACAAGAAACCAGAGACAGGGACAGATACTTTCACTCCGTCCACTGCTGCTGATAATAGTGAGTCTGTTTGTTTCAGTTGGCGAGACACAACAAGGTCCTGCAGAACCTCCTGAAACCACCGAAGAAGAGTAAAGAGGGAGAGGAGGGGATCTCCTCCATGGTAAACCTCCGTCCGTCCGTCTGTCCGTCCACAGTCCTCTGACAGGGACAGTGCTGCAGCGGTCTGACGGTGATGTTTGTGTGTCCGCAGCTCAACCTGAACAACCGTCCGCTGTCCCAGATGTTGAAGTCCACAGCTCCAGCTGCTGTGGTGGAGCAGGACCCACTGGAGTACTACGACCAGCTGACCTCTCAGATCGAGGTACGTTTCTTTTCTTTGTCCTGTTGCACATCAGCCAACTTCACTCTGTACCTGAGAGGACACACAGGATGCTCCGCCCCGACCAGAGACCAGGCGATTACCTGGAGTCAGTATGTCTCAGTGTGATCCAGGTGTGATCCAGGTGCGACCCCTCTGACCTCTCTGTGTTCAGATCGTTCGTGAGGACCGCAGCATGGAGCAGATCGTGTTTCCTGTCCATCCCATCTGCGAGTTTCTGACCGAGGAGTCAAAGTTCAGAGTGTTCAACACCACCGAGCAGGACGAGCAGGGGTCAAAGGTCACGTACTTCTTTGAACAGACCTCCTTCCTGCACGGAGAGATGGAGTGGCAGAAGAAGCTGAGGAGTGAGAGCACACACACACACAGGCACACACACACAGACACACACACAGGCAGACACACACACAGGCACACACACACGATATGATCAGCGACACTGATCCTCTTCAAACATTGTGTGTGTGTGTGTGTGTGTGTGTGTGCTTTAGGTATGCCGGTGTTGTACTGGTTCTCCAGGAGGATGACTCTGTGGGGAACCATCTCCTTTAACCTCGCCGTCTTCATCAATCTCATCATGGCCTTGTTCTACCCGTACGACTCAGGACAAGGTACAACTGCAAGTCCTAACACTGCTGGAGCAGTCCCTGTGTGTGTGTCTGTGTGTGTGTGTGTTTTAATCAGGACACGGCTTCAGTTAAAATGCTGTTTGATGCCCCCCCTGCCTCTTGTCTCCCCCTCTCCCTCTGCCCCTCTTCCCCTCTCTCCCCCCCTCTCCCCCCCCCTCTCCTCTCCCCCTCCCCCTCTCTCCCCTCTCTCCTCTGCCCCTCTCCCCTCTCCCCCTCTCTCCCTCTCCCCTCTCCCCCCCCCTCCCCCTCCCCTCTCCCCTCTCCCCCTCTCCCCTCTCTCCCTCCCCCTCTTCCCCTCTCTCCCCTCTCTCCCTCTGCCCCCTCTCCCCTCCCCCCCCCCTCTCCCCCCTCTCCCCCTCTCTCCCTCTGCCCCCTCCCCCTCTCTCCCTCTCCCTCTCTCCCTCTGCCCCCTCTCCCTCTCCCCTCTGCCCCTCTCCCCTCTCCCTCCCTCCCCCTCTCCCTCCTCTGCCCCTCTCCCCTCCCCCCTCCCCCTCTCCCCCTCCTTCTCCTCTCTCCCTCCCCTCTCCTCCCTCTCTCCCTCTCCCCTCTCCCCTCTCCCCCCCCCCCCCCCCTCCCTCTCCCTCTCCCCTCTCTCCCTCTGCCCCTCTCCCTCTCTCCCCTCTCCCCCTCTCCCCTCTCTCCCTCTGCCCCTCTCCCCTCTCTCCCTCCCCCCTCTCCCCTCTGCCCTCTCTCCCTCCCCCCTCTCCCCTCTCCCCTCTCTCCTCCCCTCCCCCTCCCCTCTCCCTCCCCTCTTCCCTCTCTCCCTCTGCCCCCTCTCCCCTCTCCTCCCCTCTCCCCCTCTCTCCTCTCTCTCTCTCTGCCCCCTCTCCCCTCTCTCTCTCCCCCTCCAGTAGGAGCCATAGACGACTCTCTGCTGCTGATGCTGTTCTGGATCCTGACCGGTCTGTCGGTGCTGGGTTTGTTCTCTCAGCGTTACGGCCTCCAGCCTCTGACCGTGGCTCTGATTCTCAGGTCCATTTACCACCTCGGCATCGGCAACACGCTCATTCTGCTGGGATCGCTCAATGTGAGAACCCATTTCGTTCCTCACGCTGTTTCTGTTTTTACTGCTTTTACTCTCCTGATAACCTGCAGTGTTCTCTCTTCACCTGCAGCTCATCAATAAGGTGGTGTTTGTCGTGAGCTTTGTGGGGAACAACGGGACGTTCATCATGGGATACAAGGCCATGGTGATGGACGTGGAGTTCCTGTATCACCTGGCGTACGTCCTGACCTCCACCCTGGGACTGTTCGTCCACGAGCTCTTCTACAGCATCCTGGTAAACGACAGACGTAGCCGTCCTCACATCTGTCCTGCTTCTGTTTAGAATCAGAAGTAAAGCTCCACATCTGTGTGTGTGTGTGTGTGTGTGTGCAGCTGTTTGACCTGATCTACCGGGAGGAGACGCTGTTTAACGTGATAAAGAGCGTGACTCGTAACGGTCGCTCCATCCTGCTGACGGCGCTGCTCGCTCTCATCCTCGTCTACCTCTTCTCCATCGTCGGCTTCCTCTGTCTGAAGGAGGACTTCATCATGGAGGTCGACCCACTGCCACAGATCGCCGCAGGTAACTTCACAGAAGTTCACAGCCTATCCCAGCTGACCACGGGCGAGAGGCGGGGCACAACTGCAGGGCCGACACACAAAGACAGACAACAACACACACACACTCACACCCAGGGGCAGTGTAGAGCAGCCAATGAACCTAATGTGCATGTTTCTGGGATTGTGGGAGGAAGCTGGAGAACCCTGTGAAACAGAAGAGCCCAGACCGGGGTTTGAACCTGGAACCCTAACCACTCGCCTGCTTCTCAGAAGGATGCATGTTTTTCTTTACAGAGAGAAGCATCTGTGCCCTGTCGCTGCAAAGTCTATTTCTCTTTTCATCCAAGATAATATGAGCCACAGAGCTGCTCACCCTCCCTGTCGGCGCACAAAGGTATCTGCGTGCCATTTGTGCCGGTTCTGGAAAACGCAGGTGATTATTTCTCCAATAGCCGAGTGCAGTCTCACCTCTGGGAACAGGGGTCTCTGCCAGGAGAACATCCAGTGGTTGGGATACAGAGGTGCTTGGCCTCTCTGGTCCGTTTTCCTCCAGAATCTCCTCACACACATCCTGCAGGGAGGGCCCTGCTGCGTCGGGTCGTTGCCTCTGTGCGCGCTCTCCATCGCGCGTCCCATCCTCGGCACCGGCAACAGGTGCGCGTCATGTATTGCTCGTGCGCGTTGTTTAACATCCTCATCAAAGCAGCGATCCTTGTATCTGGGATCCAGTTGGGTAACAGTGCAGAACATGGGCTCATACTCGGTTTATTTACAGCCTTTAATAATGAGGTCTGTGTGGTTTGAGCGGCGCGGTGTGCGTCAGCCCGCTGGCTCAGGAGACGTCTCCGGGCGCTCACAGAGGGGACGGCGTCGGCAGCTGATGCCTCCGATGAGCGGGAGAGGAGTGTTAACGTTTTCCGTTAACTGCGGTGGCGGGGAGGTCGCAGCCTGCGGCACAAGTAGCGAGTGCGCGCTTTTGTTCCAGCAAGCTCTCCGTCATGTGACCGGTACTGAGTGTTCAGGCGACATGTAAATCAACACACAATCATCGGTGAATGTCATCTTTATTCGCCGATGGCAGTTAACGAGGCGAACATCTGCCGGTACCGACGATCAGCCGGACCTGGGTTCTGCTGGTGACTCAGCCTGTAAACCTGTAAATTACATGTAACACCAGGACTGATGCAGAGACGTATTAATATCACACAGAGGTTTGAGGTTCAGTTCCTGCTGCTGTTACTGACCTGAGGGGCTCTGAGCGTCTACCTGCCCGCTCTGTGTACCGGGCAGGTAGACACACTCACCTGAGTGTACAGCAAGGGGGGAGTTGTAGGTTTCAGCAGTGAGGATCACTTCCGCGTTCAAAAAGCTGCAGTTCCTCGGCTGCCGCTGGGGGCTGGCTCCAGAAGTGAGCAATTCTCCATTGACCCCCATGTTAAAATAGCCAACTTTACAGCCTAAAAAAACATATTTACAGCCTGGTACATTTTTTGTTTTTGGTCTCTATTGATAGTTTCCACCTCCGTGAACACTGTGAGGGGGGTGAATTTTTTTGTACCACAACCGTTTTAGTGTTATTTAGGCTTATTAAATTGGGGCGTGGTTACGTTGAGTGACAGTCCGTAGACAGGCACTGACAGTTAGCTCGTTGCTAAAGCATCGGCTGGGCTAGGCGGCTACATCCAGAGGCCTACGGCTACCTCCAGTGGTTGACAGGAGTTGCAGTGTCCGTGTTTGTTTACCAATGTTCGGATAGGTTTCTGTGACAGTATGGCTTGTTGTAGTGTAGACTGTACTAACCGACCGTCGAAGGAGTCTGTGTTGCAGTTTTTTCGGTAAGTAAATTTCTCAGTATTTTACCTGGATGTTTGCACTAATTAGTACCGGCATATTTTGCCGCTGGCTTATGACTTAATTGCCGATTTATGGTCGCTGCTGATACAGATAGAGGAGCGGAGCGGATAATGTTAGGAACGCTGCTGAGGTGTGTTCCGTGCTCTCAGAGTTCGTTTATTGTGGGAATACTAGGCTGCAATATTGTTTCGTCTCATTTTTCTGTTTAAAAAGTCTGTACTGTAAATGGATAGTGGATGGAGGCAGCGGCGAAAGCCGGTAAATATTAAATATTAAACATTTTAATATATTATCATCATCATTATTTTTTATCGTTCACTCATTATATATCATTAATAATAATGGCAACAATAACAATAATAATAATAATGTTTTAACTTTTTAATATATTTTATTAATATGAAATAATAATGATTGTTTCACAGTTAAATAACAGGCTAGAAATAACCCCCCACAACTCCACCAAACCCTGCAGCTCCATCTAAAACCTCTCTATCTGAAAAAGTCATGTTTAAAACAGCAGCAACATTATGATCTCTGTTGTATGTTCTGTGTCGCGGTTACACGGGGTCGAGCTAGTCGGGTCGGACTCGGGGACTGGATGTAGCTGCGTGTAGCTGCCGCTTAGCTTGTTAGCCTAGCTGATTAGCTGATTAGCTTTAGGCTAGCTCGGTTGGCCCGAGCTAAGTGGCCGGATTCTCGGCCGGCTGACCCCGGCTGACCCGTAGAGTAACCGCCTCTTCGCCAAATATGGAAAGTACACTCCCACTAAAATCCAAGATGGCGCAGCTCAAATGCCCATGGTTTGGTCACAAAAACGACTCCCCGAAACCAATGGGTGACGTCACGGGTGCTACGTCCATGTCTTATACAGTCTATGGTGTACAGGTGAGTGTGTCTACCTGCCCGCTCTGTCAGAGTGTGTGTGGGTCACTGACTGTGTGTGTTGTGCTGTTCAGCGCCTCAGCAGAGCGAAGCCTCTCAGGATTTCCTCAAGTCGTGTTCTGCAGACGGCGTCAGCTGCACCACGGAGACCGACGCCGTCACCGTGACCGAAGAAGAAGAAGGTGAGAGCCGTTACTGTGACTTCCTGTTTCGGGGGTGACATCATGTAAACACCGTGCAGCCTCACCACAGCAGTGGCGGTGTGTGTGTGTGTGTGTGTGTTTCAGAGGAGCCAAACTCGGAGCGAGCGTGTGACACGCTGTTGATGTGTATTGTTACCGTGTTGAACCACGGACTGAGGAACGGAGGTGGAGTCGGAGACGTTCTCCGCAGACCATCAAAGAACGTGAGGAGCAGTGTTACACCTGAGCACACACCTGCACACACACCTGAGCACACACTCCTGCTCTAACTCTTAATAAACCAGCAGCAGTTAGTTAGTGAGAGAGCATCTGTAGTTAGAAACTTTAATAAACTGATGATAGTAGTAGTAATAATAATAATTTAATTACAGTCTGTGATGTAAACATATGATCAGTCAATAAACTGTGTTTTGTTATGGATTAAACCCACAACATCAAAACAATAATCATCCAAATAATATAAATATATAATGATGAAAGATTCTGCATCAAGAGCAGTTTTGTTTTTTCTTCTTTTCTTTAAATCTGAACTTTATTTTCTGACACTTGTTTTATATCAGCTCAGCCTCAGTAAGTGTGTGTGTGTGTGTGTGTGTGTGTGTGTGTGTGTGTAGGAGCCCCTGTTTCCAGCCCGGGTGGTGTACGACCTCTTGTTCTACTTCATCGTCATCATCATCGTTCTCAACCTGATCTTCGGCGTCATCATCGACACGTTTGCCGACCTGAGGAGCGAGAAACAGAGGAAAGAGGAGATTCTGAAAACCACATGTTTCATCTGTGGTGAGTCTGTAAGCGAGCGAACCTCCACCTGCAGGCAACAGGAAGTGACACAATACGCTCTCTGTCCCTCTTCCTCTCTCTCTCTCTCTCTCTCTCTCTTTCTCTTTCTCCTTCCATCTCTCTCTCCCTCCTTCTCTCTCTTTTTCTCTCTCTCTCTCTTCCTCTCTCACAACAGGGTCTGTTGTGATTTGATGCTGTATAAATAAAGCTGAATTGAATCACAGGTCCAGCTGCCTTTGCAGAGCTGTTAGAGAAACGTACTGTCATTCAGGAGTCTGTAAATCTGTCGCTGCCTGCTCTCGACCGTCGCACAGGTTTACGTTGTGTGTGTGTGTGTGTCCCTGTCCTCAGGTCTGGAGAGAGACAAGTTTGACAATAAGACAGTGTCGTTTGAAGAGCACATCAAACTGGAGCACAACATCTGGAACTACCTGTACTTCATCGTTCTGGTGCGCGAGAAAAACAAGACGGACTACACGGGACCCGAGAGCTACGTCGCACACATGATCATGGTACAACACACACACACACACACACCCCTAACCAACGACGTGATCCAGGATCACAAACACACATGAACACATTTGTCTTGTGCCTCAGAACAACAACCTGGACTGGTTTCCACGGATGCAGGCGATGTCTCTGGTGGTAACCGATGGCGACGGGGAGCAGAACGAGATGAGGATGCTACAGGACAAACTGGCAGCAACAATGAAGGTGGTGACAACTCTGACAACTCAGCTGAATGAGCTGAAAGAGCAGGTATACACACTGTCTGATTAAAAAGCTCCAGAACCCGAGCCTCTGAGCTCAGCAGCTCTTGTTCAGGTTGCTGCGCTGCTTCTGTTGTTGTGATTTTTGGTTGTGTTTTCTGACAGTGAGCTTGCTGTACTTCCTGTGTGTCTGTAGATGACGGAGCAGAGGAAGAGGAGGCAGAGGATGGGATTCGTCGACGTTCAGGCGGGAGCCAGCGCTGCAGGTCCGCCCAGCGCCGCAGGAGGAAACCACCAGATCTACAAAACATAAGGACGGGCTGATCATCAGACTCAGCTGGACTGATGGACTGTTCCACAGGAGAAAATCCTTCACACCGTTATCACACAGAAAAACACTAGAACCCAACGACAGAACATGCAACTGATGTTTCTCACTAAACCCCAAGAGATTTTTTTGTTTGCTTTTACGGTTTTTATGTCTGAGCGACCCGCGGTCACATGGGCGCTGACTGAAAACCATCAGTGCAGAAAGAAAAGAGCATCTTTTTATTCTGTCATTAGCGTCTTAGCTAAGTTTAATTTAGTTCACAGTTTGCTTTGTTTAACGAGGTTGCTGTGAAGCATGGAGACCCGTACATTCCCAAACCAGACAATATGTAATACTGCAGATAAGAAGTAACTGTTTTAAACAGGACTGACCCACCTGACTGATTTCTGTGTTAAGCTAACAGCTTGGTATGCTAGCTAACGTTTTTAGTAGAAGGGTTAGGGTTTCGACCAGTTTAGTCCAGATTCTTCCCTCTGCAAGGGTTAGAGGAGGATTCTGGTCCCTGGTCTCAGTCTGGACCTTATGTTCTGCATTTCACAGATACAATCTGAACCTGTTATTGATCCTTTTTATGCCATTTCTCTGGACCTCAGAGACAGAGCCAGAACTGAAGATCCTGATACTCAGGGTTCAGATGGAAATCCAATGCCAATGCCAGCGCTTTAGATTTTCACAGGTTTTGTTCAGTGTAATAATTACCAAACATTAGAACCATTATTGACCCGAATAATTTAAACAGTCAAAGTGTTATTGACTGCAGCAGTTTGTGGTTTAGAAAAACTGTTTTGTCTGTTGTTTTTTTGGAGTTTGTAAAAAAGTGAGTTAATGACGTAAACAGAAAATCGTACGGCTTAAAAACGTGGAATCGAAGGATCACAAGCTTCCTGGTCGGAGGACTGCAAACTGTAATGCTCTGCTCAATGTCACAGAAAAAAATGCTAAAATGTGTGTGTGTGTGTGCGTGTGTGCGCGCTCAGAAAATAACCAGGCAAAAACTCACTTTAGTCATTTTAAGACAATGTTAATAGAAACAGAAATGCATCATTTCTCTGCTGATGATAGAATTATCTACATCAATGATATGTTTGTGTTTGAATGTAAAGTGAGCTGAACCCAGTTGTGTGTTTGTTAGTGTAAATCTGGGGAAAATGTAGTTTTTAAGTGATCTATAATATTGTTATTCTTATTATGGTTTATTAGTGATATATTTATGGAAAGAAAATCCAGTTTGTTAACTGGCTGAATAATACCTGAGCTGCTTTTTAGCAAAAGTTCAAGATTGTGAACAGAAAATAACATTTACCTTAGTTCACTCAGAAAAAGAGAGCGGGAGGAGGAGGACGATGTAAAGAAAAAGGAATAAATAAAATATCTACTATGAATAACAAAGTGCATGCTCTCTCACTGGTTCATTTATTCTAACAGTTCTACAGTCAGCTTGGTTTGGGCTTTAGTAAAATTTAACAGTTGGTCATAGTACAGTATGTCACATGATGGTAAGTCATAGTCACAGTATGTCATACAAAAGTGAACAGTAACTGGTTTTTGTATGAGATCTGAATAATTATCTTTTAACTATCAGTCATATTATGTACAGCCTGCTACTGAGGGTACACTTCAAATATAATGTAATAACTTGTCATATCATAACAATATTTACCATTTAATAAGTAATGAACTGTTGACCATGAATTAACATATTGTATGATAAGTCTTTTTTTTTTTAGCAGAACAACAAATTATTTGCCGACTTTAACCATATTTACTTTAACCACATCTCTTTTTAACCATATTTTTATAGTGTTTTTAATGCATTTTACTGCAGTGACAAACATGAATGAACATGCCAATATTCTACTTTACTTTCACTATACTATACTTTCTATTTTTGTTTCATTTCATTAATCTTATTTATTTGAGAAACATTTTTCTCTTGTGAACACACTCAATGTGCAATTTTCTTCTTTTCTTTTTCAATTGGGAGTTTTACAAGTAACAAAAGAATTTCCCTATGGGGATTAATAAGGTTTTTCTTATTCTGATTCTGATTGATTCTGAAACTGAACTAACTTATCATGAAGTCACCATACATTTCTGCTGCTATGAAAATCCTCAGACGGTCACACTGATTCTGAAATCGTGTGATTTCTGCAGGACATGTTCAGACTGGAGTTTCATGGCTTTGGGAAAAGGTTGAGCAACAAGTCGTGATTCTGTTCTTCCACTCCGACCAACACAGAACCAAAGCAGCTTCATGTGAAATCAAATTATATGAAAAATGAACCGTTTTCTTTCCGCTGACTCCTGTTTCTTATTTCGTGTTTTCTAAATTTCAGAGAAAGAAGCAAACACAAGCTGAAAAAAAGCCACCGAGACCTGAATTATGAAGTTCAATCATCCCATCTTTCCCACGGTACGTGAATGCGGCAGCTTTGGAAGGCGTGGCCAACCTGAGAGAACCAGGAAGGTGATGCAGAGTGGGCGGAGTGTAAAACGACGCCAGCAGTTTGAGAGCCTCCACCCTGCAGCTGCAGCAGGAGACGCTCAGCAGAGTCCGAGCGGTGCAGATACGCGGTCAGTCCTCTGCTCACCTGGACAGGTAAGAAAACCAGCAGCACCAGCGCTCTGCACTGGGACTGGACCAGCGACAGCTGCTGGGTCTGCTCGGAGTGTGTGTGCTCTGTGTGTGAGAGTTTAAAAAGTTTGGAAGCCTGAGAGTGGAGCGCGTGGCAGCCAGGTGTGACCGAGATTCAGGTGTGTGCGCCATGTTTTTCTGTTCCGTAAACTCAGACGTCATCACAGTCTGATTTTTTACCTTCCTGTTCCAAACCCTCCTGAAATGAATTGGATTTTTACTCTTGGTGAAATCTGTTTTTGTGAGTGTGTGATTCTGTTAAATGGAAACACTGAAGATGTTTTAATCAGTTTCAGTCTAACTCACAGGCTGTTGAGTCTTTGGGGACGTCGGGTTTTCTGCTGCCACTGCTTCAGGGAAAGATTAAGGACAAGGTCAGAGCTGAAGACTCCGTCACAGACATAATGTCAAATGTCCTGAACTGGCTTAAAATGTTTGTGTTAAAGATTAATTTATGTGAATTGGTAACTTTGACCTGAACGACTGACACATTCAGGCCGAAGTCGACAGTTAAATTAGAAACAAGCTGATTCACAAACTTTCATCTTTATTTCATGTGAAAAGCAGCTGTGGGGTCTGAACCTAGCTGTGAATGTGATGTGTCCTGTTGTGTTGGACGTACTATGACAAAGTGAGGACGTTATTGTGCTGTTGCTGCTGAGGACACAGCAGGTCCCAGACGGGCTCGGTCGCTTCTTGTAGACAAAAGCAGGATTTGGAAACACACAGACTTCAGACGCACACAAACACGTTGTTAAAACCAAGGATATCAGCACACTAAGTACACACTCAGTGCGTTCCCACAGGGAACTGCAGAAATGTCCACGAGCTCACTTCATGTTCTCAGACTCAGGATAATTGTCCCTCCTCAGGATCAGGCCTGTTCATCATATCACAGTCGCTGGCTTGCTGGAGGTAAAGTGAGAAAAAGTATAATTCAGATCAGTCATTCATTATTTTATACATGACAGACAGTGTGCAGGTTTATGACCCATCATCACTGACGGCTTTAGAGTCCAACACTCATTTTTGTATCTGTATACTCAGAAGTGAGACAAACAAAATGGCAGACAGTGAATCTAGTTGAGCAGTTAGAGTGAGTTATTTCAGACACAGCCTCTGACTGTCTGTGAGCACTCACCACAGACGGCAGCTTTCATATTCAGGTGCAGCTGCTGCTTTGGTACATGTCACCACCTCCTGCTCTGTGGAGGAGTTTCCAAGAAGAAAGGAGACTTTCACAGAGTTTAAGAAGCTAATAATCCTCTGCTCCTGAAGCCAAACCCAGCCTGCTTCCTGGTCAAACGGAGGTCAGATCAATAACATCTGTTTAGTCAGAGTGAGGCTCCTCTGGGCTTCAGGTGAAACGTGCCCAGCTCCAGGGCTTGTTTCTCAGAACCATCAGCTCTTTGGTCACATCTAGAGCTGCGTCTAAATATTACTCTCATTGTTATTTTCTTGATTAATCATTTAGTGAAAAAAAAAATGGCGCTCACAAGTTCCCAGATTCCACTGAGTCTTCAGATGTCTTCAAATGTCTTCAGATGTCTTTCTTTTTCCCAACCAAACCCAAATATATTCAGTTTCTAATCATTTAAAGCAGAGAAAGGCAGCAAATTGTCATATTAGAGAAGTTTGACCCAGAGAACGTTCAGACACTCACTGGATTCTCAGAGTGATCAGCGACACCGTGGGCAGGCACAGATCTGCCTCTGAGGCGAACAAAACCACAAACCGAGGCCTTGAAAATAAAAGTGAGATCAGTTCCTGTCCTCAGCAGCACCTGAGTCACAGCCTCAGACAGGCGGCGTTTCATACTGGGACCAGTTTGTGTATGTTGCTCATGTGTTGCTGTAGTTGTGTCCAGCGAGTATGTTCACAGCTCTGCTGAACTGTTGTGGGTTAAATCATTAAAGAGGCCGGTGTGTGGACGTCAGGCTGTTGTGTTGAGGCAGAAGTCACTTTACCGGTCGCACCACCTCCAGGCCTGGGAGGGGCCGAGAGAAGCTGCCACAGACACAGCTGACTCACTGCTGGACCGAGCGACTCAGCACCAAACTGTCAGTGGTTAATGACCTGACCACTGTTAATAACTGCATGGAGTTAACACAGTGACCTGCAGGTTCCTTATTCACTGAATTCACTCTGCACTGCTGCAGCCTGCATGTCACAGCATGTCTGTGGTTTTGGGGTGTTTGCTTGTTGTGTAGTTGTGAATTTTGAGCGCAGGCACACAGCGAGTGTGAGTCCGTCAAAATAAAGACACGTCACACGTCTTCTCAGTCACTCGCGTGATTTATAGATCGCCAGCATACAAAAGTATAAGAGACATGATCAGATCCAGTGATCCATAACCATGTATAGAAAATGCACTGTACAGAGGCCTCTTCGTGAAATCTTCTCTCTTCAGCGCCTCTGCTGGTCAGAGCCTCCACACAGGTGTGTTCTTTACTTCATCTGTTCAGGTTGGATTGAAATGTTTGCAGGTTTTCAGGCAGAGGACTTGGTGGATCTGGGTAAAGGCGTCACAGTAAACCGCTTCTCTCTGTCCCTGGTCCTCAGCGCTCTCTCCCTCTCTGTCTTTCGCCTGCAGTGGCTCAGGTCTGAACATGCTCTCCCTCCTCCATCAGACCAGTCGAACCACTCACCATGTTACATGTCACCTCCACGTTCCCTTGTTGTCGTCCGTCTCTTCTTTCATGATAAAGCTCATTGACAGTTACTGAATGAGACTGAGTCAGTATTAAAGCTCAGATTTCCTGCTGTGAACCTCACCTGTAAATCACTGTCCCCGCCTCTGCAGGTTGGCTGTGGTCATGTTGCTCCTGTGAAGGCTGCTTCTCTTGTAGAAATTCTTTTTCTCCTCCTCTGAATCCCTAGAACAGATTTAATCAGCTCTCTCTTTCCAGGTACGTTTCCACCTACCTGCCTCTTCCTGTTTGTGTTTGTAGCACAGAGGAAACCAGCTCGCACTCTCACCTTTGTCACTGTGCGCTCACTGACTCACTGTGTTTGTCATGCATGGTTTTATTTCGCTTGCTCCGTCCGTCTGGTTAAAACAGGCTTTAGATTTTCGTGGCTGAGTGAATGTTTAGTCGGATGTGTGACAGTATGGTTGTTGGAGATCTACGGAGTCCCAGCGAGGACATTTCTCAGTGGTGGAATTTAACTAAGTTCATTTACTCCAGTAAAGGACTTTTGTTTTGAGGAAGTCGTACTTTTATTAGAATATTTTATTTTCATGACAGTTTATATTTGTACTCTGACAGAATGATTGTACTTTGACCTGAACTACATTTATCGCACTGTTGTAGTTACATTACAAGTGGTTTTAAAGAACTGGGTAAGTTTATAAAATGACTTTAAACCATTTAAACATTCTAACGTGTAATAATATAAATGAATGGATGGATTATGAAAGAACAGGCCTCCACCCTTCATCACCCGCAGTGAAAGAGATCGTGGTCGTGTCTCTTTGTGGTTGTGATGTTAATCCTGACATGAGATCTCTGAGTTGTTTTATGTGGAGAGAGCTGCTCGGCTTTTTTTTATCTGCTGAACGTGATGTTTGATCTTTATGTGAAAACGTAGTCAAAATTGTTTCTGTTAAGCTGGAAGCACAACAACATCAGTGTTTTGGTGTGTGTGTTTGTTCAGATGTGACTGAGTTATGATTCTGAATCACACAGCTTTTCTCTCTCTGTCTCTTTCTCTCTCTCTCTCTCGCTTTCTCTCTTTCTCTCTTTCTCTCTCTCTCTCTCTCTCTCTCTCTCTCTCTCTCTGTTGTCGTCCTGATGAATGTTCATGTCTGTTACAGACCAACTTCCCCAGATGTAAAAAGAAAGAAAGACTTGAAAAGTGCTTTATAAACTCAGTCCATTTACTATTTTTATTTCTTGATGTTTAAAATAACGTCTGGACCAGGAACACAGTGAACATGTCGCCTCCCGCCTGTGAAGTTAATCCAAATGGGTCTTAATTCTTTTAGTTCTTTATTGCCCCCTGGCCTTTTTAGCAGAGCCTCAGGTGTTTGCCCTCCTGCATTTCACAGCACACATCAAACAGTGTGAGCCTGTCACACAAAGCTTTGAACGCACCAATGAACCAACCACACGTTCAGACATTCATGGAGAACATCCAACGAACTCTACAATCAGGTTTTTCTACATTCTGTTATGATATATTTTGCAATATACAGCACGAACCTCTCGACTTACGTCGGACACATGTTATTAAGACATAAAGTCGCAGCAGTTTTACTTATTGACTCTCGATGAGGCCAACATGAGCGTGGGATCTGTGACAGTGAGGTTCACAGCTGTTTCACAGGAGAGTTCAGAGCTGGGAGGTGTCACACAACACACTGCGCACACACACTGCACACACACTGCACAGCTCTTTCATTCATCATGAAGACTGTGAGTCTTTGTTATCTGTTAAACAGAAAACCTACTTTTCAGTAAGTTTCTGTTGACACAGGAAGTACAGGAAGTAGTTCTCTTTACGCCGTTATTCTTGTCGTACACTGCTACAAAGAGTGGCCAGATATCTTCAATATATGTTTCTCTTTCATATACATGAACTGCCCGTACAGGTGTAGAGTAACACCTGCTGGACGCTTTAAATTTCAGTATGTTGCTGCTGATAAGAGGCGACTCAGCTGACAGACGACTGATCCAATCTGTTGTCGTTTAAAATGCAGAACCAGTCAGACTTTACCAGCGACACCTGTTAACAGTGGCAGGTGGTGGGTGTGGCTTTAAACCCTCCCACGTGTTGCTCAGGCATTCAGCGAAACTTTATTAAACACAAGCAACACAGACACAAGACAGATGAACCAGAAGAAACAACAACAACCTGCCTGCAGCTGAACGTGGTGCTGATACGTCAGGGTTGTGTTGTTCTCTCTGCCCCCGAGTGGCCAAAGTATCCAGTAAATCAGCAGCAGCAGTTTACACCTGCACATCTGACACTTTGATAACACCTGCTGAAGGCAAAGAGTCATAGCTGCTATAATAATAATAATAAGAAGAAGAAGAATAAGCAACTGTTTCTTTTCTTATCTTTGATTCTGACTTTGCTTTTCTCCACAGTCCAGCCATGAGGTGGCGCTCTTTTCCTCTTCCTCTCCTGCTTTTCTCTTTCCTCACCCTCTTGGTCGGGAGAGCAGCTGTGTCAGGATTCAGGATCTGCTCCTACAATGTGCAGAAATTCAACACGATGAAAGCTAAAAACTACAGACTGATACACACTCTGACACGGGTAGGACACACACACACACACACACCCTGTCACATTAAATACACACTGGTTTCAACTGATGCTTAAATGTAGAATATAGTGTCTGTTACAGTCTGACTCTCTGTCTGTTTGTGTGTCTGTCTGTGTGCAGATTGTGTCTCGCTGTGATATCTGTCTCCTGCAGGATGTGTTCGACCCTAAGGGTGAAGCCATCAAAATTCTGCTGTCGTCTCTCAACAGGTACAATGAAACCTAGTGAAGATTCAGTCAGGTTCAGTCTCTGCTACTGCAGAGCTTTATCAAACCGTCTCACCGGGAGGAACAGGCCGGCGCTTTAACCAGCAACCAAACATGCACAGGTCAAAGGCCGTGGCTCATTTTGTATAATGCAAGTAAAATTTGAAGTAAATTAAAAAGTTGTTGCCACTTTTTAAAGAGGAACCATTTATAAAAGACTTAAAGAATGATTCTCTTAATGATTAATAAATAGTTTACTTGTGCTTTATACTATATAGTTATAAACCAATATTAAGAGCAAGCACTGGGTTGCCAGGCTGTCAGAAATCCCATTGTCTGGTTTTCATTTTCTATTAATGCACTCTTTATAAAGTTTTTGTTAAAATGGCTTTATTCATTGTTAATAAATCCTTTACCTTTTTAGACAGTGAGAGACACTTGAGCACTGAATGGATGATGAAACATTTATAATTTTATTATCACCAAATAGGAAGGACAAACATCAAGTTTGATCATGTTTGACATTTTTACTTTTTGAATGTTGACAAAACTTCACCTACTAAACTGAAGGATTTAAGAATGAATGTACACACACAGTAACACTAACACTGCTGTAACCACATCATGTGTATATTACGATATGGTGATCATGTGTCTGCTGTCTGCCTCCAACAGGGGAACTGACAGGTACAGTGAATTTTCTGAGCATGTGGAACATCATCTAATTATAATGAATCAAATGAATCATCCCAATCACCTTTATTTACTCTCTTTACTAATCCTAATGCCTGTAATAACAGGTAACACTTTATTTTTTAACATGTCAGCAGACTGTCTCAACAGATCAGACTGGAGGAAAAGTCAATATCAACAGGTTCATCAATCAAGTGTTAAAGCAGATTGAAACGTCCTGACACGCTGAATAAACCCGGGTTAAATCCTGACTTTATGGGGCTAATCTTTACCCTAACTTTAGCAATAACATGTTTATGTGTATTTAATGAACCCTCAAATGAAAGGAATGGCTCTGTGCATCCATGACAGAAAAACTGAGTATGATTAGCTTAGCTTAGCACAAACATAAGGGAAACTGCTAGCCTAGCTGCATCAAAAGTGAAAACACACTTTCCAACAGCTCCTGAGGTTTCTGATTTACACCATGAATCCTGTTTATTGAACAGGTGTAGGAACATAAATGTAAAACAGAGACGTTTGCAGTTTGAGCAGCAGTTAGCATAGTTAACCCTGCTAACTATGGGATGGACTGGTACCTGTCCCTCTGACAGCTGACAGGATACAACACCTTTTTAAGTTCACTTTGGAGTTGTGTTTGTTTATTTGTAGTTGTTGTTTGGGTTTTCTTTTGTTTACTGTTGATTGAACTAAGCTAGCAGTTTCCCCCTGCTTCCAGTCTTTGTGCTAAGCTAGCCAAACATTGCCTGTTGTTGGGATTGTCTGTGTTGAGAGTCAATGAAACAGACTTAATAAATAAAGTGTTACCGCTAATTATTATCAAAGGTTAAATTGGGATTTTTTATGTGTGGAAGAGGAACAGTGCCAAATCTCATGGCAACTCCAGCTTAATATAGCTTTATAAAGACTCAAAGAGCCCTACATTACACACACACACACACACACACACACACACTTCAGATAATTAAAGAAATGTATTCAGTATGTACTGTATTCAGTACATACTGAGGTCAGCAGTGTCATGGTGGCATGCTATTGGATAACAATGCTAAATTTCACCAATTACTTTGTCCCTGAGAGCAGAGCCACTGTTTGCAGTGATTCCATCAAAATGAATTTATTTCAGTGTGAAGTTTTGTTGTTTTAAATGCTGATGTGACTGAACCTTTATCCGAGCAACACTGAATTTCATATTTCCACACTCTGTATAGCATAGATTTGTGTGTTGTCAGCGTAGTGGTGTAAATAAATGTCAGAATTCTTGAAGCTGTGACTGTGTACACGCAGAACAGTAGTAAACCAAGTATTAAGCCCTGCAGGACACCACATTCAAACCCTGGAACATCAGGTTTTTGACAACACGCTGTGGTCAGTCAGATATTTATGAGCAAAACCAGGAAAGTGAGAACTGACCAACAAAACTTATTCTACCAGTTCAGAAATGGTAGGGAGAAATACTGTGGTTACTGATGATAAGCGACAACTCTTATGTACTTTTACTAGAGTATAATTTTCAATGCACGTAGTCACCTAGTGAAATAATATTTAATCCAACACCCAAACTGTCATTTGAGTATATTTCTCTGTCTCATACTCATTCAACTATTACTAATAATCAGATGAATCATTTTTCCTGATCCTCGTATGGTATTTTTTCTCTTTACCTCATAAATGTCCCAATTTAATCACAGTTAAATCACTGGAATGAGGCTTTTCTTTGCTGAGCTGGAAACTGCTGTTGCTCTGATGATGTCTAACAGGAAACTCATCTCGATTTGTTGGTGCATGTCTCTCGGTGTGTCAGGGTATATACCTCTAATTCACCAGGGAAACAGTGTAAATGAGGGTTACACTGTTACACAACACGTCATTTTCAGGGCATTTGTTCGAAGGCTAACGTTTCAGTGGTGGGAGAAGTATGCATCATTTACTTCTGCATTTGAAATCTACTTAAGTAAAAGTACATAAGGATTATAGGTGAAATGTAATTTGTGAATTAAAAGTTAAAGTAAAATGTTCCAGGCAGATAAATAACTATATGTAACATTACTGTAGTTTATTGATACTGATGCAACAATGCTCCAGCAGCATTTTACTGCTGTAGCTGTGAGATGGAGCCGGTTTAACTTCATACACAATTCAGTGGTTCAGTCCAGTGGTTCCCAACCTCGGGGCCAGGCCCCTCTGAAAATTGTACCTATGTACAGTACTTGTGCAAATACTTAGTTTCTTTCCACCAAACAGCGAGGCTGCTTTAGCTTTAGGATTGTTTACCAAACAAATAAAAAAAGACACAGGCTTTGCTGACCAGTTCAGATGAAGGTCAGCTGGTGAACGCTGCGTTATGGTGAATCAGTAGTCAGATTTCAGATGTTCAGGCAGGAAGTGGAAGGAAACGTAGAAAAAACTTTTTTACACTGAAGAATTTGGTTAAAAGTTTGAATTGTTTATGTCCAGACACACACACAGACACAGCTGAACTCAGCTTCATCAGGCTGGTAAATGTCAGTTCCCTCAGTGTAAAATCGCACACAAAGCTTCCTGCTCTGCGCGCTCTGAGCGGTGTGCTGCTGTATCGACTACTGTCTCTGCTGGAATGTACTGACATTCTGTCTTTGTCTTTGTGTGGAGGTATGAACACTACTCGTACCGCTCAGTGGCCAGTGAGGCTCTGGGGAAGTCGAAAGAGGACATGCAGCAGTATGTGTTTATCTACAGGTAAGTCACTGTGCTGGGATCCATGTCTCTACCTGTTAGTCCAGGATTAGGAACATTAAGACTTTGTGTTGCAGCTCACAGTTTACACTGTATGAATGAGGTGCTGCCCACTGATACTTAAACACAGGCACAGTGAAGGAAACAGAACTGAAGTTTAACTTTTTCTGTGTAATTAAAGAGTGAAAAGGTGAGAACAGCTGCTGAATATATCACAACTCACAGACCTTCTCATTACTGTGTCACTCATTAGTGAATGTCAGTCCACCGTATGACCTTCTGTCTGTCTTTGTCCTTCTGTCCAAACAGGATGCAGACGGTGAATGTGACGGATAAGTATCAGTACAAAGGCAACGAGTACTTCGACAGAGACCCGTTTGTCGTTCAGTTCCAAAGCAAGAACACCCGTGAGTGGGCTTAGATCTGATCAGGAGGACCTGCACACAGATGCACTGTATATATCGTGTTTATCTTTCTCTCCTGCAGCAATTGAGAAGTTTATCCTGGTTCCTCTCCACACTAATGCCACTTTGGCCGTGAAGGAAATTGACCGACTGTACGATGTCTTTGAGGACGTCAGCAAGAAATGGAACAACACGGTGAGGAAACAGGGTTGGATGGGTCTAAAGATAAATTCAGACTTTATGTGATTTATCAGTCAGATGTGACACTGGAGTGTCTGTTTCACATCACATGTGTGAATTCATGTGTGTGTGTTAGAATGTGATGTTCCTGGGAGATTTCCACGCCAGCTGTGCCTACCTGACGCGACAGGACAAGAAAAACATCAGACTGTTCACCGATTCAAATTTCTCCTGGCTGATCGGAGACAGAGTGGACACCACTGTCACCGACAAGACCAGCTGTGCTTACGACAGGTGTGTGTACTTTCCACTCTGAAAGTGGAAAGTAAAGGGAGTGATGGGGCGGGGGGGGAATATTGTTTAAGCTTTGTGGTTTTGATCAGCAGGTGTCAGCTGTTCTCTGTACTTGTGTGTGTGTGTGTGTGTGTCAGGATCGTGGTCTATGGGCAAACTTTCCTGAAGGCGATCAGGCCGTTCTCTGCGAGAGTCTACAACTTCGCCAAAGAGTTCAAACTCTCAAAGACCAGGGTAAGTTTGTCCGTCTCACTTCATCATTCAGGTGTTTTACTTTTTAAGATTTGTATTTTCCTGTTATATCTGGAAACAGGGCTCAGATGCCATAAGTACAGTAAAATACTTTCTGTCAGTGATGTGTGTAACATGACTGATTGGGACACGTGGTATTTTTTATTTATTGTGGTTCCTGAGCTGCTTCCGTGTGTTGTTCTGTGCCCCTGTGTTAAACTGTTTTAAGTGTGGAGTGTGTGTGTTTTTAAACAACTGGTCTTTCGCTGGAAACATTCTAAATTCATTTGGAGGTGGAGTTTTTGATCATGTGATCAGGCAGCATTGCCTGCTCACAGGTGATACAGATGTGGCAGCACATCTGTCTATGTTTGACACTCTACAACTCAGGTGTTTGTGTTGATATGAATGTTCTCCCTGTTTGATTCTGAGCTCTGTTGCTTCTGTCTGCCAGGTGCTGGAGGTGAGCGACCACTTCCCTGTGGAGGTGAGACTAAAGAGCTCCGCCCTTCTCCATCAGGCCACGCCCCTCCTGATCCTCCTCAGCATCTCTGCCGTCATCCAGTCCATGTTTTCAGCTCTGTGATCGTCCACAGGGACTGACAGGTGCCAGGTTTCTGTCAGTGTGGTTTGAAGTGACACTGAGTTATTTTCTAATAGCTTTACGTAATAGTCAGGTGACCTGCGCTGCTGTGTCATGTGACCAAAGTAAAGCTGACTCATTCCAAAATTCAGTCAGACAACTGAGTCATTAGGTTGTGATTAGAGGCTTTAAAACATGGTGACTCTCAACTTCCTTAACCTTCTTTACCTAAAGTTGAATTAAGTTTATTAAGTTTTATCTACAGATCCATATACTGTTTTGGCTTCATCAGTACACAAATCATTTCAGTGAAACAGTGAAACATGTGTCAGTGCTTTGGAACTTCTGGACTCCTGATGAGTTATTTTACTGCCACTCGTCTTATTTCCGTGTTTTTCCTGCTGAAGTGAAAAACAGATCAGTGAAAGTGAAGGAGTGGACAGGAACAGGAACCAGTGATCCTCCATCACTCCATCATTTCAGCGTCTGAAACCCAGCACAGAGAGGAGCAGGTGGATGAACACGCTTAATCAGAAATGTTAATGTCACATTTTCTGCTCCAGACTTAGTGAAACCTCCCTCTGCTGCATTTACAAAATATCACATACAAGACTTTAATAACTGGTCTATAACACAGTAATGTAGCTGTAATTATTCATGTGCAGTTTTTGTCAGTAATTAAAACATATTGTATATTATTACTGCTGTTGTTCATTATCTGTTTATACAGGAGCCTCCATTTATGGGAGGCAGTGAATACATTAACAAATATAACTACATTATAATGTGTTATAAATCAGTTATTACATGTTTATACACTGTAAATTAAGCGTTGCCACAATGATTCTGGTTCATTTTAAATTAGATTTAAAGTTTACAAAGTCATGAACAGTGAGCACTGATGGTGGTCCACGTGGCTGCTGTTGACCACTGCCCCAGGACCAGTTATGACTTATTGTTCAAAATGCCAAGTGGGAATTGAACCACTAACCTGGGCAGAGCTGGTGCCTTGCTCTGCCCTGAGAGAGCAGTCCTTTACCAGAAGAGTTTTACACTTTCGTCCTGTCACTTAATGAATGTATGTATATACACAGCTCTGTGTTTTTAATGATGCGTTATATATCTGTTTTTAGAGGGAGAATCTGTTTCTGATGTTGATTTTAGATCTAATGTTTCCTCATTTCCTGTTCTTCCACCATCTCCTCGTGTGTCTGTTCGACTCTGTACAGAAACGGATGTAAATGTTTGGAATATAACTAACAGTTCATGACATTTATTGTTTGTGTGTTTTTAATATTCACTAAAGTTTTTGTATGTTGACAATAAAATGCTGAAGATGTCGTCATTGCATGGTGACTTTTACCGCAGAAAACTTTTATTTCCGTTTTTGTTTTTAAAGCAAATACTCAGAAATCAGTAACGTGTTCCAGGAGGACCTGAGTTCACTTCACGGCCTCCTGGGGGCGCTGCTGCGGGTACATGATACCTGTCACAGCTTGTTCCACCAACGAGGAAGAGACGCCAGGTCCTCATAGCAGAGATCGTCTATTTTCGGAAGACGAGTTACACTCCCGCTAAATATGTACACCAGGCCTGTGTCCCGCGGGTGCATTTCAGACCAGAGCACGGTCCCTGGTCCCTGCCTGGTCCCTGGTGCTTTAGCGGAGCTGCAGGTTTACCGTCCGACTCAACCTGGAGGTGTTGGAGGTACTGCTCATTCTGAGATCCGTTTCCACTCACTCAGAGCACATTTCCCCTCATTCACACATTTGATGTGAACATTAACTGAAGCTCCTGACCTGCATCTACTGCTGCCACGTGGATAGTTTCATGAATAAGCAGGTATACAGGTGTTCCGGTTAGTGTGTAATTTCGTACATTTTGTCAGAGATGTTTTCGGCCCCCGGAAACAGCGGCAGAGTGAGACCTCCTCTCTCCTGCCCGCTCTCTGCTCGCTGCTTTAGGAAACGTGGCCTTAACCAGACTCCGGCAGCAGCGGTGTAGATGAATGAGAAACACGCAGCTTCGCCCTTCACCTCCATCTGTCTGTCAGTCTCCGCCACAGCTCCAGCATTGCCCGCGGTCCCCTTTAGCCCCTGTCTGAAGAACCATGTCCGAGGCAGAACAAGTCCCGGCCTCGGCCCCGGAGGCCGCCGCCGCTGTCCTGGACGCCCTGAACGCCACGGACTCCAACGGGACCGAGGCGCTGAACGCTACGGCTAAATTCGTGGCCACTCCGGAGGGCACCGCGCTGGCATACGGCAGCCTGGTGTTCATGGCGCTGCTGCCTATCTTCTTCGGAGCCCTGCGGTCCGTCAACTGCTCCAAATCTAAGGTAACTTCCAGCGGCAGCCCCGCTCCTGAACAGACCTCGGCGTTGAGGTTTCACTTCAGCCCGGCTGCCGTTAACCTCCGCCGGGTAGCTAGTTCAGCTAACGGCTAGCTAACGGCTCACCAGGTGATTCTGAACGAGTCCCAAAATGTGTTAAATAACATTAATCACAGTAAACAGTAAAAAAAAAAAATCACATGTCACAGTTAAATGGAGCTGTTAGTGTTAAATTTATTTATAAAGTTATAAAAAAAATGAACGGTTTCCGTTCAGAAATGAAAACGTTACAGCTGTTCGCTTTAACGGCGAATTAGCTTTAACGAGTCTTTATCTCCACCTGTTGCTCACCTTTATTCTCTGTGTGTTTGTGGCCGAGGGTCGAAAACAAAAGCATTGTTTACTTGTTTACACTTTTTGACAGTTTTTTTTCCTGGGGTCGTCGCCTCAGGTGTTTATTTACACCGGTGCCCCCGGTGTTTACCTGCTGTCAGGCTGGTATCTGGCAGAGACCACGCGTCTGAAGGAGAGGTGAACAAAAAAGAAAGAAAAAAAAATAGAGAAACACGAAGAGAAGGAAAAGGAGAGAGACAGAGAGACAGGAGAGAAGTCTCTGAGCTGGACAGCGGATTTTTAAACGACTGGAAGGATCTGACGTGCAGCTGGAAACGTGCGTCAGGTGTGTCGGTGTGTGTGTGTGTGAGAGAGAGAGAGAGAGAGAGAGAGACGTGTCCTAGAGGGATATATTTGCACTGTTTCGGGGGCTTTGCGGACATGCGCAGCTGTGCGTCGCTCTCTGTAGGTAACGGTAAAACTCCCACATCCTGTGCAGCAGCTCGGTGTGATGGAGGCTCGGCGGTGGAGCGCAGCCTTCAGAGTGTTCAAATGTAATCGGCTCACCGTGAGAATGTGCGGTGGACAGTAGGGACAGAGTTTAAGAACAAGTAAAGACATTACAAAAAACAATACAGACAGACAGGTACTGTCTCACCTGCTGTGTAACTGTGATGTCCTGGGTTTGAACCTTGTTGCATGCCATCCGTCCTCTCTCTGCTCTGTCTGCCATCTTACAATAAGGTCAAACAGCACAGAGAACCATTAAAGAGCTGCGTCCTCTCAGAAACCAGCAGCACTGATGCGTTTCCTGTATCTGACTCTTGTGATTTTGGGCCCTGCTTCCTGTCCTCCTCTTTGTTGCCAGTCTGATCCTTCTCTCTCCCTGTCTGTCTGTGCACATCTGTCTGTCCACCCATTCTGTCTGTCGGTCTGTCTGTCTGTAGGAGCTCGGAGACAATGATTACGATTCTGGGTTCAGAGTGAGTATGAGATACACACATACTGCACACAGGTTGTTCACGGTACTAACACTGGAGGTGTCAGCATGAAGTGAACTCACGGTGTGAAGCTACACCTGCAGCCTGACTGCACCGAGTGTCAGGTGACTCAGGTGTTTATGCATGAAGTACATTTATTCAGTTACTATACTAAAGTGCAGTTTTGAGGTACTTACTCAGCTGCAATATCACAAAGATGTTTACTATAAAGGTTCTGTACATTTTTTATATAATTTGTATATAGATATTAGTTAATATTAATTAATCACTTTTTCTAGTTTTTGCTTTGAGCCCGTTTATCTGCTTCATTAATCAGCTGATCGTAGAGGAATCATTTAAATACTCGTCACGTTATAAAACACTCGGTCACTCGGCTCATGTGACGGTTCTGTGGCTTTGTCCTGATGAAAGAGGACAGCCAGGAGACATGAAGGGTTAGCAGAGGAGGAACCTTCACAATCGTGGCTGATCAAAGCTGGAGCAGAGGGGACAGTGGACTGACAGGGAGTGGCTGTTGATGGAGGAGAAGATCCACTAACTTGGTTAAAGCTAAACAGTGACTGTTCGTCTCATGGCGAACTTCACACGTAAATATCTGTAAATGTGTCAGTCTGTCTAACACGCCTGCACGTCCACACATTCCTTCTGCTGTGTGGTACTTTGTTAAAACTCCCGCCTGCATGAAGTGGAATCTGTCGTAGTTTTCAAACATCAAGGCAGCTTCCTTTTTATTCCCCTTTACACTCTGTAAGTCATGGACAACAGACAAAACTCACCAGTGATTTGACTGAACTGTTCCTTTAACACAGAGTTCATCTTTTAGTGCAGCAGCAAGGATCCTCCCCTCTTCCTCCTCCTATCGTCATCTTTCCTTTTTTATTGTTTTCCCTCCTTCCGTTACTCCTCTCTCTCTCTCTCTCTCTCTCTCTCTGTCCCAGTTTCTGTCTCAGGGGAGCAGATGGAGGAGAATATAGATGGAGGTGACTCTCAGGCTTCTCTCTCAGGGACTTCTGTCAGTCTGCAGTAGTCACTTCATCTCTGTCTCTATGTCTTTGGTAGCAGCAGCAGTTCAGATCTGAGTGTAGAAAGAGGGTAGGACCAGGCAGGAGGAGGACAAAGCTCAGAACTAAAGACTGTGACATACTCACGTCTCCAAAAAGTCAAGTTTGAACAAACTGGAACGCCTTTAAATAAAGAGTGAGTGTGACAGACGGTGAGCTGTGTGGCCAGCGACGTCTGTCAGTCAGTGTTCAGATGGTCTTACCTGTCTGTCCTGGGTCGGCAGTTAGACGAGGTTGGACAGGTGGTGTTGTTGCTGCTGCCTCAGTGGTGCAGCAGCAGCAGCAGGTGGAGAAGAACCCAGAATACTCCCACACTCAGACGCCTCGGAGTCGTGATCATCCAATCATCACGGCTTTGTTTGCCAGCGCCCTCCTCCATTTTTAGTTTAGTTTACTGATAAATGGTAATTAGGTTAATAGGTCGTCAGTTGGTAAAGCTACTGGTGAATTTTAAGATTGTCCTCACCTGGAACATAAGGGAAAGAAAACCTGCGAGTGGACATTTGTCTTACCACGGTTTCTCTGTAACATGGACACCAGATTATTTGTGTTTAGTTCAGCATCATCCTGCCAAAAGATAAAACAACTGTTTACTTTCTGAAATGATCAAATCTTGTGCCACAACACTGCAAACCTCTGTGCGCGTCTCTGATAAACCTCTAAACACTTGAATATTTCACTCAAACCCCCTGACTCGTATTTCATTGTCTCACTGTGATCTGAAAAAGCAAACCCTCACCAGCGCAGCCCTGTGCAGTGAAACAGTGAAACACGGGGCAGTTTTCAGTCTGAATACCCACTAAGTCAGTTTGGTCTCTGCAGCAGGTTCCTGTCATCTGTCGTCTTTGTTTCATGAGGAAAGTTGTTCAGACTCATACAAGCAATCAGAAATCCTCTCCTCATTGATCAGCATCAGGACAGAGGAATAACCACATCGCTAACTGTACAGTGAAATGAAGCAGTTTCAGATCAGGCTGAATATGGAGAATTTCTGCATGTGACAGTTGTGTCCCATCGTTCTCAGAATACAAGGCGCAGTGCTTAAAGTGTAATTCTGATTAATTCTGATGTTAAAGTCTTAGTGAAATGTGCAGAAAACCTTTCAGTAAACACGTTTGTCCTTTTACACTTAGTTATGTTCTTAGTTAAACTCTTCTAAACTAGTTCCCGTTGAGGTGAAGTCATTTCGGCGTACTTCAGAAGTGTCTGGTGCCACAGTTTATCTGTGTGTGGGATGTTTTGAGATAACGAGTCATTTTTTACATTTACAGTTCCACCTTTTCACTGAAACAACACCCATCTCTTTAAACTGCGTCTCGTCTGTTGGTTCTCTCTGTATTTATGTCTCTCCTCTGGTTTTTCTTCCCAGAATGCAGCAGACATGCCAGAAACAATCACCAGCCGAGACGCAGCGAGGTTTCCCATCATCGCCAGCTGCACTCTGTTTGGGCTCTACCTCTTTTTCAAGGTAACATGGGGTTTCCTCGGGTCTCCTGCAGGGGCTTCATGCAGAGCTGACTGGGAGGGGTTTGGATAAATCCGTCCATTACACTCAGTTTGATGTTGGACTTGTGTCTTGATGCAGGTATTTTCTCAAGAGTATATCAACCTGCTGCTGTCCGTCTACTTCTTTGTCCTGGGCATCCTGGCTCTGTCTCACACTATGAGGTAAAGCATCACACAGTCACATGCATGTGACAATAATGTTCAACAACAAGCCAGGTAGACCGCTTTGTGATGATTCTCACCTCCTTGTTTCTGTGTCTCAGTCCTCTGATGTCCAGAATCTTTCCAGCTTCGTTCCCTAACAAACAGTACCAGCTGCTCTTCACTCAGGGCTCCGGAGAGTCCAAAGAAGGTGAGACTGCTGGTAAAAGACGGGTTCACCCAAATTACAAAACAAATTCAGACTCACGACGGACTCACGACGGACTCACGACGGACTCATGTCTCTGTATCTTTCTGCAGAAATAGTCAACTATGAGTTTGACACCAAGAACCTGGTGTGTCTGCTCATCAGCAGTGTGGTGGGAGTCTGGTACCTGCTCAAAAAGGTAAAGTCTGAGAAGTTAATGGGAAAGGTAAAGGTTCAGCCACAGAGCCAATAACCTGTCTTTGTTTTGTGACATCACAGCACTGGATAGCCAATAACCTGTTTGGCCTGGCGTTTGCCCTGAATGGCGTGGAGCTGCTCCACCTGAACAATGTCAGCACTGGCTGCATCCTGCTGGGGGGACTGTTTGTCTACGACGTCTTCTGGGTGAGACGATTTAAAGCAACTTATCAATAAAAACTCTTTACATTTTTCAGAGTAACATTTTCTACAGATACATTTAGTTTGGTTGAAAGTTGAATAAGCTAACGTGATCCGTCACTTCTCTGAGAGCTTAAAACGAATGAGGAAACTGAAAGTGTGAATCGTGTCCTGAGGAGCGTTCAGAGTTTAGCTGGGAGGATCCTCAGCAGTGAGTGTTAGCTGAAAGTTTAAAAGATCCGATTCTGTGTTTCCTTCTCTCCAGGTGTTTGGGACCAATGTCATGGTAACAGTTGCCAAGTCCTTCGAAGCACCAATCAAATGTAAGTATGTGAGCAGGTTGCAGTGGTTTCTCCCTGCATGTGACAGACGTGGGTCTGAGTTATCAGAGGATACATGTCACTGCTGCACTGGTCACGTCTCAGAGAATGTGTTCAGGTCTCTGCTGGACACCGTAAACCTGAGTGAGCCGAAGGAATCCGATTAAAAAGCTCATTTCAGGCACAGCGTGCTTTTGTTTTCGTGTGTGTGACATGTCTGCTCACTGTGACAGGTAATGATGCTGTGATTTTCTCTCCCCCTCCAGTGGTGTTTCCTCAGGACTTGTTGGAGAAAGGGCTTGAGGCCAGTAACTTTGCCATGCTGGGTCTGGGTGACATCGTCATCCCAGGTATCTTCATCGCCCTGCTGCTGCGCTTCGACGTCAGGTAACATCCTGCCCTTTGTCTTCTTCACTGGTGATAATGTGAGAGTGAGTAAAGTTGAGTAAAGTTTTATTAAAACCATCTTTGTGTCCGCAGCCTAAAGAAGAACAGCAGGACGTACTTCTACTCCAGCTTCCTGGCCTACATCTTCGGACTGGGCCTCACCATCTTCGTCATGCACACCTTCAAACACGCACAGGTACGGTCTGTTCTGATCCCTGCTCAGATTCTAAAGACGGGATCAGATGAAAAGTCTTTTTGGTGGAATGTGATAAAAATGTCTCGGTAAACTCAGAGGTATTCAGAGACCAAACAGCTCCAGGTATACAGGAGCCACAGGCACTAAACTCCGAGTGATGTCCGTCCCTGGTCTTAATCCCGAGTCTGTTAGCACCTTTGCCTGTTGAGGGTGAATGAAGCTGTGTGCACCCCGGTGAACACATGAAATATGTTTGACCTCGGCCGTCAGCTGGTCGTTAACCTGCTCACCTGTCTGTCTGCAGCCCGCTCTGCTCTACCTGGTCCCAGCCTGTGTCGGCTTCCCCGTCATCGTAGCACTGTTCAAAGGGGAGCTCACAGAGATGTTCAGGTGAGTGCCCGTGGTGGTCACATGTCCCGGTGGTCATGTGATTCCTGGGAGTTTAATATTTGTAAAAGATAAAAGACTGAAGCCAGCGACAGAAAAGCCAGTCAGACTCACAGGTGTTGGATGAATTGTCATGGAAACGATTAAATCTTGGGACGTTTTAGCTGTATATACATGACGCACGTTTACTGGTCTGAAAGCTCACATCTGATTGGCTGAAATCTTTGTTTCTCTTTCTAAAATCACTCTTTCAACCGCGCGCTCCGTTTCCTGTCTGAAACACAAACAGGAAATGTTTCCTGTTTGTGTCACGTCACATCAAGTGAAACGCCAAAATAAAAACACTGGTTTTATTTTAAAGGCTGAAAGAGAAGTGAAGTTTTCAGACACTGTGATCTGTCAAAATACAGAACGACAGTCAGTGAACTGGACATTGTTCACGTCCAACAGCATCAGTGCAGGACACAACAGTCAAACTATGGAGACAGATGGTCCTCAGTGAGACCTCTGTCACAGTGATCTTATAGCACAGAACTGAAGCTGAAAACGTTGCATCTTCAGATGTTTGGGAGCTTGTAGATGTCAGACGTCTGTGTTTTTCTTGTCCATCTGTCTCATGTCTTCATCCTCACCACTGTGATGTTTGTTTGACAGCCGCTCACATCTTCCCAACACCTCTGTCAGTCCTTCACCTCCATTGCTTGTCCTCCTCTTCCTCCTCCTCCTTCATCACCTCGCTCCTTCTTCCTCAGCCTGTCTCATTATGTCCAGCCCTCCCTTTACCCTCCGTCCTTCTCGTCTCTCAGATGTTAGCAGCAGAGCTCTGCAGCAGCTTTAACTTTAGAATTTAAGATAAAAACTTAACACACTCTCTTTCTGTCTTTTCATCTTTCTCTTCTCCTCTTCTTTTATCTCCTTTCTTTCCATCTTGATCTTCCTATGTTATTTTTCATATTTTCTCCTTTCTGTAACATTCTGTCCTCTCTCCTTCCTTCCATCTCTCTACGTCTTTCCTTCTCTTCTCTCCCCCGTCTCCCCCCGCGGTTAGCTATGAGTCGTCAGAGGAAGTTCTCCCTGGCTCTCCCAGGCTCACTTCCTTCCCAACTGTAAGCGGCTCACCTGCCAGCCTGGCTAGCTCCATGGATGCTGTCTCTATGGCAACAAGCTCCTCCCCCCGTCGCCGCCGGTTACAGCCCACCTCCATGTAGAGGCCCCACCCCTTCTCTATATACTATCCCTTTTCTGTCTCACCTGGGCAGGTAAACAGCCCATTAACAAAACATCACAGTACCATCATCTGTCTGTTCATCCATCTGTTCTCTGTTCATCCGTCGTTCTTCTGTCTGTTCTTTATCTGTTCTTCTCTGTTCTTCTGTCGGTTCTTCTCTCTGTTCTTCTGTCGGTTCTTCTGTCGGTTCTTCTCTCTGTTCTTCTGTCGGTTCTTCTGTCTGTCCTTCTGTCTGTTCTTCTGTCTGTTCTTCTGTCGGTTCTTCTCTCTGTTCTTCTGTCGGTTCTTCTCTCTGTTCTTCTGTCGGTTCTTCTGTCTGTCCTTCTCTCTGTCCTTCTCTCGGTTCTTCTCTCGGTTCTTCTGTCGGTTCTTCTCTCTGTTCATCCGTCGTTCTTCTGTCCTTTATCTATTCTTCTCTCGGTTCTTCTGTCGGTTCTTCTCTCTGTTCATCCGTCGTTCTTCTGTCCTTTATCTGTTCTTCTGTCGGTTCTTCTCTGTTCTTCTCTCTGTTCTTCTGTCTGTTCTTTATCTGTTCTTCTGTTGGTTCTTCTCTGTTCTTCTGTCGGTTCTTCTCTCTGTTCTTCTGTCGGTTCTTCTCTCTGTTCTTCTGTCGGTTCTTCTGTCTGTTCTTCTGTCGGTTCTTCTCTGTGTTCTTCTGTCGGTTCTTCTGTCTGTCCTTCTCTCTGTTCTTCTGTCGGTTCTTCTGTCTGTTCTTCTGTCTGTTCTTCTGTCTGTTCTTCTCTCTGTTCTTCTGTCGGTTCTTCTGTCTGTTCTTCTCTCTGTTCTTCTGTCGGTTCTTCTCTCTGTTCTTCTGTCGGTTCTTCTCTCTGTTCTTCTGTCGGTTCTTCTGTCTGTTCTTCTCTCTGTTCTTCTGTCTGTTCTTCTGTCTGTTCTTCTGTCGGTTCTTCTGTCTGTTCTTCTCTCTGTTCTTCTGTCTGTTCTTCTCTCTGTTCTTCTCTCTGTTCTTCTGTTCTTCTTCTTCTCTCTGTTCTTCTCTCTGTTCTTCTGTCTGTTCTTCTCTTCTCTCTGTTCTTCTGTCTGTTCTTCTCTCTGTTCTTCTGTCGGTTCTTCTCTCTGTTCTTCTCTCTGTTCTTCTGTCTGTTCTTCTTTCTTCTTCTGTTCTTCTGTCTGTTCTTCTCTCTGTTCTTCTGTCTGTTCTTCTGTCTGTTCTTTGTCTGTTCTTCTGTCTGTTCTTCTCTGTTCTTCTGTCGGTTCTTCTGTCTGTTCTTCTCTCTGTTCTTCTGTCGGTTCTTCTCTCTGTTCTTCTGTCGGTTCTTCTGTCTGTTCTTCTCTCTGTCCTTCTCTCTGTTCTTCTGTCGGTTCTTCTGTCTGTTCTTCTCTCTGTTCTTCTGTCGGTTCTTCTGTCTGTTCTTCTCTGTTCTTCTTCTGTTCTTCTTCTGTTCTTCTGTCTGTTCTTCTGTCTTTCTTCTGTCTGTTCTTCTGCTCTTCTGTTCTTCTGTCTGTTCTTCTGTCTGTTCTTCTGTCTGTTCTTCTCTTCTGTCTGTTCTTCTGTCGGTTCTTCTGTCTGTTCCTCTCTGTCTGTTCTTTCTTCTCTGGTTCTTCTGTCTGTTCTTCTGTCTGTTCTTCTGTCTGTTCTTCTGTCTGTTCTTCTGTCTGTTCTTCTGTCTGTTCTTCTGTCTGTTCTTCTGTCTGTTCTTCTGTCTGTTCTTCTGTCTGTTCTTCTGTCTGTTCTTCTGTCTGTTCTTCTGTCTGTTCTTCTGTCTGTTCTTCTGTCTGTTCTTCTCTCTGTTCTTCTGTCTGTTCTTCTGTCTGTTCTTCTGTCTGTTCTTCTGTCTGTTCTTCTGTCTGTTCTTCTCTCTTCTCTTCTGTTCTGTTTCTTCTGTCTGTTCTTCTGTCTGTTCTTCTGTCTGTTCTTCTGTCTGTTCTTCTGTCTGTTCTTCTGTCTGTTCTTCTGTCTCTTTCTTCTGTCTGTTCTTCTCTCTGTTCTTCTGTCTGTTCTTCTGTCTGTTCTTCTGTCTGTTCTTCTGTCTGTTCTTCTCTGTTCTCTGTTCTTCTCTCTCTGTTCTTCTCTCTGTTCTTCTGTCTGTTCTTCTCTCTGTTCTTCTGTCTGTTCTTCTGTCTGTTCTTCTGTCTGTTCTTCTCTCTGTTCTTCTCTCTGTTCTTCTGCCGGTTCTTCTGTCTGTTCTTCTGTCTGTTCTTCTGTCTGTTCTTCTGTCTGTTCTTCTGTCTGTTCTTCTGTCTGTTCTTCTGTCTGTTCTTCTTCTGTTCTTCTCTGTTCTTCTGTCTGTTCTTCTGTCTGTTCTTCTGTCTTCTTCTTCTGTCTGTTCTTCTGTCTGTTCTTCTGTCTGTTCTTCTGTCTGTTCTTCTGTCTGTTCTTCTGTCTGTTCTTCTGTCTGTTCTTCTGTCTTCTCTCTGTTCTTCTTCTGTCTCTTCTTCTCTCTGTTCTTCTGTCTGTTCTTCTGTCGGTTCTTCTGTCTGTTCTTCTCTCTGTTCTTCTGTCGGTTCTTCTGTCTGTTCTTCTGTCTGTTCTTCTGTCGGTTCTTCTCTCTGTTCTTCTGTCTGTTCTTCTGTCTGTTCTTCTTCTGTCTGTTCTTCTCTTCTGTCGGTTCTTCTGTCTGTTCTTCTCTCTGTTCTTCTGTCTGTTCTTCTGTCTGTTCTTCTCTCTGTTCTTCTGTCGGTTCTTCTGTCTGTTCTTCTGTCTGTTCTTCTGTCTGTTCTTCTGTCTGTTCTTCTCTCTGTTCTTCTGTCTGTTCTTCTGTCTGTTCTTCTGTCTCTGTTCTTCTTCTGTTCTTCTGTCGGTTCTTCTGTCTGTTCTTCTCTTCTTCTCTGTTCTTCTGTCTGTTCTTCTGTCTGTTCTTCTCTCTGTTCTTCTCTCTGTTCTTCTGTCGGTTCTTCTCTCTGTTCTTCTCTCTGTTCTTCTGTCTTCTTCTTCTGTCTCTTTCTTCTTCTCTCTTCTGTCGGTTCTTCTGTCTGTTCTTCTCTGTTCTTCTTCTGTTCTTCTTCTGTCTTCTCTCTGTTCTTCTCTCTGTTCTTCTGTCTGTTCTTCTCTCTGTTCTTCTCTGTTCTTCTCTTCTGTTCTTCTGTCTTTCTTCTCTCTGTCTTCTGTTCTTCTGTCTGTTCTTCTGTCTGTTCTTCTGTCTGTTCTTCTGTCTGTTCTTCTGTCTGTTCTTCTGTCTGTTCTTCTGTCTGTTCTTCTTCTTCTCTCTCTGTTCTTCTCTCTGTTCTTCTGTCTGTTCTTCTTCTCTGTTTCTTCTGTCTGTTCTTCTGTCTGTTCTTCTGTCTGTTCTTCTCTCTGTTCTTCTGTCTGTTCTTCTGTCTGTTCTTCTGTCTGTTCTTCTGTCTGTTCTTCTGTCTGTTCTTCTCTCTGTTCTTCTGTCTTCTTTCTTCTTCTCTGTTCTTCTGTCTGTTCTTCTGTCTCTTCTCTCTGTTCTTCTCTCTGTTCTTCTGTCTGTTCTTCTGTCTGTTCTTCTCTCTCTCTTCTTCTTCTTCTTCTTCTGTCTGTTCTTCTCTGTTCTTCTGTCTGTTCTTCTCTGTTCTTCTGTTCTTCTTCTCTTCTGTCTGTTCTTCTCTCTGTTCTTCTGTCTGTTCTTCTGTCTGTTCTTCTGTCTGTTCTTCTCTCTGTTCTCTGTTTCTTCTGTCTGTTCTTCTCTGTTCTTCTCTCTGTTCTTCTGTCTCTGTCTGTTCTTCTCTCTGTTCTTCTGTCTGTTCTTCTCTCTGTTCTTCTGTCGTTCTTCTCTGTTCTTCTGTCTCTTCTTCTGTCTGTTCTTCTCTCTGTTCTTCTCTCTGTTCTTCTGTCTGTTCTTCTCTGTTCTTCTTCTCTCTGTTCTTCTGTCTTTCTTCTGTCTGTTCTTCTCTCTGTTCTTCTGTCGGTTCTTCTCTCTGTTCTTCTCTCTGTTCTTCTGTCTGTTCTTCTCTCTGTTCTTCTGTCTGTTCTTCTGTCTGTTCTTCTCTCTGTTCTTCTGTCGGTTCTTCTGTCTGTTCTTCTCTCTGTTCTTCTGTCGGTTCTTCTGTCTGTTCTTCTCTCTCTGTTCTTCTGTCGGTTCTTCTCTCTGTTCTTCTGTCTGTTCTTCTGTCTGTTCTTCTGTCTGTTCTTCTGTCTGTTCTTCTTCTCTGTTCTTCTCTGTTCTTCTCTTCTTCTCTCTGTTCTTCTGTCTGTTCTTCTGTCTGTTCTTCTCTCTGTTCTTCTTCTTCTTCTCTCTGTTCTTCTGTCTGTTCTTCTCTGTTCTTCTGTCTTCTCTCTCTTCTTCTGTCTGTTCTTCTGTCTGTTCTTCTGTCTGTTCTTCTGTCTGTTCTTCTGTCTGTTCTTCTGTCTGTTCTTCTGTCTGTTCTTCTGTCTTCTCTTCTCTGTTCTTCTGTCGGTTCTTCTGTCTGTTCTTCTGTCTGTTCTTCTGTCTGTTCTTCTCTGTTCTTCTGTCGGTTCTTCTCTCTGTTCTTCTGTCTGTTCTTCTGTCTGTTCTTCTCTGTTCTTCTGTCGGTTCTTCTCTCTGTTCTTCTGTCTGTTCTTCTGTCTGTTCTTCTGTCTGTTCTTCTCTCTGTTCTTCTCTCTGTTCTTCTGTCTGTTCTTCTGTCGGTTCTTCTCTCTGTTCTTCTCTCTGTTCTTCTGCCGGTTCTTCTGTCGGTTCTTCTCTCTGTTCTTTATCTGTTCTTCTGTCGGTTTATTCTGTCTGTTCTTCTCTGTGTTCTTCTGTCGGTTCTTCTCTCTGTTCTTCTTTGTTCATCCGTCGTTCTTCTGTCTGTTCTTTATCTGTTCTTCTGTCGGTTCTTCTGTCTGTTCTTCTCTCTGTTCTTCTGCCGGTTCTTCTGTCTGTTCTTCTCTCTGTTCTTCTGCCGGTTCTTCTGTCTGTTCTTCTCTGTGTTCTTCTGCCGGTTCTTCTTTCTGTTCTTCTGTCTGTTCTTCTCTCTGTTCTTCTGTCGGTTCTTCTGTCTGTTCTTCTGTCTGTTCTTCTGTCTGTCCTTCTCTCTGTTCTTCTCTCTGTTCTTCTGTCTGTTCTTCTGTCGGTTCTTCTGTCTGTTCTTCTCTCTGTTCTTCTGTCGGTTCTTCTGTCTGTCCTTCTCTCTGTTCTTCTCTCTGTTCTCTCTGTTCTTCTGTCTGTTCTTCTGTCGGTTCTTCTGTCTGTTCTTCTGTCTGTTCTTCTCTCTGTTCTTCTCTCTGTTCTTCTGTCTGTTCTTCTGTCGGTTCTTCTGTCTGTTCTTCTGTCTGTTCTTCTCTCTGTTCTTCTGTCTGTTCTTCTCTCTTTCTTCTGTCTCTTCTTCTGTCTGTTCTTCTGTCTCTTCTTCTGTCTGTTCTTCTCTCTGTTCTTCTCTCTGTTCTTCTCTCTTCTTCTGTCTGTTCTTCTGTCTTCTTTCTCTCTGTTCTTCTCTCTGTTCTTCTGTCGGTTCTTCTGTCGGTTCTTCTGTCTGTTCTTCTCTCTGTTCTTCTGTCGGTTCTTCTCTCTGTCCTTCTCTCTGTTCTTCTCTGTTCTTCTGTCGGTTCTTCTCTGTTCTTCTGTTCTAACAGAATTACTTTCCGTGCTTGTAACATTTGAAGTGTTCAGCTTCAGTTTAAGCAACGTTCCTCCCAAACCTTGTGATCCTCCATGTGACTGGAGGTGAAACTGGTTTATGTGCTGGTCTGTTCTGGTTGGAGCAGAGACCAGAGCTGCATCGATAAACCTGCAAACATTCAGTTAATTACAGGAATAATTGATAGTTTATCATTAGAGGTGGGAATGATTGATGAGGTTAATCACTCTGAACACTCCTCCTCTGCTCTGTTTGTCCTCCCTTCTTCTTCTTCTGCTCCTCCAGGTACGAGGAGTCCTCTCCTGAGGAGGCGGGGGCTAAAGAGGACTCATCAGAATCAGAGAAGAAGGACCAATAGCATTGATCGCTGCCCCTCCCCCTTCCCCCCCCAAACACCTTCATCCAGCCTGCTGCCACCACATTTCACTGAAGCCCCTCCCCCTCTCGCCTCTTCAGCTTCCTGTTCGTCACCGGGGGAAACGGCGCTCATGTTGCCAACGTGTTTGTCTTTGAAAACCATGGAACAGCCGCGGGTCTCCGGCTGCTGTCACTCTGCGGGTGGTGGTGTTTCTAATTAAAGGTTGTGGAGACTCGGTGTCTACCATGATTCCTCTGTCTGTCTCTCAGCTGCACTCACACAGGAACGCCACACCTCTGCAGCTCCAGCTCATCCAGGATTTTCCCCACAAACATCCATGGAGCCGGCATCGTGTTGGATTTCCTGTCATCGAGCAATAGCGTGGAAGCAGCCGCGGCGTCGTCTCAGCTGATCCTCCTGTGTGTTTGCAGCTCGTCGGCTCAGATAGACCAGGAAACTGTTACATTTCCGCTGGTTGAAGGAGCGCTTGGTTTAGCCTCCTAACAGCCTCAAACGTGGAAAAAATCACACGGTAAAACAAGCGCTTCTGTTGTTTTCTTTAGTTTCCTTCCTCTTTAAAGCCTTCAAACAAAGAACCGCGAGTGTCGTTCATTGAAAACCTGCCGCAGCGTAACACCGCTCCTGTTACGGAGGAGGAGGTTGTGGGAACAGATCACCCAGGTGTGGTTCTTTGTCGCTGCCTCTCTTTGTTTCCTGGTGTATTTGTTGCCGGGCTGCCGCTCACTCTGCCTTCTGCTTTCTCACATCAGTGTTTTCTGTCGGCTCAGTTTTGTTTTACTCCGTTTTATTTTTGTGTAAAAGGCCAGAATTTTAGGATGGAAACTCCAGCTGAACGTTTTCCTGGTAGACAGTCACCTGTTCATGTGTTGGGGTCGGACTCGGTTCAGACCCAGTTGTTTTTCTGTTGCCTGCAGCAGCTGCGTGTCTCATCCGTGATGGAGGTTCATGCAGCCGGCTGTGGTTTCGAGGTGAAGTCAGTTCACCTCTGTCAGTCCATGCACTGACTGAAGGTTCAGCTCAACATGATAAAACAGTTCAGTCCGTGTTATTAATTCTCCTCCTGCCCAGTAAATTCTGTCTCTGCTTCCCTTAAATGCTGATACTGGTGTTATTCCTGGTACCGAACCTACAGTGTGTTATTCTGTGCCTCAGCACCGTGTCGGCCCTCCTGTCTGTGGCTCTCAGCTCTGAGCCCCAGCCCCGTGGTTCGGTTCAGTTCCATGAAAACTTGCAGAGATTTGAAACGTGTTGCTGCAGAGAGATTTTCCATCAGGTGGATGAGTTTAAATTCTGTGTGATGGTACAGGCTGGGTTCACAGACTGGGAGTGGTAAAAGATTCAGAAATCAAAAAGTACACAACTTATTTGAAAATGGAATTATAACTCTTCATGGGGAAAAAAAAGTTAGAACTGCTGGAGTCAAAAAGCAAAGGGACCAAATGTTTCCTCGAGCTCACAGGTATTTAACCGGACAGAGCAGGTGAGCGTTTACCTGCCTGTTTGTTTGGTGACTGTGGCCTCCTCACCCATAAGCTGAGGAGTTTCTCTCAGAAGCATCCTCACCCCCTCACCCTATTTCAAACCAGGAACACACTGAACTGAACAACAGCTCTGACCCACGGAATCAAACTGCAGCATCAGTAACCAGGAAAATGATTTTCATTAGACTGGAGTTATCGTGTTTATCCTGTAACAAAAGCCATCTCCTGCAGACTGTCCACACTGACGGTACATTTACTGAAAACCTGTGTGAGGTGTGACACACACACTGAAACATAATGTAGCTGTGGAATAAATGTGCTGTTGGTGTCGTCAGTGTGCAGCGATGTTTTCCTTCACTCTGCTCCGAACACAGAGGCCACAGCAGAGCTGTCAGATGGGAGGCAGACTCTGACCCAAAGTCAATCTGAAGAGAAATTTCACCATCTGTGGTTGAAAGTCAGAGTTTTGATATTAAAGGTAGTTCAGGTTAAGGCCCCCCCCCCCAAAAAAAAACAACATTTCCCAGAATGCAACTGATCTTTCTGTGTCAAAATGGTGAGTGGCCCTTCAGTCAGTTTCTCAAAGTAGCCATTTTTATGGAAAAATTAGAATTTCAAAATAAATGTCAGAGTTAAGAAAGGGAAGAGTCCGACTTCTGATTATTAAAAAAATTCTGATGTTTTCCTCATTATACTGACTTTATCACAGAACTCAGAATTTCTGCTGCTTTTATTAGTTGTTTATTGTTTATTGGCATTTTTGGAAGAATTTTTTGTTTAACGTGTTACAAAATTAAAACACGTGTTCTTCAGTACATCATGCTGTATTCACCTGACGTTTTTGGATGGAGACGTTTAGTGAATGTCCCGCAGATGAGTGTTATCATTTTAAATCTATTTACGGTTAGATTTTTTTTAAGATCTTTAAGTTTTTGGTTGCTTGAGAAAAGCCATTGTGACTGGATGTATTCAGCTTCACATTAATATTCTTGATGTAATTGATGTTGATGCTTTATTAAGAGATGCACAGTTTTGTATTTTGATGTAAAAAATGAAAAAACAACAACAAAAGAAACAGGATCACTCATTTTCAGCTCAGTGAAGTTCAGTATCCCCTCATTTTAAATATAATGTACCTGTTTATCTTTTTTCTTTCTCTCTCTCTCTCTCTGGTTGTATTTGTGCAGGAGGCCGTGTTACGGCCCCGACTGTATCTGTTTTATTTGCAATAAACTTTTTGGTGTTTTGATCACCGTATAGAGAAGCATAACTCTGAGTCAGTCTGCTCCTTTGTGTTTCCATCTTCATCCTGATCAGCACTTTTATGCTTCTTTGACTCCATAACAATGAAATAACTTTAATAATAATTAAAGTACCAGGACCTGGCATAAAGATTAACAAAACTGAAATGTTTTAAGTTACTTTTTTGTATTATGTTGGCTCAGCTAATGCCACTGAATACCCAACTATGATACTTAACCACTGATGAACACTTTGTGTTGAAATTAAAGTGTCATTGAATTCAGTTTTTATATCATTTTATTTATTTGAGTCCAGTTCAGTTAAATTATCATCATACAAATTATATTTATGTATTATGTATATGTTTGATGCGTATTTGAAACACTCAGATGAGTTCATCAGATTCAAATACAAGTTATCTTTAAAAAGTCAGGATTGAACTGGAGGAATTCAGATTTCAGTGCTGCTGACTTTTTGACATTCTGCTTTTATTTTGAAAAAACTACAACAACAACAACCCAGAAGTATTGTCATAATTTTGTTTTGCAACTTGACCACTCCTTTGTTCATTAGGTTTATTATCTAAGTTTAGATGGGAATCTTTTTCTTCAAATTATTGGAATAAATCTTAGAACACTGTGAATTAGTTTTCTCTTCTGCTTCTTCAGAAGAGTCATTTTTGTTTAATTTGAAACTTCGCAGTATTAAATCTTTTATTATTCACTACTCACTTGTTAATGCGTTTGGTTTTTTAAGTACTTATTTATTCAGCGGGGGAAAAAAACATTTTCAAGAATATTTCAGTGCAGACGATTTTTATTCTGAAAGAATAATAAACGGAAACACTTTCGTATTTCCGGCTGCCGCTGCAGACGGAACAAAACAGACTCCGGTTCCGTTCAGGAGCTTTTTTCCGTCTGTTTTAACCTTTTAGTTGGAGATGGGGGAGGCAGACGTGACGCTGAACCAGACCGATGAGAAGCCCCCAGACTCGGGGCTGGTTCCCGGGGAGGACTCGGTGGTGTGGAGCCACGAGGTGGAGGTCTGCCTGTTTCACGCGATGATCGGACACAAACCCGTCGGTAAGAGACGCGGCTAATGTTAGCATGTTAGCTGCTGGAGCCGTTAACGGCGGCCAGTCCTACCGGTTTGACCCAGTGTTTCAGAAACCGAGGACCGGGGAACGGCCCAGGGTCTTCGAAGTGCGTCTGAGGGGTCCATGTAAATATTGGACAATAACAATAACTGGTGATGAACTCGTTAATTTAGTCAGAGCTGATTAGCATCGTTAACCAGACCCACTCCTGCTACTGAGAGAACAAACGCAGCACTGAGCCAAACTTTAGAGAATAAAAGTCTCGTTCAGCGGAAGTTCAGAGCTGTGGATGTTTTATTGATCAGTAGAATTTATACAAACTGCAGTGAGCATAGAAAACTTGAATCAGATCAGGATTTGCGGTGAGCCCCCCTTTGCCTTTAAAACAGCACCAGTTCTCCTCAGTACACCTGCACACGGTTTCTCAGGTACCTGTCAGACAGGTTGCTCCAGCATCTTGGACAACCTGCCTCAGTGTCTCTGTCTCTGCATGTGATCCCAGACTGATCAGGACTCTGTGGAGTCCAGACCACCTGTTACAGGACTCGCAGAATGAATCTGATCCTAGAACCTTCACACCGTGTCTCTAAACGTGGTTTGTCTTATCAGCTTTGTGTCGTGGTTTCAGACGGTAAAAGTCGTGGATCTGTTTCGTCTTTTTCACACTTTGTTTTTGTTTGTTTATTTGATTGGAAACGAGCCAGTCCACCATTTTCCAACAGACACATGACTTTTAAAACTGCAGGAAAAGATTCTGCTGTTTGTGAATCAGCAGCGATGGAGATGCAGATCAATACATTTACATCAGCACGAGTCTGTTAAGTGCTCTTACTTTAAAATGGTAAAGTACATCAATGTGTTGAATTCTAACTGGATTAAACTATAAATACTAGTTGTGTGTGTCGTATGTAGTGCGACAGTTGTGCCGTTTGGAGCTGGGACTCAGTAAAACTCTGTCTCTGTGTGTAGGAGTGAACCGTCACTTCCACATGATCTGCATCAGAGATAAGTTCAGTCAGAACATCGGCCGACAGGTTTCTTCCTCCGTCATCTGGGATCATCTGGGAACCATGTACGACATGCAGGCTCTGGTGAGGACACACTCACACACACTGTGTCTCTGCATGCTCAGCTGAGTGTGTTCATCTCTGAAGCCTCTGGTATTTGACTGAGGTCTGTGTGTGTGTGTGTGTGTGTGTGTGTGTGTGACGCAGCATGAGTCGGAGATCTTGCCGTTTCCAAACACAGAGAAGAGTTTCTCTCTGCCTGATGACATCATCCAGGAGGTTAAAGAAGGTGAGACACGATGTGAGACACGACGTGAGACATGACGTGTCTGTAGTTTTGGCTTCGTTTCCTTTCTGGTGTTTTATTTTTATTTTACACATCAATAATTCCTGTGAGGATACGACAGGTTCTCTCCTGGTTTTCAGTGAACAGCTTCTCCGGCTTATTCTCTCTCTTGTGGATCATCTCTGGTCTGTGTGTGTGTGTGTGTGTGTAGGGAAGTTGGGCTCAGAGGACGACACCAAAGAGGAGTTCAGGATGGAGAGAGAACCTCCAGCTACACATGAAGAAGGTGCCCGTCCCTCTGTTGATTTCATGGCAGGCAGATGGAGCTCTGTGGCAGCTGAATGCACACAACACATTTCACTGTTACTAACAAACCTCACTCGTTGTGTTGATGCGACTTTTTTCTTCTTCAGGCAGCAACTCGTCGGTGAAGATGTCGGAGCGAACGAGCAGCAGTCGGGAGAAGGAGAGAGAGCGAGACAAGGAGAAGGGAGGGAGTGAGGGAGGAGGAGGAGGAGGAGGAGGAGGGAAGGAGGCAGAGAAGAGGAAGAGGAGTCGAGCGGCCGAGAAACTGCTGTCATCTTCCAACCCCGCGAGTCCAGGAGGAGTCAAAAGGAGACGCACCTGAGACGGACAGAGTGTGTGAGGGAGGGAGGGAGGGAGAACGAGGTGATTGGACTGTGCAGGATGAAAAATAGTTGAGTGAAGAAGAAGAAGGTGCCGTCAAACGTGCAAACTTTGTGTCACATGACCGTCCGCTGTCCGATCGCTACGCTGCCAACAGGAAACAGCTGGAGTGACGTCGTGGAACCTCTACGATCTGTTCCTTAATGACAGCTCACTCCATGGCTTCTCTGATTGGCTGCTTCACACCTGTCAGTCAGCCTCTGCTGCTTTGGCTGGGTGCGGTTTTCATCATGTGACCACAGTGGGAGGAAGTGACACGTCATGTTTTATTAGTATTTTTAGTAAATTGTTGTATTAGAGCAGGAAGTTTTCCGGGGGGGGGCGTGTCTCACCTGTCCCTCCTGTCCTTTAGCTCCAGTTTGATTCGCTCGGTCTGAAATTCTTCTCCACAGATTCAGACAGATTTTAAAGAGGATCTATGGTCTGCTCAGCTCACCTCAGGTGACGTCACCTGAGAAATGTCCTCAGGCGATGTCACCTGAGGACATTTCTCAGACTTCACTCAGCTGCCTCTGCAGACACTGAAGCCCTCAAACGACCTGGAAACCCTGATGTGTAAAGTCAGAGTCCCTGAAGGTGGACGTTCTGTGTCTCAGCTGTGACTGCAGACTGAAGACTGAGGGCTGAGAAAAGTCCCGCCTCCTGTGGCTGTAGAGAAAAGATTCAGTCTGTTGCTTCTTCCTTCAGTTTCTGCTGCTTAAAACATCAGGTCAAGTCAAAGCTCAGTAGATTCCACGTTTCTCATGAAGTGTCACAGAAACTGAATGTTCTGATGAATGTTGTAACAGAGAGCAGCTCAGTGAGGGTCTGAAACGTGAGGGTCTGAAACGTGAGGGTCTGAGGCGTGAGGGTCTGAAACATGAGGGTCTGAGGCGTGAGCGTCTGAAACATGAGGGTCTGAGGCGTGAGGGTCTGAAACATGAGGGTCAGAGGCGTGAGGGTCTGAAACATGAGGGTCAGAGGCGTGAGGGTCTGAGGCGTGAGCGTCTGAAACATGAGGGTCTGAAACATGAGGGTCTGAGGCGTGAGCGTCTGAAACATGAGGGTCTGAGGCGTGAGGGTGTGTGAGGGTGCAAACAGCTGACTCACATGTCACCGGAGCCGTATTTGTCCTTGTGTGCAAGTTTTTCCTATTCGTTTAGCCACCATTTTGGCTGTGTTAGTGCATGTGACACATTCTTTTGTTACAAAGTCGCTTTCTTGACAAATTTTAAAATTCAAATTTTAAATGTTATGATAGAGCAGCAGAACACTGTGAAACAAAATTGGCATCCTCCTGTGACCTTGGAGACAAAAATGTCTAGCTAAAAAACTGCTATAAAAATAGTATAAATTATTATTTTTTTCGGCTTTTTTCATTTAAATCTTTTGATCAACTTCCGATCTTATCAAAACTATTAAATAATGAATAATTATCACTATTTTAACCCTTTATATGCCAGTTTGATTACATGACGCAATGATTTTTCTAAAAAAAACACAAAAAAATGTGTTATTTTCCATATAACAAATGTTGGGTAGCTGAGGCATTTTTTTTTAAATCAGTCTTGGGTATGTCAACAATTAGCCAAAATATTGACTTTGATGCATTATTAGTTTTTGTGTAGCATCAGATTTACCCTCTTGAGTCATTAGCAGACAAAAATTTCCCATTGACTTCCATTAAAACCACATTTTTTTTTATCTCATAGCCATTACAAAATATAATCATGCATTCTGTGATGTTAGGGTTTCATTTTTGAGAAAAATAGTAAAATTTGACATTTTTATTGTTCACCACTAGCCTACTAAGCTCAATAACACAAGCACAATAACTAATGAAAATACAGGAATTTTATGCATAGGCCTATAATGGGGAAATGGCTGATTTTAGTGGCGAAGTGGCGAGTGGAAATTTTTGTCTGCTAATGACTCAAGAGGGTAAATCTGATGCTACACAAAAACTAATAATGCATCAAAGTCAATATTTTGGCTAATTGTTGACATACCCAAGACTGATTAAAAAAAAATGCCTCAGCCATCCAACATTTGTTATATGGAAAATAACTTAATTTTTGTGTGTTTTTTCATTAAAAATATTCGCATCATGTAATCAAACTGGCATTTAAAGGGTTAAAATCCTGATAATTATTCAATATTTGATAGTTTTGATAAGGACTGAAGTTGATTAAAAGATTTAACCCAAAAAAAGCTGAAAAACATATTAATCTATACTATTTTTATAGCAGTTGTTTTAAGTGGATGTTTTTGTCCTTAATGACTCAAGAGGGTAGTAAATTTTAAATCTGATGCTACACAAAAACTAATAATGCATCAAAGTCAATATTTTGGCTAATTGTTGACATACCCAAGACTGATTTAAAAAAAATGCCTCAGCCATCCAACATTTGTTATATGGAAAATAACTTAATTTTTGTGTGTTTTTTCATTAAAAATATTCGCATCATGTAATCAAACTGGCATTTAAAGGGTTAAAATCCTCATAATTATTCAATATTTGATAGTTTTGATAAGGACTGAAGTTGATCAAAAGATTTAACACCAAAAAGCTGAAAAAAATATTAATCTATAGTATTTTTATAGCAGTTGTTTCAAGTGGACGTTTTTGTCCTTAATGACTCAAGAGGGTAGTAAATTTTAAATCTGATGCTACACAAAAACTAATAATGCATCAAAGTCAATATTTTGGCTAATTGTTGACATACCCAAGACTGATTTTTTAAAAATGCCTCAGCCACCCAACATTTATTATATGGAAAATAACAATTTTTTTGTCTTTTTTTCATAAAAAACAACAGTGACATCAAGTAATCAAACTGGCATTTAAAGGGTTAAAATCCTCAAAATGATTGAATGTTTGGTAGTTTTGAGCAGGGCTGAAGTTGTTTAAGAGATTTATGCAAAAAAAAAGTAGAAAAAAATATTAATCTGTTAAGTTTTTATAGCATTCTTTTGGAAGTGGACATTTTTGTCCTTAATGACTCAAGAGGGTAGTAATTTAAAATGACTAGTGAGGGTTAAGTACAATGCAATAATCCCAGTTCACCTGTTTTGTGCAGAACAGACGTCAGATCAGTTCCTGCCTGTGTTCATGTTGGAGGCGGCAGCGTCACGTTCAGATGAACCTGTTTTTTTCTCTCGTGCTTGGTGATGTGTGACGTTTCAGTGTCGACGCTCTGAGCGTGTTGTCAGCTGATCCCTAACATCCCTAAAATCATGACAATAAACTGTTCCCTTTGTTTTTTTTTTTACCAAATCTTAATTTATGGATGGATGATGAGCTGATGCGAGGCTGTTCAGCTGTTTGTGTCATTAAAGCTGAACTCAGATCAGAAACGTGTGGTTTTCTTTCAGCAGAGCACTGATGAGATGTGGAGTGTTTCTCCAGGCGTCAGAGGGAAACGTTTCTGGAAAATCTGAAGAGCAAACAAAATGTTGGTTCATAAAGAAAAGATGACGTGATGTGAAGAAGGGACGCCACTCTGACCGACGACATGTTTATGCAAAAAAAAAAAAAAACATTTTATAGACAAAACAGCAAATTGACTAAAAACGAATCATTTCAGTTAAAGGACATAATCATTGGTTACAGCCATAAATAAGTAAATTGTTTCTATAAGAACAGAAGAGTTCTGTGTGCAGCTGATTCTGTGAGTAAACTTTCTTCTTTTCTTTGCTTCAGTTATTGATCACAGCTCTTTACCTTTCTGAATCAATCTTTCTCACCTGTGTTCACGTCACTCGGAGCTGACAGCAGGTGAAGCTGCAGTGAGCCTGTGCAGCCACGGGGCGGCGCTGTTCAACAGCAGATGGAGAAGCTGCTCAGTCTGGGAGCATTGATTCATTTATGTGAATGAAGTTTTTAATGAACACCATCTGATCAAAGAGGCAGAGGCTTCCTGGTAAAACGCTGAGTTCAGTCGGCCGTCGTTTTCTCCAGAGCTGAGACGAAGCTGCTGCTTCTCACCTGCTCGGCCTGAGCTGATGCATCCTGCTGCAGTCAAGGTGTTATTTCACTGATATTTACTTTGTTCTTCATTAGTGACACGTCCTGCTGAAGTCTGGTTACAGCAGCAAACCACGGCCACCTTTCACTGAACACTCGCCCTGCTGGTGAAAACCTGCTGCAGCATCAGGTCACTCACAGTGAAGCGCAGATGAAAAGCTGTAAGAAGAAAAACTGTAAAAACCAGTGAACTCGTCTTTCAAATCAAACAGCTCGAGTCCAGAGACGCTGAGAGACGATCCGTTTAAACCATCGTTCACCATTAACCAGGACGGTTCCTCCAAACTGGAATCTCTGTTCCACTAACAGAACCAACAGGATGTGAACTGATCTGTGTGAAGGTCAGATAAAGGTCACAGCCAGTGAACAAACACAGGTTTAAAGGTCTGAAAACTGCAGGAGGACATTTTTCATCTGAGCTGTCACGTGATAACAGCGTGTTCCTGTTCGATGCTCAAACTCCACTTACCTTTTTAAAACAGTCTGTGAATCTACCGGTTGTTTGTTTGATTAATCGTTTGGATTAGTTGAGTTCATGAAGTCGTTTTCAGAAGGTTTTGGTTTGTGAGAAGAAAACGGATAAATTCAGAGCATGAAGACGAACGAGTAAGAAAACAGAATCTGAAAGAATCAGATTGTTGTTTCACAGCAGGAAATTTAAATTCATTGTAAATCGGACTCAAATAAAATGATAAAAGAGGCAATGAAATCAAACAAAGCTTCAAAGTGAGAAATCAAAAGGAAAAATAGAACATTGTTTCTATCAATCTGTCGCGTGGTGGTCAAACATCGCGTTAGTTGTTTGGGATTTTCTGTTAATTGATCGATTAGTGGAGTAACTGTTTCAGCTCCGACACTGACGTCATTACGTCATGGCGTCTCCGTCAGTGACGTTAATGAACGAGGTGAAACAGCGCCCCCCCAGCTCTTCGTGCCGGTGAACGGTGCCAGACTCTGTGGTGAAGGGAGGGGATTGCAGTGTTGGCAGTGGAGGGAAAACTCCGCGCCAGGTGAAGCTGATCACCTGATTTCAGGTATGGAAATCACGTGGAGACGCCGCTAAGTTTCTGAGACACGTGAATGGACGTTAAAGTGGAAAAACGCTCAGCGAAGCGAGTTTTTCAGCGGACACGGACCGGGACACCTGCAGGTAGCGTCAGACGCTTTGCTTTGTGTGTGTGTGTGAGAGACATCCTTATTTATCCCGCTCGTTTCAAACACAGAGGAAAGTTGGTCTTTTACACCGGAAGAGAAAAGCTTCAGACTGTGAGGGTCAATCAGGGATCAGGAACAGGGTCAGGATCAGTGTCAGGATCAGGATCAGGATCAGGAACAGGGTCAGGATCAGGAACAGGGTCAGGGTCAGGATCAGGGTCAGGATCAGTCAGGAACCTCTGAATCTGAGGCTGAATCCAGCTCTCAGCTGTTTCACTGCATCATGTGTTTGTGTGTGCACAGGTAAGTTACCTGAGCAGGTAGCATGCTAATAAACGACTGAGATAATTCACATCCTGACAGAAGAAAAACAGAATCACTTCTTTTAAAATTGACTGTCAGTGTAAAATCACTTCCACAGCTGCGACACACAGTTTATTCAGATCAGTTCTTTTTACACCACAAACAGAAAGACGAGGAAACACACTGTGTGTGTGTGTGTGTGTTGTGTGGCTGTGATCTAAAGGCTTGAAACTTGATGATCAGCTGTCTGTAAGTGACACAGCCGGGTTCTTGCTTTATGCCTCATGGTTTTAGACAACTGGTTTGTTCCTCTGCTGAACTGGTCCCAGTCTGCAGATCAGGTCACTGACACTTGTCCTCTGTGTTCGGTCTCTGTCTCGTTGTCTTTGCCCTTTGTGGTTTTTCTCATGCTTGAATGTTCATGACTGACTTTTTCCACATGCAGTTGTCGTGTTGTTGCAGTGATGTCTCATTTCTTTCTTTGTCTGGCGGCTGAAGTTGTCGTTGTGTTACCGCTGACCACACAGACACAACAAATCCAGAGTTTCCCTTTGTTGTGTGTTTGGTGGTTGTCAGCTCATGTGTCCTCTGTGCTGTCACTGATTTAAACGTCTGGTTGTTGCTTCTGAGGAACGTTTCTTCAGTTCTGTTTGTGGTTACTGTGAAATGACGTGGACGATGTGGACGTCTCCGACACTTTCTTCTCTTTAAATCTGTATCTCAGCTGCAGCTGAGGAACTTTATCACTGTAGATTAACAGATGGAGGGGAAGAGAAAAAAGGTAGGGGTAGAAAGAAGAGAGGAAAAGGAGACAAGGAGGAATGGTCTGATGAGGAGCGAGGAAAGGAGGCAGGTAGAAAGGAGCAGAGGAGGTAAAAAAAAGGTTGGTTTAGAAGAGAAATGAGGAAAGGAGATAAGGAAGAAGGAGAGGGCATTGTAGATGAGGGAAGAATGAATGACGGGATGAGAAAGGAAGACAGAGGTATTGTTTCTTTGGTCGGAGAAAAAGAAACAAGTAAAGGAGAAAGAGAAGGAAAGAGAAGCTTAGGACGAGTGTCAGTCTGACTGAGAGGAAAACACAAGCACGGAGTGTGAGAACGAACGACAGGATCTGCTGCTGCATGAATATTCATCAGCCGCTGAGAGTTCCCAGCCCTGTGCGTGTGTGTGTGTGTGTGTGTTCATGGTGCTGCCTCGGCCATGTTTATTCATAAATCATCTCATGTTTATTCATACTGGATTATGTAAAAAGTAAGTAGGCGTATTCTCTCTCTCTCTCTCTCACACACACACACACACACTCACACACACAGGTCCTGCTGGTCAACTGTTTAACACACACCTATTTCAATGAAGTGTGTGTGTTAGCCAGGTGTGCGACACTGTGCAGACTCACCTGTCCAGTTTAAACTGAGGATTAAAGTTAGTGTCAGGTTCAGAGGAGGTGAACTGCTCTGACCTCACCGATCCAGCTGTTCTCCATCTGTAAACTTTAACGTTAGAGATGAAATGATTAACTGATCCGTCGATGAAGAGAAGTTGTGACGTGTGAAGTCTGAGATCTGTCTTTCTGACAGAAAATGAAGTGTCACAGTTTTTAAAATCTATAAAGAGGTAAAGTTTTCTTCCTCTGTTTCATATCAGATGATATTAAACTGTGGATCAGACATCATCACTCTCTGAGCCATCAGGTCCAGAAGGACTCAGAGACACAGAGACACAGAGAGCTGTGTGTGGAAATGATGTTCATGCTGTTCACGTGAGCGGGTGAATCAGCTGGATTCTGAAGCTCTGAACCCCCGAGGACTTTTTTCAGCATATGTGCTGGACTCTCTCTGCTGATCATGGAAATCACCAGCAATCAGAAAAACTGTCACCGGGTTCATGAGGAGACACTTTAAGACAGTGTCTCTTTACAGTCACCCGTCTCGCGTGTCTCTAATCCTGAAACAGCAGCGTCCTCTCCTCATCTTCTTCCTCCTCCTGCTTCTCTTTCTGTCTCATCTTTTTATCCTGTCACTGTCCACTTCAGTCTCTGTCTGTCCATCCGTCTGTCTGTCCAGCTCTGTGTTGCTCGTCGTCCTCTCCTGCGGCATAGTGATGCTGTTCAGTCTTTGAAGTGGACGTGCATCTTTCCCAACCAATCAGAGACAAAAGAGATGAGAGAGAGAGATGGTGACAGATGGGAATTCAACCGAACTGTGGGAAAAGTCTGAGAGTGAAGAAGAAAGTGAAGGAAGATGAAAGGAGGAGAAGAAACTCTCGTCCTCTGACGAGCTGAGAGAGAACCTGAGTGTGATGTTACGTCTAAAGCCATAAATTATTCTCCTCATATTCTCCTCAGGGACATTAACAGACTTACTGAGGCTTCATCTTCCAGTCAGGCCGTCACAGAGCATCAGCAGCTGCTGAACCCACTGCCCCTCACATGCAGCCGTGTGGGAGAGGAAGGACAGCGTGACCTTTGACCTCTAACAGCCGATCATCGTGAGAAACCAACAGAACCAAACGGTTATCACGAGTATCCCTAAAATAACAGTTCAGTCCTGTGCACCTTTTATTTGTGAGCTTGTTTTCAGGAGTATTTGTTGAGTTGTTGTTTGGAAACTAATGAAAGCATTTGTCTAATAGTGGTAATGAAAACCGGCCTGTGTGTTTGTGGGTAAGAGGTGTGAAGGCAGGAAGCAGAGAAACTCCCACGTCACATGTGGAGCTCACACAGAGAAAAGTCCTTCTTCTTCCTTTCTCTCAGCGCTCGTCGTTTAGCTCAGTCACAGCGTGAAACCCACCTCGTATGTTAACACTTTTATTTTGTTAGTTTGACCAGATTTCGTCTGTTTCGAATTCTTTTCCGAACTGAAAGCAGCGCTTTGCTGTCCTCACGTTTCAGGCTCGTTTCACCTCTGAACACATTCTGATCAAAGTCATCTTTTTTAACTGGAGCAGGAAGACGCCGCCGATCGGAGCAGAGGAACGTTTGAGTGAATGCTCAGTGAATACATGCTGCTTCTCTCGGAGACCCAGGCCAGGTTCCTGTGTCTTGCTGAGTAAAGTGACTTCAGACCAGGAGCAGAGTGTTTCCTGTGCACCGTGTGGAAGCTAAAGGGCTGAGGGCAAACACACGCTGCTGTTAGCATGAAACACATTCATCAGAGTGACTTCTAATACTTTCAAAACCTGATTTTAAACGTTTTTATGTGTCGTAACAATTATTAGACCACACCAACCTCCTCCTGCCTCGGCCGTGTCGATCGTCTGTCGCTCAGCGATCAAAAACCGAATCCAGCTCCCTGAGAGCTTCTTGGATCCGCTTCATTTCTGTGAGGAGTTTGGACTTCGCTCCACGTACTGGACCAGCTTTCAGCTCGAAAAATGACATCACAGTTGGCGTCCGTGTGTAAGCTGACACGAGAAGTGATGTCATGAATGCGTCCTGTCACTGACAAGATGGGATTTCTTCTTCAGGTGTTGTGTTTGTGTAGCTGTGAGGCCTGAGACAGATTTAGATGTTTCTCTGTCAGTTTGTCCAAAAAAGAGTCCACACACACACACACGCACACACACACGCACACACACACACACACACACGCACACACACACACACACACACACACACACACACTCTCACACAAAGCGCTCATTAGCCATGTATGGTGTGTGTCTGCCAGAAGTCATTTGTTTGTCTTTAAGCAGCTAAACTCCCTTTTATCCTGCTGATAATAGAAAGATTAGCATCTCAAAACCACAAAAGAGCTTTTTAATCAAACCTCAGGCTCACTCACACACACACACACACACACACACACACACACACACAAAAAAACTGTCTTTATAATCATCGAATGCTACACAACAGGAGGCCTGCAACCCCCAAGTGTGTGTGTGTGTGTGTGCGTGCATTTGTTCACTGTTGGTAGTTAACACAGTAATGAGTCGAACAGCGGATGATGTGTATGTGTGTGTACATTCTGTGTGTGTGTGTTAGCTGAGATGCTAATGAGCAGAGCAGCTTTAGAAGTTGAGGTTTCAATCTGCAGCAGTTTGAACTTTTGATGAGTGAATTTCTAACGTGAGCCTCAGAGCTCTGATCATTTAAAGTCCTGTCAGTTAACTGACGGGGAATCTGAGGCCAGCAGGTCCCGAACCTTCAGTTTTAAATTGAATGTCAAAATTTGATATCTAATTGCTTTAATTGAAGCTGTGTTCCATATTTTAGGTTTTAAAATGGATGAGATTAGTCTGTCCAGTGGCCTCATGCTTCCTCCTCACAACATGGCTGCAGCCTGTATGTACGTCCATGCTGCATAATCAGTGCCAAGCTGTTAGCATAACAGCAGGGAGTCCATTTTGGATTTGTTTCAAATATATACAGTAAAAAACCAAAGCATCCTGATCAGACGGGTTCCCTGGATCAGCTCAGGACGTCTGTGGTTCGGACGCTGTGTTCACGCTGGTTCCAGTTCAGTGTTTTGTGATGACAGAAGAAGACTTTTAAACTGAGGCGATCTAGACGCCGTGTGGAGGAAACTCATTTCAGCCGCTTGTATCCACGATCTCCTCCTTTCATTCACTACCTAAAGTTCAAGACCGGGGGCGAAGGTTGGAACGCTGACTGACTGACTGCTCAGCGCCGTCTTTTCCACAAAGGTCCGGAACAACTCATCACCAATCCGCTTTTCAACCTTACTCCCAGTTTTAGCACCATCTCCCAGCAGAGGACCACGGCCTCAGACCTGGAGGTGCTGCCCCTCGTTCCAGCAAATCACCCCAGTGTGTTCTGAAGTTCACGGTCTGCTGAAACCAACAGAACCGACAGAGCCTCGAGATCCTGTCCATGAAGATCACAATCAGGAACCCCACTGGAGCCCTGAAAATGTGCTTGACTTCCTGCTGAGAGTGTGGGCACAGCTCTTTCTCTGGTTGTATACAAACTGAATGACTGGTAGAAACAGTTTTGGCAACCTGTGCTACCACAGTGACCCCCACAGGACTCCTCAGAGGACACGGTCCACAGCCAAGTCTGCAACACATATGTGGACTGGATGAGACACCGTCAGTAAGCCTGGCAGAGGGGTGAGCTGGTCCAGTGTTCCAGGACCAGAATTTAATGTGAAATATTCTCCCCTGTTAGGAGCGACGGAGTGAGAATCAAAGAGCGGCCAATTATCTGAGGTGGTGAAACTGAGCACTGCAAAACACAGTAAGAGGAACACAAAGAGCGTCGCATCCTTCAGTGGATCGTGTTTTGTTTTTCATTATTAAAGAGTTCTGTCTGCAACAAAGACCAGAAATCATTTACATGAATGAAAACCAGAGGAAACAGGCTCAGGCTCTCTGCTGAACGCCAGTCACAGCTCACTGAGTGTGTGTGTGTTTGTCTCTGAGACTAATTGGGACAAGACTAATAAAATCTGCACACACACACACAGACAAGCTTGTACTTCTATCTTTGTGAGGGCACTCGTTGATTTAATACATTCCATGGCCCTTCAGCCCAACTTGAACCCAAACCTGATTCTGACCTGAACCCTAAAACCAAGTCCCTCAAACAGACCTTTGAACATATGAGGACCAGACAACATGTCCTCGCTCTGTAGTGTCTATAACTGGAGCTGGTCCTCACAAAGATAGAAGTACAAACACTCAGACACACACCAGCATGTGTGTTTGCTCTGACACCAATAGTCATTGATGCGGTTCAGGATTATACAAAGACTTGTAGAGTTTGTCTCGTTTACCAGCTGAAGAGACAAGAAAAGACAGAGGCCCCCATTTTGTGTGTGTGTGTGTGTGTGTGTGTGTGTGTGTGTGTGTGGACTCGAGACCTTTCAGACAGTAAACAACTCATTCATTATTCAGAACAAGCTTCCCTCTCTGCTAACCTTCATCCCTCTCCTCCTCATCAGCTGCTTATTGGTTCTGTAGTCGTCAAACCTTTCTCCAGAAAACCAGATAAATCTTTCTGCTTTTTAACATATTGATCGTTTGAAAAGATCACACAGGACGCGTGATGCACGTTTCTGAAACACTTCCTGTCTCTGAGTTGTGTCTTTGTTGTCTCAGACCGTCAGCCTCTCCTCTGAAGTGTCCCTTCTGTTCAGCAGAGACCGAGTCTCTCCGCAGTAAATTGGATTTCCTGAACTCTGATTAGTTTGTGTTGTAATTGAGTTTTCTGATGAGACGTCTTTCCATCAACCCGCCTCGTCTGATTCGATTCGCTGCACTTTATTTCAGACCAATAGTCCACATAAGACAAAGTTATAATATAAATGAGATTAAAGATAAACAAGTTTAATGAACGGTTTCCTACATTTCCCAGAATGCTAACAGAAGCTGGGAAAGAAGTTGTTTTAAATCAGAGGTGAGTGTATGTTTCACCTGTGCAGGGTGAAAGATGTCCACACAACAACGGACTGACTAACTCACAGCTCGACTGGGTCTGAGAGCGTTTTAGCAAATCCCTCATGGAACCTCATTAAGATTATCTTCATCAGTTTTAAGTGATATGATAAATAACTACAGGTCAGAGGTTCAGCTGCTGTTGGACCTGAAGTCCTTCAGTTCTCAGTGGGAGCTGTGGTCAGAGGGATGTTGATGTGATGTCGCTTTGGCAGAGTCCAGTCAGTGGCTCAGAGGAAGCTCATTAACCAACAGACTGAAGTTTCACTGGAGCCGTTGTACAGTTAACATTAATTAGCTGCAGCTGATATAATCTGTCTCCACTGACGGAGGAGGCCATGGTCAGCGCCGGGTAAAAATGAGAAACTGCTGAAGTTACACACGTTTTCTACGCTGGTCTTTACTAACAAAACATCTACCAGGAGAGAGGAAAGGTTTGGTAAGAGATTCATTAGTGTCTGAGCTTAACAAATATAGACCCCAGCCTTAGAACATCACACATGGAGGGAAGAGTCTGAAACTTATCTAACCACTGATGAGGCACAGCTGGGAGCTGATGGTTCAGAGAGAGCAGGAACACGTCGCAGCACACACTGAGTTGTATCGTGTGAACATGTTCGAGACCGTGATTTGTGTGATTCTTTACTTTGGACAGAGAAAGAAGCTGAAGATTTTCCATCCTCCGCCTTTACGGCAGAATGAAACCCGAACGGTCCTCAGAGAGGAGCGGGCTGCAGCAGGAACCGTCACCCCCACCCCCCACCCAGGAGGACGGAGCATAGGTGAGTAATCTGCAGCTCACAGCTCGGCTCAGTTTGCAGGCTCATTACAGCTCATTCTGTTCCCTGAAACGTTTTCTGGTACCAAACGTCACGGAAGCTGCAGGAAGCTGGACGTGGCGTCCTGTTGTCTGCGTTTGTGTTGCTGCTGACAGAGGAGCAGTGCGGCAGATTTCTGTCTCCTGTGTCACGTGAAGTCGGCACAGTTCTGTTTGTCGCCGTGTGAAAAAGCTTCTTTTCCCTTTACGGCGTAAAAAAGGTGAAGAGCAGAGGGAGGGTTGGAGGAAGACACAGATGCAGTTGAAAGACTGGGTTTGAAGATTAAAGGCCGGAGAAGAGGCATTGATGTGTTTGTATGAAGTGACAGCATCCATTGAGATGTAGATGTGTGGAGCAGCAGATGAAGGCAAAGGTTCAAAAGGTTTCAACCAGATTGTGGACTGAAATATATTGTTTGACCATGGATGGACAGGAAAGGGTTAACGTGCAGAAGCAGACCGCAGCACATTTGAATGAATTTGAATCATGGTCTCCAGCTGATGATCCGCAGGTTTTGATTGTTAATATTCAGTGAAGTTTGACAGAATCCTTCAAAGCAGGACTCACGTCTCTCCACAGAGGAGCCTCATTAATTCAACAGGTTGTAATTTCCTCTCACTTTAGAGGAAGCTATTAAATAATCAAAGCTCACGCTCGTCTTTAACCAGAGCTGATCAGGAGGAAGTGATGGTTTCCTCATCTATTCGCTGTGGGTCTGATGTGTTTAATAAAACCACCCTGCCCTTGACCTGCAGCTCGTTTGAGAACAGAAAATCCTCACGTCTGAGAGTCAGGGGGACGGGGGTCGAAGGGACCCAGGCTGCAGTTTCATTAGCTGTTGATGTGCTATTGTGTTTCCTCTGCCTGTCCCTGTCCTCGTTTCCCCAGCAGAGGTAAATCTTTGGTGTCCCCACGGTTTAGTCACTAGTGCTACAAAGAAAAACAAATAATCAATATAAATTTTGTGGAAAATGTCCTTGTGTCCCCCCCCGTCTCTGTCTCTCAGCATTTCCCATTTGGTCCAATTAGTCGTATTAGCAGCTGTTGAAAAGAGCTGATAATCCTCTTAAAACTAAACTTGAGCACATAAAGGCAGCGAGGGGCTCGATGGCATTCTGCAGGAGCCTCAGCCTCGCTCTCCATTGAGTCATCAGCGGGTCTTTGTGTTGTCATGGTGACCCTGTTTGTCAGCCCACCAATCATAGCATTGTTTCCCGTGCAGTGATTGATGGGATGTGATGGTAACTCGTGGCAACAGGTTGTCAGAGCAGGGGGTGATGTATATTTGGAGGTGGGGGAGGTGCGTTGGTGGGTTTTTTAAATCCGTGCACTGTTTTGTTCTCAACCCTTTTGACTTGTGACCAGGACAAGAAAGTGCCAATGTGTTCTCTGCAGGCAGTTTACACATCGTTCAACAGGTTCTCATGGTTCTCATTAACTCCAGCTCATCCTGCAGAAAATCCCAGTGATCAGTGTCAGCGTTTCCTGCCTCTTTTGCTCGTGTTGCCTCAGCGTCTCATCACCTGGCAGAGGTGAACCTTTCTCACAGATTAGAAACACAAATAAAAATTAGAGAATCACTGCAAAACAAAACACAGAAAGTTTCTTTAACCAAAACTCACTGAAGACAGTTCAAATCATTTATATAATGGACCTGCTTGTTGTTTAGCAGCTGATTTATAACAGTGTTTTAGCTGTTTGGATATTTGAGAACTGATTTGATTTCATATAGTTTCTTGTACAGTTTCCTTTGTGTTGCTGCAGCGTTATAAAAAGGAGGAAAAGGAAAAAGGAAAAAAAAAAAATCCTTGTTAGTCAAAATCAGACTTTGGCCAAATTCCATTACCAACAATGAAACACTTAGAATGTCTGAGGAATTTTCCATGAACAGTGTGAAGAGTTTTAATCAAACACTGATCACGGCTCCTGTGATGTTGTGAATAATTAATTCAATTAATTTTTATGTTGGAATGTGCTGAAGCTTTAAAGTTGAAAAGAAACATGATTTTGTATAAAAGGATTTTATCATCTCCATAAACGTTTGTAAAAGTTTGTCTCGCTCCTTCAGCCTGGATGTTGCTTGAAGATGAGGACTGGAGCAGTTAGTCGACTCGTGGTTGGTTAAAAGTAGAAGAAACGGATAAAGAAAATTCTATCTTCTCAAATGAAAACTAGTTTCAGTTTTTTCCTGTTTATATGGTTGAAAATCGCTTATGTTTGGATTTAGGACTGTGTACACACCACAACGAGCAGTTCAAAGACGTAAATGACTCTGGGACTGTTATCAACTCGTATAGATCTTATTCCAGACTTCAATGTTTCTTTAAGAGGACATGAATAAGAACTGAGAAGAGACTGAATACACAACGTGGCTCATTCATTGTGTTATCCACATTGATTTTGTCCATCTGCAGTGCTGTGTGTTAACACTGAGATGCGTTCATGGTCAAACCGGCTGCTTCTGATGTTTCACAGCACAAAACACAAAAGACGGATTTGGATAAATATTGATTTTTCTCCTCTGAGCCTCTCGTGCCTGAAAAAACCTGTTCTCTGTTCAATAGAGACGTAATTGGTGATTTGTGGTTGTGTGTGTGTGTGTGTGTGTGTGTGTGTGCGTGTGTCTGTGCGTGTGTGTGTTTACAGTAGATTAAGTTGTTACCAGTTGATTGTTTCCTGAGTATTAATCTTATACTTGTGGGTCAGGCAGCCCACACAGGACACACTCATGCTTCTGTGGACACTGAACACAAACATTTGACATTTGGCTCAGTTTTTAATTCACATGCAGAGAAAAATATTCAGGAACATGTGAAACAGCAGAACATTTTTTTTACCTTGTTTTCGGATTTGAAGAAGAGACGTGGAGAAAAGGGAAGCGACCTGAAACAAAACTACCGTCGGTGAGTTCAGAAACACGGGTGAGGACGAGCGTTGGAAAACGAATCTGGTTTAACTTCAGAAATGTGTTTACACTGCTCTGTGAGTCGTGTTGAACCTGTGTTTTTAACGGTGTCTCTGCTGAGTCGACTGTTTGGATCACACTGACACAGAGGATGAATGGATGGATGACACACGATGAATCAAACTCAGGGAAAATACTGTACAATAAACAAGAAAATGAAAAGGAAATAAACAAGCATCAGCACTCTGAGGCGGCTTCGCACACGCAGCCTTTATCAGATTGTTTAGTTTTGTCATGTTTAGAAAAGTTGACTCTTTTAATATAGAAGATTTGTCAGAGCTCAGAATAATGTTCATCACCAAAATCAGAACCGATGTATTTACAGCAGAATGATTGATGTCCCAGTGATCGTGTATTAGATATAAAGACGATGGTGTTGGAGCGTCATCATGTAAATATCTTAAGGTGGAATAATCAGAAATCGGGTGTTTACAGTTAAACACATAAACCTGATCAGAACCAGGAAACTCGTGCACATGTAGCAGCAGCGGCTTGGTGCGTGTTACAGTGATGTGCGGTGCGGCTGCTGCGTCCTGTAGATGAGAAGAGAACTGTGAGGCAGACTCTGCCATCCACAGCGCTGCTGCTCGCCCACATGGTTCAAACTGCCGACTCTTCCCCTGCAGAATCCCCCGGGGTCAGCTGAACATATTGTTCCTCCTCAAACGATCGCTGCCGTGAACCCAAAAGTAGAAATTCAGCTGAATTCAGAGAAGTTGCACTTTGTGAGTTCCTGGGAGTTTAGTGTTACACCGTGCATCACCCTGAAGTCCTTCCTGTTCACATTATAAACCAGGAACAGCTGCTCCCTGCTTTTGATCAGACAACCTGAGTGTGATGACGCCCACAGAGCTGCTCACTTTATGCAGATCCACCGCTACCAGTACCGAGGGAGGCAGAATTTAAGGCCCATTAACATTCATGGAAACAATGTCCCACTGCTCCCACGCACATTCCCTCTGACATCCAACTTCTCTCCAACTGCAGCGTCTCAGAGAAGCCCCGGCTCAGGGGAGAGACACTGTCCTCAGGATGGTAATTACCCACAGTCACTGACTGCGTTTATTCTGACGGTGAGTCACTTCGTTCATTTATTTCTCCTCGTGTGTTGTTACTTGTGCGGCAGCCCTGGACTCTTTGATATCCACACAGATAAAACAGATTAATTGGTCGACTTACTGTTCTATAATTTCACACCTGTCTGCGTCTTCAGTGCTGCTCCTGCTGCCGTTGGGCCGTTTGGTTTGTGCTGAGTGGGACATGTTGGCTTATTGTTCTTATCAGCTGAACTTTATGGGCTCAGAGAGAAGCATTAACGTGGTCAGACTTTGTGACGTGTGTCTGAATATCAGCCCATTTAATAAAGTAGTAGGTGGACTGTTGAGGAAAAATTGTTATTCAGCTACAGCAACAAAACCTGTCAGATCCATTTTCTCCTGAAGAACTCGGGGTCTTATATTCTGGAAAAGATGAGATTTAATATTATTCTGTCACACTTGGCCATGTGCATGCGTCCCCGGTGGTCAGATTGTGATCCATGCAGTAGTCCAGAGGGTGGTAGCAGTGCGTTAGCCAGAAAGCTAATGATTTATGCTAACTGATCAGGGATCAGATGAATGTTAGCAGCAGGTCTGTGTCGTGTTCCTGTGTCAGGTGACAGAGAGCAGGCTAACTTCAGGTTAACTTCACGACCTCTGTCACAGTGAAACACGGTGGAGGTTTGATCAGACTGGTTCACCTGCAAGGTGTCACTGGAATGACCTCAAGTAACCTCTTTGTAACCTCTGTGACCTTTTTCTGTGTGCGTGTGTGTGTGTGCGTGCGTGTGTGTGTGCGTCTGCGTGTGTGTGCGTGTGTGCGTGTGTGGACGCCATGAAACACGCCTCAGACAGTGATTCCACCGTCAGTGAGAGAGTTTCAGACGATCGTTCACTTTCCTGAACAAATCGATCAGTTAATTAAAGATGAGGTTAATGTTCGTCTGCAGTTCAGAACACGACGTTAATCTGGAGCTGATCTTGATCCCTGTCTGTGTTCGGAGAGCGTCGATGTGTGATCCGGAGCTGAATCCCTCTGTAAACATGCAGCACATTCGTTTTATCGCTCTGTGTTTACTCACTGACGTGCACTGACCCGTTTTCTCGTTTCCAAAGTCAATTTAGTTTGGCAAAAAATGTGCAAAGGAATGTTCTGCCCAACCCGAATCCAGCCGAGCGGAGAGGGGGGCGGTTCCAGTCAGTTACCTCCTGGATTTTTTAACGTGTCAGCGGTAAAAATGGCGGCGCTCCCATCATGTCTGGCTCTGTCAGCTCACTGTTGCTTATTGTATGTTCCCTGCTGTAACAAGCTGAAATTCCCCTTATGTCAAAGGTCAGAGGGTAATTGTGCTGTAGCCACAGACATGTTGTTTCTCAGCCTGTATTCTTCTGATCTCATCCACGCTTATCACCACCACAGGATGACGTCCCCGTTCTTTACTCACCTGCTGGAAACAGCCGTCAGTGAGAGTAAGACCAGATCTATTTGAATCTGTGTGGGTGGTGATTCAGAGGTCTGGAACCAGACTCGCAGCTCATGAAGAGCCAAAGTTTTTCTTTCTTTTGTTTCAGAAGTAAGAAAAACTAATGAAAGTCACACTGACATTTGCAATGGCAAAAAACAATGAACTAAAAATCCAATTCCACCACATAACGGTGCTCAGCAGCCTGCAGTGTGGTTCACTGAGTTTGTTTAGGCAGGGGCAGGTTTTGTAATGGAGTAAACAGTATTTATAGGTTTGGTTTCAGCTGCCTTTAACAAACACCATTACCCATAAGTCCAGTGATGTTTAACCGTCATGGGCTGGACGGAGAGGACACAGCAGAGGACGCAGAGGATGCAGATCACATTCAAAGTTGAGTTTGTTCCTGTGTTTCTGAACATGAACACATGAGAAGCAGGTGAATCATGTCCACGGGCCGTTTGTCCTCTGAGGACAGATTCCACAAAGACTCAGAGACGGAGGAGAAACTGTGCTGCCATCTTCTTCTCAGGGAGGAATAAAAAGCATAAACCTGCTGATTTAGAGCCAGTTTGAGGTGTTTGTGTGTGACAACAGCTCCGTGTGTGTGTGGTTGTGTTGGTACACGACAGTGTAGCTGTTGGTATGTTGTTATGCGTGTGTGTGTGTGTGTGTGTGTGTGTCAGAGGTATTGATTAAAGCTTGCTGGCTGCAGTTATTAATATTTGAAGCCGACTTCTAATGGAGGCTTTTGAAGCCGAATGGTTTGAAGTGCTCTGACACGGAGTCTGAGCTCAGTCAGGACCAGAAACTCTAAAACACTCAGCACAAATTTTCACTCTCATATTTTCTAATGTAAGTGAAACAACGAGTAACCAGTTCAGTGCTGTTTCAGGAGGAAATAAATCCAGCTGGACTCGTTTCTGTTGTGATCTCTGAAATAGAATGTGACGGTTAAATGATCAGAGAATCATTTTCCTGTGTCGGACCGTGTGATGACTGAGTGTCATGTATGATGAACTGTGCTGTTCAGAGTGTGAGACAGATCCGTTTGAAAAAGGTGGAAGTTGTTTTACGTTGAGGAATCAAACAGTTCTGGATTCAGTATTACGTGTGCGTGTGTGTGCGTGCGTGTGTGTGCGTGCGTGTGTGTGCGTGTGTGTGCGTGTGCGTGCAGGAGTTTCACATGGTTCATGTAACTTGTTGTTCCATGATGGAAATAAATTCCTGACGAGTGACGGCGAGTAAAAGATCCTGAGCAGCAGAGAATTCAGACACTTCATCGTTACACTTGTTAATAAAACACAATTCAGCTGAAGGTGAAATGAACAGTGAACTGGTTGTAAAATGAGCTTTAACTCGTTCAGTGGCTCTGTGGTCTGTCTCAGACCGGACTGACCACCCCCCGGTCACAGACTGTGACTGGCTGCAGACACACACCCCTCATTAAGGTGTAGGATATAGATCCAGCAGCAGCTTCAGGATGAACTTCCCTCCCCGACAGAAACAGGAACTGTCGTAACTTTAAGTAACCATGGTTTCATATGAGCACATCATACACAGCGGTAATAATAGGCTGCATGAGGAGCAGTGTGGGCAGTGAGGAGGCAGACTCAGGCCACAGGCCTCAGCCTATGGAGAAAAAGAAATCTCACATTCTAATGTTGTCTCCTGTGACTTTAAATTCTTAACGTCTGTATAATGTTTGAGCTGTGTGAGAGTAAAGAAACATTTGTACGGAGCACAGAGTTCCACGTACGACGGACACAACGCAGGCGTCGCACGCGGTCAGGAAGTCGGCATCGACGCAGACTCACTGTTGGAGAGTTTTATAACCTCTGTCCTCTCCATGATGCTTGGACTGAGACAACACTCAGTCGACCTGTCTGTCTCTGTACACACACACACACAGACAGGTGTAGACAGATCAGTGAGGACGGTTCTCTATCTTCACATTGTAGCTTCAACTGTTCAATCGTTCTCCTTCATCCACTGTGTATTGATGAGGTTGCTCTCTGCAGGAGTGTGTGTGTGGTGTGTGTGTGTGTGTGTGTGTGTGTGTGTGTGAGAGAGAGAGAGAGAGAGAGAGAGAGGCTCCCTCCTGCCACATCAGTCCATTCCAGTCTCTGCAGGTTCTGGCTTTAGAAGAAAAGACCTTCATCTATTATTGAATCACTGGAGCAAACAGGCTGAGGGACAGACAAGCAGGCAGGCAGACAGGCTGAGGTACAGACAGGCAGGCAGACAGGCAGGCAGGCAGGCAGACAGGCAGGCTGAGGTACAGACAGGCAGACAGGCAGGCAGGCTGAGGTACAGACAGGCAGGCAGACAGGCAGGCAGGCAGGCAGGCAGGCAGGCAGGCAGGCAGGCAGACAGGCAGGCTGAGGTACAGACAGGCAGACAGGCAGGCAGGCTGAGGTACAGACAGGCAGGCAGGCAGGCAGGCAGGCAGGCAGGCTGAGGTACAGGCAGGCAGGCAGGCAGGCAGGCAGGCAGGCAGGCAGGCAGGCAGGCTGAGGTACAGACAGGCAGACAGGCAGGCAGGCTGAGGTACAGGCAGGCAGGCAGGCTGAGGTACAGACAGGCAGGCAGGCAGGCAGGCAGGCAGGCTGAGGTACAGGCAGGCAGGCAGGCAGGCAGGCAGGCAGGCAGAGGTACAGGCAGGCAGGCAGACAGGCAGGCTGAGGTACAGGCAGGCAGACAGGCAGGCTGAGGTACAGGCAGGCAGGCAGACAGGCAGGCAGGCAGGCAGGCAGACAGGCAGGCAGGCAGGCAGGCAGGCAGGCAGGCAGGCAGGCAGGCAGGCAGGCAGGCAGGCAGGCAGGCAGGCAGGAGGTACAGACAGGCAGACAGGCAGGCAGGCTGAGGTACAGGCAGGCAGGCAGGCAGGCAGGCAGGCAGGCAGGCAGGCAGGCTGAGGTACAGGCAGGCAGGCAGGCAGGCAGGCAGGCAGGCAGGCTGGCAGGCAGACAGGCAGGCAGGCAGGCAGGCAGGCAGGCAGGCAGGCAGGCAGGCAGGTACAGGCAGGCAGGCAGGCAGGGCAGGCAGGCAGGCAGGCAGGCAGGCAGGCAGGCAGGCAGGCAGGCAGGCAGGCAGACAGGCAGGGCAGGGCAGGCAGGCAGGCAGACAGGCAGGCAGGCAGGCAGGCAGGCAGGCAGGCAGACAGGCAGGCAGGCAGGCAGGCAGACAGGCAGGCAGGCAGGCAGGCAGGCAGGCAGGCAGGCAGGCAGGCAGGCAGGCAGGCAGGCAGGCAGACAGGCAGGCAGGCAGGCAGGCAGGCAGGGCAGGCAGGCAGGCAGGCAGGCAGGCAGGCAGGCAGGCAGGCAGGCAGGCAGGCAGGCAGACAGACAGGCAGACAGGCAGGCAGGCAGGCAGGCAGACAGGCAGACAGGCAGGCAGGCAGGCAGACAGACAGGCAGGCAGACAGGCAGGCAGACAGGCAGGCAGGCAGGCAGACAGGCAGGCAGACAGACAGGCACAGGCAGGCAGGCAGGCAGGCAGGCAGGCAGAGGCAGGCAGGCAGGCAGGCAGGCAGACAGGCAGGCAGGCAGACAGGCAGACAGGCAGGCAGGCAGGCAGGCAGGCAGGCAGGCAGGCAGGCAGGCAGGCAGGCAGGCAGGCAGGCAGGCAGGCAGGCAGGCAGGCAGGCAGACAGGCAGGCAGGCAGGCAGGCAGACAGGCAGGCTGAGGCACAGACAGGCAGGCAGGCAGACAGGGCTGGGGTACAGACAGGCAGACAGGCAGGCAGGCAGGCAGGCTGAGGCAGGCAGACAGGCAGGCAGGCTGAGGTACAGGCAGGCAGGCAGGCAGGCAGGCAGACAGGCAGACAGGCAGGCAGGCAGGCAGGCAGGCAGGCAGGCAGGCTGGGTACAGGCAGGCAGACAGGCAGGCAGGCAGGCAGGCTGAGGCACAGACAGGCAGACAGCAGGCAGGCAGGCAGAGGTACAGGCAGGCAGGCAGGCAGACAGGCAGGCAGGCTGAGGCAGAGGGGCAGACAGGCAGGCAGGCAGGCAGGCAGGCAGGCAGACAGGCAGGCAGGCAGGCAGGCTGAGGCAGACAGGCAGGCAGGCAGGCAGGCAGGCAGGCAGAGGGCAGGCAGGCAGGCAGGCAGGCAGGCAGGCTGAGGCACAGACAGGCAGGCAGGCAGGCAGGCAGGCAGGCAGGCAGGCAGGCAGAGCAGGCAGACAGGCAGGCAGGCAGGCAGGCAGGCAGGCAGGCAGGCAGGCACAGGCAGGGCAGGCAGGCAGGCAGGCAGACAGGCAGGCAGGCAGGCAGGCAGAGCAGGCAGGCAGGCAGGCAGGCAGGCAGGCAGAGGCAGGCAGGCAGGCAGGCAGGCAGGCAGGCAGACAGGCAGGCAGGCAGGGCAGGCAGGCAGGCAGGCAGGCAGGCAGGCAGGCAGGCAGGCAGGCAGGCAGGCAGGCAGGCTGAGGTACAGACAGGCAGGCAGGCAGGCAGGCAGGCAGGCAGGCAGGCAGGCAGGCAGGCAGGCAGGCAGGCAGGCAGGCTGAGGGCAGACAGGCAGGCAGGCAGGCAGGCAGGTACAGACAGGCAGGCAGGCAGGCAGGCAGGTACAGGCAGGCAGGCAGGCAGGCAGGCAGGCAGGCAGGCAGGCAGGCAGGCAGAGGCAGGCAGGCAGGCAGGCAGGCAGGCAGGCAGGGTACAGGCAGGGCAGGCAGGCAGGGTACAGACAGGCAGGCAGCACAGGCAGGCAGGCAGGCTGAGGCAGACAGGCAGGCAGGCAGGCAGGCAGGGCTGGTACAGACAGGCAGACAGGCAGGCTGAGGCACAGACAGGCAGACAGGCAGGCAGGCAGGCAGGCAGGCAGGCAGACAGGCAGGCAGGCTGGGCAGACAGGCAGGCAGGCAGGCAGGCAGGCTGAGGTACAGACAGGCAGACAGGCAGGCAGACAGGCAGGCTGAGGTACAGACAGGCAGACAGGCTGAGGTACAGACAGGCAGGCAGGCAGGCAGACAGGCTGAGGTACAGACAGGCAGGCAGGCAGGCAGGCAGGCAGACAGGCAGGCAGCAGGCAGGGCAGGCAGGCAGGCAGGCAGGGGTACAGACAGGCAGGCAGGCAGGCAGGCAGGGCTGAGGGTACAGACAGGCAGACAGGCAGGCAGGGCTGAGGTACAGACAGGCAGGCAGGCAGGCAGGCAGGGCAGAGGTACAGGCAGGCAGGCAGGCAGGCAGGCAGGGCAGACAGGCAGACAGGCAGGCAGGCTGAGGTACAGACAGGCAGACAGGCTGAGGTACAGACAGGCAGGCAGGCAGGCAGGCAGGCAGGCAGGCAGGGCAGGCTGAGGCACAGGCAGGCAGGGCAGGCAGGCAGGCTGAGGTACAGACAGGCAGGCAGGCAGGCAGGCAGGCAGGCAGGCAGGCAGACAGGCAGACAGGCAGGCAGGCAGGCAGGCAGGCAGGCAGGCTGAGGTACAGACAGGCAGGCAGACAGGCAGGCAGGCAGGCAGGCTGAGGTAGGCAGCAGGCACAGGCAGGCAGGCAGGCAGGCAGGCAGACAGGCAGGCAGGGGCAGGTACAGACAGGCAGGCAGGCAGGCAGGCAGGCAGGGCAGGCAGGCAGGCAGACAGGCAGGCAGGCAGACAGGCAGGCAGGTACAGAGGCAGGCAGGCAGGCTGAGGTACAGACAGGCAGACAGGCAGGCAGGCAGGTACAGGCAGGCAGGCAGGCAGGCAGGCAGGCTGAGGCAGGCAGGCAGGCAGGGCAGAGGTAGGACAGGCAGGCAGGCAGGCAGGCAGGCAGGCAGGCAGGCAGGCAGGCAGACAGGCAGGCAGGCAGACAGGCAGGCAGGCAGACAGGCAGGCAGGCAGGCAGGCAGGCTGAGGTACAGACAGGCAGGCAGACAGGCAGGCAGGCAGGCAGGCTGAGGTACAGACAGGCAGGCAGGCAGGCAGGCTGAGGTACAGACAGGCAGACAGGCAGGCAGGCTGAGGTAAGGCAGGCAGGCAGGCAGGCAGGCAGGCAGGCAGGCAGGCTGAGGTACAGGCAGGCAGACAGGCAGGCAGGCAGGCAGGCTGAGGTACAGACAGGCAGACAGGCAGGCAGACAGGCAGGCAGGCAGACAGGCAGGCAGGCAGGCAGACAGGCTGAGGTACAGACAGGCAGGCAGACAGGCAGGCTGAGGTACAGGCAGGCAGACAGGCAGGCAGGCAGGCAGGCAGGCTGAGGTACAGACAGGCAGACAGGCAGGCAGACAGGCTGAGGTACAGACAGGCAGGCAGGCAGGCAGGCTGAGGCAGAGGCAGGCAGGCAGGCTGAGGTACAGACAGGCAGACAGACAGGCAGACAGGCAGGCAGGCTGAGGTACAGACAGGCAGACAGGCAGGCTGAGGTACAGACAGGCAGGCAGACAGGCTGAGGGACAGACAGGCAGGCAGACAGGCTGAGGGACAGACAGGCAGGTTGCAGGTGTGATGTTTGTGTTAGCTGATGAAACAATTGAAGCAGTGATGTTGTGGTTGTGTGTGTGTGTGTGTGTTGTTGCAGAGGGTTAGGGTAAGAAGCGACCTTTCTGTTGTGTGTCTGTCCTACACATTAGGACTGTTTAATGTGAATCTGATTTGAGGACTGGGGACTGATGGGGCCAAGGTGGACGGGGTCTGATCCAGTCTGGGTCAGTCTGTATTGACAGACACCAGATAAAATCATGAAGTTAGCTTGGTTCTACAGAGTCCACTCAGCTCCAGGTCCCTGTGTGGGCCCGACCCGTCTGTCCACCCAGCATCTCACCGAGCTCTCAGCTCAGGTGTCTCTGTACAGAAACGTCCAGACGTCCACGACGGTTGTTGTTCTCGTGGGATTTGCAGGCTCGTCCGGCTCATTGTGTTTGTTGTGCTGTTATTGTCTTACAGCTGCAGTGACAATAATTCAGCACTAACTTCCTCTCGACCCTGGTACAAGTCAGTGTGTGTAAACAGAGTCCAGCATCCAAACACTATGAAACCCTGGGACGGGTGAGGACCTGACACCGGGAGACGTCTCTGTGTTCTGTCAGTGGGTGGAGCTCATTGTTTGTCGAACAGAGACTTTGTTCCACCTTAAATAAATAAATAAAAAGTTAAACAGTTTAAATAAAGACATCAGAACGAACTGTTACTAACAAAGATGATCAGGAACGTGGGTTTGATGAAACCAGCCTGAGATAAAATCCATGATCCTCAAACATCTGGATCTATCCAACTGTCTGCAACAGGTCTCCACAGGTAACAGGGTGTGTGTGTGTGTGTGTGTGTGTGTGTGTGTAGGGAAGGTGGGCGGTTAAGTCAAGGTTCTCTGACACTCCCTGAAACACAAACCAGAGTCTGCTGACTCACCTGAAGCCCACACACACCCTACCCAGCTACACTGTGTGTGTGTGTGTGTGTGTGTGTGTGTGTAAAGCTATGTGCCCATGTGCGAGCCAAAGCACACCTGTCAGGACCTGACACCAGAAGCATGTTGTACTGATGTTTTCTCTGAACATGTGAGAACTGAAGCCGCTGCTTCAGGTGTCTGCACATGTATTTACCAACAAGTGTTTTCTGTAACACGCTTAAATACTGAGAACACAAAATCATCATTTAGAGGAGCGAGCGTGAACTGAGCCTCAGGTACGCTGATGTGCACCGTGTGTGACAGGAAGCTGAGGGTGCGATGGCGATAATCTTACTGTGGAAACGAAGTTTCTGTTTGTTCTGATGTTTGTAGTCGTCACTGCAGTGATTCCTCCCACAGTCGGATTCAGATTGGATTATTTTAGGTGGAAAACTTGGAAAAAGTTTCAGACTCTTGTCGTCACTGGTTGATTTTGTGTTGGTTCTTGAGATTTAATGATTGTGAGTTGTTAGACTTGGGCCGTCGCCCTTCGTGTGCTTCACAGCCACTTCAGACCTTTATAAAAGTATCATCTTGTTCTTTTGCAGTAACAGAAATGAGATGTTTTAAAATCGGGAGGTCAGCACAGTGACCTGAACACGGTAACGACTCAGTCCAGCTGGGACCGACTCAGAGTGTGAAGGAGAGTCAGACAGTCAGAGAGAGACATGTTATCCCTTCATGCGTGTCTAAACTGGTCCATTAGCGCCAGTCTAATGTTCAGGCTGAGTCACACAGTCAACAGTTTCCCAAAGCCTCAGTACACACACACACATACACACACATACACACACACACACACACACACACACACACACACACACACACACACACACACACACACACACACACACACACACACACACACACACACACACACACACACACACACACACACACACACACACACACACACACACACACACACACACACACACACACACACACACACACACACACACACACACACACACACACACACACACACACACACACACACACACACACACACACACACACACACACACACACACACACACACACACACACACACACACACACACACACACACACACACACACACACACACACACACACACACACACACACACACACACACACACACACACACACACACACACACACACACACACACACACACACACACACACACACACACACACACACACACACACACACACACACACACACACACACACACACACACACACACACACACACACACACACACACACCGATGCTCTGATAAAAAGGTCAGATATTGGACAGTTTGATGGAGCGTTACACTCAGACTCAACTGCTGAAGGAGATCAAACCACTGATCTACAAACTCACATGCACACACACACAGAGGTTGTGTCAGGTCATGTGTGGGATCACAGCACAGACACATTGAACCCACACCTCTTACACCCCCCCCCCCCCAGATGTGAGCCGAGATGTTTATTTTCTCCTCGGGATGAATGAGAATAAGTTGGATGACTCTGATAGCGACTGTGGCGTGCTGTAATGGTCCCCAGACTGAACCAGCGATTAGCAGTATCGGCCCAGTGATGTGACACTGACTGAAGCTGCTGCTGTGTGGAACAGCCCAACACATCTGACCCACTGCCACCCGCCCTCCCGCTGTGGACACTGGGCCGGGCTCTGGTCGTTTAGCTGGAGGAAACTCTGGCCTCCTGTCGGGTCCGGGTTTGGTTTCTCTGTGACTGCATCAGTTCTCTGCAGCTGTAGAAGCAGATGATCTGTTCACACTCACTGTTTGCTCAGGGCTGAGTTTCAGGTGTGGTGGATCGTCACCAGACGGCTGATCTGTTCAGCTCGTTGTCGTTTGTGCGTCCTCCCTGCCATCGTGTCGGGGCCGGGTCATTGAGGTGACCTCGTTGTTGGCTGTGAAGGAACATTCCAGCAGCGTCTCTGACAGATGGATAATCCCTAATCCTGAATGTGTGGAGCTGATGTTGGGTTTAAATCCTCCTGCTGGATGACCCGGGTCACATTTCCAGGGTCGGGAGTCAACAGGCTCCATCTCAGTTACACAACTCCAAACACATCGTCAACAACAACACTGCTGCACAACAACAACACTTAAAGCTGACAGGTGGTGTTATTGCCTCTGTGTAACAGCCCCCCATCATATTATCACCCACCCACATAACACTCATCTCTCCATCACCTCCTCCCATCCTCTGTTCTGGTCTCTTATGAAACGGAGCTGCTGAGTCCAACCTGTTCAGACATTTGTCGAATTTGCAGCTCTTTGAATTCATGGTTTGTCTTCACGTTGTGTCTTCAAGCTGCCTTTAGGTCTACACAGATAAGACGGATGCAGTTTAATACAGCGATAAACACTAAACTCATAATGTTCACACTGTTCTGCTGTTCAAACACAGACGTGAAAAATCTGATGCTGAAAATCAGTTTGAGGACGTTTAGTGTCTCTGTGTAATCAGACGTCGGTGCTCAAAGAAGATTCAGGGGAATCGTGAGGTGTCCCCTGGCCAGACGGGGACATCTTATCCCTTCAGTGTGTCCTGAGTCTGTCCCCTGGTCCCTGGTAGGAAGACAATGTCCACATTCTTCATCCTGTCCACAGACTTTGGTTGATTCCTTTGCTAAACTAGTACAAAACCACACGTCCTATATGAGAATCACTGAGTGGACTGGAGATGTGGGGTGAGTCAGACCACAGTGGTTCTGCTCCTAACTCCTTCTGCCTATCTGCGCTCACGGTCTCTGTCCATCACTGTCTGGTCGTCCAACCACTGACCGTCTGTCCATCCATTCTCATTTCCATTTCCATCTTTTCACAGTCAGCTGCAGACTGTCCCAGAGCTCACTGACGGTCGTGGTCTGATGTAGTTAAAATCTCCCACTTTAAGCAAATGACTTAATGTGAAACAACCACAGGTCGTCCCGAGTCGTCCCCAGTCGTCCTGAGTCGTCCCCAGTCGTCCTGAGTCAGGCTGCTGGCAGTGCTGCAGGCCAGTGAAGGTCTGTTAGCTTGTCAGAGTTCAATTTTTAAACTTCTTGTTGCTGGTAAACAGATGCAGGTGCTCACTGCAGGTGAGTTTAACATCAAGGTGCAATTTTCTGGGAACCTCTGTGATATACAGTTAATTACACAAACACAGAGCCTCCGTCCAGATGGAGGACAGAAGGATGGAGACTGGTCCACAGGACCTGCTCTGACGAGCACTGACACAGAGATGCATTTACCAAAGTCCAGATGTTTTAGATTTGCTGTTGTGCTTCCGGGTGAAAGAGAGACGTGAGATTAAAAACCTCAACCAGATGCAGGTTAATCTGCTCTAAATACACTTCAGCACACACACGGGGCGGGACAGGGTGACCTGAGCTGGTAGCTGTGTGTGTGTGAGTGAGACAGAGACTGTGTCTGGTCTCTGTCTTCACAGGGACAGAGACCCTTTTTCTATCAGAACAACAAAAGAGTGGAGGCGAGGAGGAGGAGGATGTGGTGAAGGGCTGAATTGTGCGTCAGGGAGGAAGAACGGAGGATGTCTGCTCTCTCTCACAGCAGAGAATGACACTTGGACCGTATGGAGCTTCTTCTTTATGTGTTTTGGCCCATTTGCTGTGACTCACATCAGAGTTTTCTAGTTGAGCGTCTCAGGCTGGAAAGAAAAAACTTCTTCTTCTGCTGCTGTCAGAAATAATGATTCAGTTTTTATCAGGGAAAACACTCTGACCTTATATCACACTTCTCCCCTCAGTTTCTCCCCCGGCTGTTTGTAGGACGTAGCAGGACGTAGCTGTTCATATACTGTGAAGGACATTAGTGGACGTTCATTCTTTCAGATTTTGAGTGGCTTTATTTTCTTCCTGCCTCTTGTTTGAGCCTGAGATGAATCCCAGACTGAAACCTGGAGTGGTTCTTGTTTGAGTTGAAATAACTGAAGTGAAGCTGTGAAGCTTCGTTGAAGTCACATGGGCGCTGTGACTCTGTGTGATTGGTCTGATTGGACTGTTTGAACTGTGGGGAGGTGCTGGCCTACTGACCAGTAACATCCTCTGCACCTTCTCATTCGTCCTCTCCTGGGGATTGTGAAAAAAATATTTTACTTTGGACCGAAGTGTGAGACGGACAGACTGACGTCAGCCTCTAAAGAACCACCTGCTGTGGTGATGAAAAACAGGACAGAAGAAGAAGAGACGAGGCAGAGAAGAGTTTTATTGTCTGTCCTCCAGCCTGTAATCAGACTGGAATCTGTTTAATGGGAGACAAACACTGAAGTACTGTCTGCGCTGACCACTGTGTGTGGGTGTGTGTGTGTGTGTGTGTGTGTGTGTGTGTGTGTGTGTGTGTGTGAGAGAGAGAGAGTTAATAGGAATTAAGGTTAATAAAAGGCACATGAAATGAATAAAATGGTAAATTCCAGAGTGAGGAGAGGAAACGTGTGTGTGTGTCTGTGTGTGTGTGTGTGTGTGTGTGTAGCAGATGACTGGATAAAGCAGGAAGAAGATTCAGTAAATACAGATGAAGATATGGAGACATCAGCAGATGATGAAGGACAGAGTGAGACAGTGGAGAGTTGGAGGTGACGGAGGAGAGAGGTGACCTCTCTGAGTATTGATCCCAGCATCCTGGTCATCAATAACCTGATAGAGATCTGATAGGAGGCTGTCTGGAGACACACACACACACACACACACACACGCACACAGATGAAGTCATGTCTTCTTCACATATTTACAACAGGAAATGTTTCACATCCAAAGCAAGCAGTCGCTGTGTGTCGACCAATAAATGAGAAAATTACTGTTTATCTGTTTACACAGTAAAAATAAACAAACAAAAAGCTGACTATAAAATACGATACGTACACGACGACAGCCTCATACATACAAACACACTTTTATCCACATATAATTAGACTCACATGAAACCCCATAAACGAGGGCCCGTGCTGGAAACTCACAGCTGGTGGGACCTGGTTTTATCTGGTTTCCAGTCCATCTCAGTCTGACGCACACGATGCTACATGCTGCTCATATCAAAGTGAACATACGTGTCTGAGCGGCAGGTAAACAAAACGCCTCGTGAACGACACAGACAATAAAAACTTCACTCTGTGTCTGAATCCAAGCAGAAGACGTTCTGTCGCGTTTGCCAACATTTTAAACCTGTGAAGAGATGAAATTAGAGCTGACTCCAGAATTTCTGCCCCCTGCTGCTGTTTATCAGCTCAACGTCGTGCAGGCCAACTAATTTACACTCAGTTTACCTGAGTATCCTCACCCCACCCAGGAAGCTGCACGTGGCACGGCCGAATGGAGCGCACCTGTAGAGCGCACCTCTGACTCTCCAAACGTCCTCACACACTGACCACACACAGTCAGCTCGGGACCTGTGCTTCCATGAACAGATGGGGCCCATGTTTGATGTAGAGATCCTGGTCTGTCCCGGTCTGGGTGTGGAGTGGGTTTGGGTCTCTAAAACTGGATCCGTGTTGGACTCCAAGCAGGTCAGGTGATGACTGCAGACCCTAACCCCCCCTCCTCAATTCTAACCTGCAAACCAAGTCTGAGGCCTCAAACAACCATCACATGTATGAGGTTTAGTGGTTTGGTCCCCGCAAATACAGAAAAACAAGCCCACACATATACACACACACACACACACACACACACACATACACACACACACACACACAGGCTGTTATATTGTTAGTCCAAATAACAGTCAAATCACAGGCTGGTGAAGTGGATTTGTGGTTTTGTTTCTGTGTGTGTGTGTCTGTGTGTGAAGTCAGTTAGGGAGAGTTTGTGGTTTTCCTGTGTCACATGTTGACACAGACAGTGAGGTCCGTGTGCAGGATCATGTTCAGAGGCTGCGTTGTTGTGTGTTTTCGCTGTGTTCTCTAACAGCAGTGGGTTGGTGTAAATGAGCTGGTTGTGTCTGAAGTCATTGTGAACTCTGTCTGTATCGACGCAGACCTGGACCAGGTGTGGTGAGGGTCTGTGATCCGGCTGATCCCATCATATTCGGATATTCTCGGTTTTCTGTCTAATTAGAAACAGTAAGAATCAGGAGAAGTGAATTATTTAAGAAAAACATTTCCAACAGCATCATTCCCACGAACAGCTGGAGGATAAACACATGATGGAGCGGTGTAATCCTTCCCTCTGCAGGTCGACCAATTTCCCCAAATTTATGACCCATATTTTCCCAAATTGTTGTTTAATCCTTTTTCCTGAAATGATTCAGACTGAATGAGTTTGCCGGTAATCGACTGTCTCCGAGGCAGAAGTGACTGAACTCAGAATCTGCTGGTGGAGATGTTTCCGATGAAGCGGGAGCTCTGCGTGTTCAGCTCTAATGGCTTTGTTTTTATTGCTCCACCGTGTCGACCTCTTACTGTTCATCAGTGTTTTTCATTTGAGATTTTTGTTGCGTGTCGTCATGTAAAACCTCCAGAGGCTGAATCACAGGAACCGTACGGATCACAACACAAGGACGCAGCCAGGAGATAGGTGTGTGTGTGTGTGTGTGTGTCCATCAGTGTCAGACACCACCTGTCACTCAACAATGTCGCCATGACAACACACTCTGCCATCAGTGGCTGGTGAAGAGACCAAAATACAGGAGCAGCAAGATGCATGCTTCCTGTCACCCCCGTGACCTTCTGCTGAGGAGAGAGTGGACGAGAAGGGGAGAGGAGACAAGGAAACAGGCAGGAGGTGAGACTCAGAGAGGGGGAGATCAGAGGAGGAGAAAAGGGAGGTGTCTGACTGTTCAGACCCATCAGTGTGTCTCCTCCTCAGCTGACCTCCTCACACACGTCTAACAGGGACAGATGCTAACTCTCTCTGCAACAGTAAAATCGCTGCACTTCCCCTTTAAGTGAACAGGTAAGCTGTGCTAAGCTAAGCTAACCTGCTGCCGTAGTTAGCTGTTTGTCATCTCACCCTGTGAATGTGAGCGCATGTGTTCCTCGAACACATCATGGCTGCCACGTGCAGGTCGTGTTGGCGCCAAGCGTGGAGCAGAATCGGCCAGTGTTTACGTTCTCATCGGGCAGAGAAGTGAGAGGAGAGGAGGATGCAGGAGACGAGTGAATGGAAAGAAATGAGAGGAAGGAAGGAAAAACAGAGATTATAGGACAACGAGGAAGAGATGGCGAGAGGATGGAGGGGAAAAGTGAAGGGGGGAGGAGGGTGATGAGCTGTTAGAACATCTACACTCTGCACCTAACTTCACTCACCACTTCATGTATCTGTGTGTGTGTGTGTGTGTGTGTGTGTTCAGTGTATCAGTGTTTAACAGTGTGAGAGCAGACGGTCCTGCTGTGAAGAGCCTGACTGTCGGCTAATTAACCTCTCACTGCGAATTTATTTAAACACACGTTGGACCTCTTTGTTGCCATGGTTACCAGCATACATCCCTGCTCTTTCTGTCTCTCTCTCTCTCTGTCTCCACTGCTGTCAGTCCCCAGAGGACAGACGTCTCTGACCACACACACATACACAGAGTTTCCTGTTATAGCTACAGTAGCTGTACAGTCCAGAGCCTGTTGGCTGTTGCCTAGTAACAGCTGATTTGGAGCCAGCCGATGTCGACAGTGTTGCTCCTTTTGTTTTTCGAGTTAAAGCAGCTTCACAGAGCAAAGTTTACGTTTGGCAGAATCGTTGTTGCTGCAGAGGCTGAAAGTTTGAGAGCCCCAACCAAACCCCTGCAGAGCTGCTTCAAACACGTTCACACCTTCATGTACGTCGAGGAGTCACGTGCGTGCACGTACGTGCATGTTGCTTCTCTGCTGTTTACCTCTGTTTTGTGTCTGAACACCTTCCAGGGTTGTGTGATCCTGTCGGTGAGGGTTTCAAACCGCGGCGTCTGATGATCACGTTATTCTGTGACTCCGTTATATCTCCCGTCTGACCGGTACCTTAAACAGCACGCCACTGGGCTGTTTCCACTCAGGCGGGCTGTGAAAATAAAGCAGCTCAGTTTTTCACGGTGAGATGTTTGATGAACGAACTTTGAACCTAGAAAACGGAGAAATTTCTCGTGGCGTTTGGAAAAAGAATAAACTCTTTGGTTACGATGCTTTCACGCACAGGAAGAGAAAACCTGGTTCCTCAGCTCAGGCTGCAGCTGTGTAACAGTTTGACAGGTTCTGTGATCAGGACTGAAAAATATCAGGTGGTGCGTCTCAGTTTTCAGGGAGGTGTTGGACAGCTGCCACTCAGCCACGATCCAGCTGTGAGACCTGGTGCAGGTTTGGCTTTTCAGCCCAGTTTACTTTGACCTTTGACCCCACAGCCTAGTAATATGTGGTGAGATTGTTTTTGCTGGAAGTTTGGTTTGATGTTTGTCTACATGTGAAGCATCATGATCAGCTGATTGTCAGTGACAGCGTTTAGATGGACGAACTGACGCCTGAATTAGGCCAATGTCACTGAAATAAAGAGGAAATAATAATAAAATGAAAAATGATAAAAATGTTTTTACATCCAGATACTTACACATTATCCATTCTTCTCCTCCTTCACCTAAACTCCCATCTGTCTGTCCATCCATCTGCTCATCCATTGAGCTAGTCCTCCTGTCTTCTGTCCATGCCTGCATCCCTTCACACTCACCATCTTCACCCATCTGTCCGTCTGTCCATCCATCAGCTGCTAGTTTCACCGTCCTGATGCTTTTTCTGGCTCTTTTGTAAAGTTAATGACCCTCTCCCCCTCATTTCCCATGTCTGTGTGTGTGTGTGTGTGTGTGTGTGTGTGTGTGTGTGTGTGTGTGTGTGTGTGTGTGTGTGTGTGTGTGTGTGTGTGTGTGTGTGTGTGTGTGTGTGTGTGTGTGTGTGGTCTGACTGATGGCCATTCTGTGTGTCAGGGCATGACAGGGTCTCTAAAGAGGGGAGACAAAGTGAAAAGAGAGAGCGAAGTGCCAAGACGGATAGAGGGAGAGGGCACAGAGCATGCTGGGATTGTGTGTGTGTGTGTGTGTGTGTGGGTTGGGGGTTGTAGGAAAGGGTCAGTCTAATTTGCAGCTCATTGAATAGAAACAAGCTTCCTCTGAGGGACGGGTTGGGGGGTCGCCAAACGTGTTGGGGTGTGTGTGGCAGAGAGAGAGGCCCCGCTGCAGAGAGAGACAGAGTGTGTGTGTGCGCGTGTGGGTGTGTGTGTGCGTGTGTGTTCAGATACAGCTATTCCCACTCCGATGCCGAAGCAGAAACGTTGTTTATGCATCAGCATTTCCTCCAAACTCACATCAAATCTCCAGAATAAGAGAAAATTCCTTCAGCAGCGTGAACAGAGAAACACAGACTTTCATCCTGTGTGTTTATGTGTCTGTTCATTCACACATTCATTCCTTCACAGTGTCACACGCAGTGAAAAGGACACGTCAGATTCATCAGACATCTTAGTTGCAGTCGTAGCTACGACTTGAATTTTGAACAGGAAACTAGTTGGAAACTCGTGATCATGTGACCTCGGAACATTAGCGTGTGGCTCCGTCTCAGACTCTGCTGCTGAGTGATGTCACTGAATGAAATGAAAATTCGGTCTGATTTTCAGGGTCAAAGGTCACCAGGTTTTTACCCCCGCTGAAACATGACAAACCTCGGTTCATGCGTTTATTCATGCGGTCACATCTCATCAGTGGAAGCTGCAGCTGAATTCTTCTCCTCCTTAATGACTCATCACAGACTGAGAATAGAATCCATGCAAACGGACACATGAGGGACAACAGGGAAGTGTGATTTACCACAGTGAGTCGGACCAGGACTCGTTTCAGGAGGTGAGAGATGCACAGGAAATGGTTTTGCGTGTGAAGGAAGTGAGTGAATTGTGCAGCCTTCGTAAGACGTGATGATGATGTAGAGGATGTCGCTGCGATGGGACCCACTCTGGTTTCCAGACCACTGGATTTTTCAGTATCAGAAACCTGCATCAGGTGTTTACACGCCACAGGATGTGATGTTTTACACATGCAAACACACAAACAGGAAGATGTTTGTACACACACGGATCAGCAGTGACACACTTTCTGAACGAGACGCCGTGGTGGCCGGAGCTTCACCGTGAGTCTCCGCCTCCTCAGACACACACTCGCTCTCCTGGATCATCCAACGATCCTGTGCGTTTATGTTCTGACCACTTTCATCATTTCATCTTTGTCTCTGAGAATCCGGTTTTTGACGTGCGAGACCAAGCAGATGATTTTAAAAACGGCAGCTGCCGTGTGTGTGGAGGAGGAGCCAATCAGAGGCGCCGGTCTGAGCCGCAGTGAATTCAGAACACTTCATCTTTACATCGGAGAACAGAACACGTCACCGTGGTTATTGAAATAATCTGAAATTGACCCAGAATCTGAAAGTGAACTAATTTGAACAGATGAATGTTTAATCAGGTTTCGTGCCGTCGTCACTCGACTTTTTTACGTCCTTTGGTTTTTGATGTGAGGACCAGATGTTTCCTCACACACTTCATCTAAACCAAGCTGTGGACTGACCCTTTAATCTGGACTCTGTGTCTCAGCCCCGTCACCAAATTAAAATCTGTGTTTACGTTTTTCAGTGAAAGGTCTTTCAGTGCCCGAGGGTCAGCTCATGATCTCATTGGTCCTCCGGGGTGATGTCATCATGGTGTCATGGCTTACTGCTCGAAGCCTGATGACATCATTTCCTGCAAAACCACAAGAATTTATATTTCAAATGACACGATGAGGCTGCGGTCGCCGTGTGTGTGTGCGTGTGTGTGTGTGCGTGTGTGCGTGTGTGTGTGTGTGTGTGTGTGTGTTTGTGTGTGTGTGTGTGTGTGTGTGTGTGTGTGTGTGTGTGTGTGTGTGTGTGTGTGTGTGTGTGTGTGTGTGTGTGTGTGTGTGTGTGTGTGTGTGTGTGTGTGTGTGTGTGTGTGTGTGTGTGTGTGTGTGTGTGTGTGTGTGTGTGTGTGTGTGTGTGTGCACGCACGTGTGCGTGTGTGTGTGTAGGTTGTGGTGCTCTATTAATCCTGTTCAGTCTGACAGTAAGTGTTGTTCGGGTTGAGAAATGAATTACCCTGCAGGGCGGGTAGCACACTCATTCATCACCATCTCTCTCTCTCTCTCACACACACCTACACACACACACACACACACACACACACACACACACACACACACACACACAGTGCTTAGATGTCTATCTGCAGTACTTTCCTGCCATTATGTTGCAGCAGCAGCCGTTCTGCAGTAAGTTTTCCCTGTGAGCTGAAACCATGAAACTCTGTGGCTGAATCATCTTTCTCAGGCTGGACCTTCAGGTTTATGGATTTCAGCTGTGTGCGTCTTCTCCTCTGTGCTACAGGGAACACGTGAAAACACTTTCTTTAATCCTGAATATTATAGATTCACTGTGCATGTATGCTCATTATGGCTTCATGTTACATTTCCACAAGTGAACGACCAGTTCAGTCCGTGTGTTAGGGTTCTATTTATCCAGTCTGTGTGTATGGATAATGATATATTGTTTATTTAACCAGGTTCAAGTCATTGAGATTAAAATCTCTTTTTCAACAGTGACCTGATCAGAGAGCACAGTACAAACAGATACAACTGTCACACACTACGAACAGGTGAACACAACATCCTGCTGACGTGCAGTGACAGGTCGAGGACAGTGACTCAGTTATGATGGTGAACAGAGACGTTATTCCAGGGAGAAGTGTTTTCTTTTCTAACTCTGTGATCCAGCGTTTGTAGAATATTTTAGAGTGCAGCTATATTGATTTTGGTTTTTATACATGTATTATGTGCACAGATAAGAAGGAACCAGCACAAGGACACACAGCCAGTTCTGAAACATTCAGCACATTCAACAGTATCCAACTCCTTCAGTCTCCGTCTCAGTAAAGGTAGAAAACTTCCAAACCAACATCTGTCAGCTGATCACTGCTCTAACAGTGATCTTTGTGGAAATCCCTTCACTCTGCAGATGCATCCAGTGTTTGGGTTCGTACTTCCCGTCTTTGCCGCGAGTTCTTTAACTGCTGTATCCGAACAAACAACACAAAGCTCTGCCGATAAACCTGATTCAGGAGCTCTGTGGGCTGAAGCCAGCGGCAGTGAGTTTAACAGACTCTGCAGTGCTGTTAGAGTCCGGAGCGCAGGGCCATTTGTCTCTTTGTCGATGGTATTGACAGCTCCTGGGTCCATTGGGAGCCTAAAGAGAAAATCAACACTCCACAGTAAACAGGATTTATGTCCAAATTGTGTTTTCTAAATAAACCGAAAAGCTGAAGTGTCAGACTGGGATCTGTTGTGTGATTTATGTTGTTCAGGTTAGGTGGTGGCTCCAGGTCAGGTCAGGGTCCAGAAACATCCGCTGCTGTTGAATGGTCACTGTCGATGTAACGTTTGTGTTTTCAGCTTCTTAAAGTCTGATTCCAGTCAAATCCCAACATTCACCAAACATTGTGAATATAAAGAAGATCTACAGGAAGCACAGACAGACCTACAGACGTATGCAGACGCTTCCAGGTTGCTGGGGACTTTTTTCTTTTCTTTTTTTTTAATCCAAACCACGATTTGTCCCAAAATTGAACCAAGTACTTTTTCTCCTTAAACTTCCATGAAAGTCCTGGAGCATGCTAACATAGTTAGCACTAAACTCAAAGTACAGCCGGGGCTGATGGGAATTTGTCTGAAAGTATTGGACAAATTAAAATGTTGACCTGATACTGGCACTAGCTGAAAAGTGGTGATGCTGATGATAGACAAGCAGGAGAGTCTTCATGACTGAAGCCTTCTCCCTCAGATAAGTGAAACATGGAACTCAGCACATTGTTCGTCTCAGACTCGTGAATCAGAATCATTTCCTCATTTTTCAGCTCAGTCCTTCTCAGCTCATCGTGTCTCAGCTGGGATTCTTCTGTCTCAAACATATTTCTATAAACTGAACTGAACAGTTCTGAGCAGCTGTTCTGCCGTGATGGTGTTGTACTGCATCACAGTCAGAGGTGTTTCTAATATTCTGACCCCCTCATGTGAATAATATAATGTACACTGCCCTCACTAACCAAAGACAGAATATGATGTTTGTATGGGACGTGTTTCAGTTACACAGAGAAAACCTGACGCTGAGTAAAGAACTGTGAGTCCGTCTGTGATTTAATGTGTAAACGCCTCGAGGCTGCAGCAGCTGGACAGCCACTTTCCCAGGATGCCTCACTGCTGTGTGTGTGTGTGTGTGTCTGGGCATATTTCCAAATGCTACCATTCCTCTGCTGTCCTATGTGTGAGCTATGCACACACACACACACACACACACACACAGAGGTTTGTTCTTGTGTACTTCTGAGGACCCTCATTGACAGAGAACCTAAACCCTGAGACCAGGTGGTCAGACCACTAAGTGGTGCAGCGAGGTTCATCCAGGTGTTGGTGATGTGAAGATGCTCATCACAGACGTGCTTCAGCTGGTGAAGGTGGAGATGTTCTCAGAGCAGCGTGCTGCAGGGCTGTGCAGAGATTTATGGATAAGTCAGAACTTAGTCCACACTCTGAATGAAATTCCCAAAGGATCAATACAGCTAATTTTTCCAAATGCACTCCTGTGACGTGTGTGTCTGTGTGATGTGATCAGCTTTACTGGTCTTAGTGAGTTTTAGTCATTCTTTGTGTTATAGGAAACAAAATCAATGAAAATCATAAATCAGGAGCAGGCTTACAGAGCTGCTTCAGCACTTTGAACTTCCATAAAGTTTAAGTTCTCACAAGAGACAGAAAAGAGAAAAACAGGCCAAATTATGAGTTTATTATGTTTCTACACAGACTAAACTGCAACAGCAGATACATTTTGAAGGAAATGTAATTGTGACCAAATTCCGTTTCCAGTGAACATGATGAGGAAATGTTGTTTGTTAGGTTGGACACATGTTGATCCTGAATCAGATTCAGTAAAATGTTTTCCTCCTAAATCTCTGATCTCTCAGTTCAACCTGCAGAGACTCTCACCTCACCTGGTCCAGCTCAGGGAAAGATCCTGGTCTGATTTAAAACAGGAATTTCAGCCTGTTTGTTTACATCGAACCTGAACCACCGTCTCTATGGAACCGAACGCACAGAGCTTGTTATGTCCACCGTGACTCTGCTGCTGTTACTGAACGTGACCCAGCCAGAGATTAGATCATGTTACTGACGTTTTAGTCCGTTTGTTTCTTCTTTCATTCAGACTCTGCAGCGGTTTGTAAAACAGGCTCTCTGTTCAGCAGCGTCCGTCTGGCCTGAGCTGAGACAGCCCTGATGACATTGTCCCAATTATTTTTTCAGAATGCTCCCTCTGTCCCACACAGAGGACATTTTACAGCGTCTTCCTCATCCTCTGTGTATGAGACGGTCCCAGAAACTCTCACAAAAAAAAAAGTGCTGGGAAGCAGCTTCTCTTTGTCAGAGGTGGTGAAGTTAACCAGACCCTCATGAACTAAACCAACCAGTTAGTTAACTAAACCAGCCTTTTCTCCTGTAAAACCAACAGTACTGTTTGAAAACACTTTGGATAAAGTGAAACTTTCTTCTTGTTTCTACCAGCGCTTTCAGACTATTTTTGGTTTTACAAAAAGACTTTAAGGACGAGGACTGACTGGTTGTTTCTATGAACGTTGGTGTGGTTAACGTTTCCACCTCTGACAAAGAGCAGCACACAGAACTTTTCTGTGGGAGCTTCCAGGACTGAGTCCACACGATGGACACAGGGCTGAGGGAACACCAGGGGATCTATCCACATACTTTTGACCATATAATGTCTCTCTCTGTCTGCTTGTCGTTTTCCTTCTGTGGCCACCTCCCCTCTGTGTGTGTGTGTGTGTGTGTGTGTGTGTGTGTGTGTGTGTGTGTGTGTGCGTGTGCGCTCGCCTCTTGTATTTCTCTCTCCCTCTTGTATTTTTTTCATTTTGTCCTCTCTGCTGCTGACTCCTCCTGTTCCAGTCAGGGAGAGGGATCTTCAAGCCTCCCCATTGGTCAGCAGTGAGGCTAAGACCCCGCCCCCCACCCGCTCTCTCTCTTGGCCTGAGAGAGAAAGAGCGAGGGAGGGAGGGAGGGAGGGAGGAAGAGTGAAAGTGGAGAGGCAGGCAGGCAGGCAGACGTGTTGCAACAGATGGCTATACCAGCAGCGGCTCGGCGGCGGCTGCACCGAGGAACTCTGGGACGCCGTTAGACACAGACAGTGGCAGAAAGGGAGGGAGGGGTGTTAGAAAGTCACTGCGCTGGAACAGAGCAGGAAAGTGTGCAAAAAAGTGAGAGAGACTTTTCCTTCCTCTGCTTCGCCTACAAACTCTCCGTCTTCCTCTGCAGACTCACAGGAAGACATGACTGTGTGTGCAGAAGTTTGGTGGATGTGCTAAAAGGAGCAGCAGCAGTTTGTAGAGGAGATGAGTGTGTGATCTGAGCTTTCATCCTCCTCCTCCTCCTCCTGCCCAGGGGTCAGAGAGGAGAACACCTGCTGACAGCGAGGAGGTCCTGAGCGAGGAGACGCAGCAGCAGCAGGTACAGGACTGTTTCTACTCTGTTCTACTTCAGGTTCTATCAGGTTTTCTGCTTCTGCAAGAACATCTCTGCTGCCGCGCTGAGCTCGGCATTAATGGGCTGATTTGCAAAGTGTGTATGTGTGTGTGTGTGTGACTCTTCAGTTCTGCTCTACTTCACTGTGTGTCACTTTCTCTGGTCAGAGCTGTTACTCAGAGCAGCTTTGTTACTGTGTGTGTGTGTGTGTGTGTGTGTGTGTGTGCTCCACTTTGCTGATGTGCTCCTCGCATTAGTTTTGAGGCCATGTTGTACTTACACTTGTCACACTTGTTAGCGGCAGTGTGTGTGTTTCACATGCTGCTTTAACTTTGTGTGTGTGTGTGTGTGTTTATTGCTTCCTGCTCACCGGACACGTGGGAGTGTGTGTTTTAGCTGCGCAATACTGAGGTCAGTCAGGAGAGAGAGGGAGGAAAGAAGAAAGGGGGATGAATGGAGGGAGGGAAAAGAGAAGAGGGAGGAAGGAAGGGAGGAAGGAAGGAAGGGAGGGAAGCTGTTCCACCCAACTTTGTTTTTTATAATAATAAAGATTTTTTTATGTTTCAGTTTTTCTAAGTAACAAAGGGCTTCACAGGGAACATAAACACACAAAACAGGCAATAAAACGGTCGACAAACAGAAACAACAAAGACGTGAAACGTGGAGACAAACAGGAGTCTGAGGCCGTGAAGCTGATTGGACAGAAAACTGTGAGGTGGACAGACTCTGAGGATCAGAGGGTGGTGTCACAGTAACCTCCTTCCTCATGTCAGTCCTGTTGGCAGCTCTGTGACAGTTTATGGTTCCGACGTTCATGTTCTCCTCAGGATGAACCGGAAAGTCTTTGCTGAGCCGCTGACATTTCGTCTCGTGACACCATGAGGTTAAATGTTTTGGTTGCTGTCGGATGAATTCATGCCATTAGAGCATTAGATCAGTGGTTTTGTTTAATAAATAGTGAAAAATGAGAGAAAGTTTTGACAAATGGACATATGTCCACCACAGGTTCCCAAACATCCTCAAATGTCTTATTTATTCATTTCACTGTGATAGAAAACAGAGACGAAGGAAATGCTGACACTGGAGATCAGTGAGAGTTCGGCAGTTTTCTTGAAAAATGCCTGAAATGATGAATCAGTTACCAGAATATGACAAAGACAATCTTGTTTTGATGATTCACTCATTGATTCATTTGTTTCCTCTCAGATGAATTTTCAGCGTTTTTCGCCCTCACAGGTGCAGAGGAGACACAGGTGGGAAACATGCAGACAGTCAGGGATGATTACGCACATTTTCATGGTCCCTGAGGATAAATCCTCTCTGACGGATCCTGTGACTTTTCCCCCAGAGACGCTGTCAGGTCAACTTTTTAATTTAGTGCTAATTAGCCAATGTTAGCATGCTAACATGCTAAACTAAGATGACGGAGATGGTGAACATTGTACCTGCAAAACATTGGCATGTTAGCATGATGATGTTAGCATTAACCCAGCACACGTTCCGTTAGCTTTCAGGGGTCATGTTGGAGTCTGAGTTGAGTTTTCATATTCAGTCTGATCAAACCTGTACACACACCTGTACACACACCCGTACACACACCTGCACGGCAGAGCTTCACTGGAGAAACAGGTCCACGAATCAGAGAGGTCTGAAAACACTGAGGACTTTACCACAGTCTGAAGTGTGTGTGTGAGCTGCAGCGGTCGGTGTTGGCGGGAACTCTATTGACAGAAACTATTATGATTTGGTCACTGGGTTCCCACACACACACACACACACACACACACACACACACACACACACACAGAGGGGTAAATGAGGCTGATGGCTCCTTTACCACCACTGGAATGTAAACATTCACTGACCCTGAGTCATTCAAATATTAACACAGATACACACACACGCACACACACACACACACTGCTTGCTGCTGTGTCACGTGGCAAAATGAAAATTTCGTGTAGTAAATTCTTCGTAGGTGGAACTGATATGTATTTATAGATTTGTTAACTCGTCTAAAAGCAGAAAGAAAGAAAATATAAAAACGTTGGTTACTAAATGAATAGAAGTTAAATGACGAGAAGCCTAAACAGTAATGATAGCGTCCTCCAGAGGCTCCAGCGGTCGTTACAGGCAGATCAGAAAACACTTGATGATTTCGTTAAAGATCCTAAACTGATTTTTTTGTCTTGCAAACATGACGGTGCAGTTTTTTTTGTTACGGTACAAACGTTAACTCCAGTTACCTTCAGTCTACAAACCGACAGTGTCCGTGCTGAAGACATCTGTGTTTCAGTGCGAGACAGTGTGAGACTAAAGACGTAAAAGCTGTGCTCTGTGGTCACGGCTGAGTTTTTTGCGGATCGCCTCTCCTGCCCGTGTCCGGACGGCGCTGCCTTCAGGGGGGATGATCGGTGGTTGAAGAAGCTTCCAGCGTCTGTGATGGTTCAGGAGTGGTTTGGTGGTTTAACTCAGGGTGGAGCAGAGGGAACTGGCTCTCTGCTGTTATGTCATATTTCTGTAATGAGGTGAGCTTCGCCTCAGCTGAAGGACTGTAACACTGCTACGCAGCTGTGCTGATTGATGCTTTGTTTATTGATGGTTTCTTGTTGACGTCTGAGTGTGAGGCCGTTTGCTATGTCAGCACATGACAGGCCGACTTTGAGAGGTGGGGATTAACAGAGAGAGTGTGTGTGTGTGCGTGTGTGTGTGTGTGTATGTGTGTGTGTGTGTTTTCTGGGGGGTTTCCCTCCTCTCTTCACAGAGCTGTTGGAGGTTTAAAGCCTGAGTCTACAGAAATTTTAGCTTCTTCTTTCTTTAGCTTGCTCAACAATGAAAACTGGAGCAGTTCAGGACACACAGCTGGCTGTCACACAGCACAGTGTGTGTGTCTCTGAGTGAAGATGACACTTGCCTGAAGCTGCTTCTGGATCTCTCTGACCTTTGACCCCCCGACCCTCCGCCCTCTCCGTGTTGCTCGGCCTGTATTTCCAGTGTTGTCGCTCTGTCTCTTCATATTTCATCAGAAGAGTCTTCAGCTGGTCTGTGACACGTGACTGTGACTCCACATGAAGCTCAGACTCGTGTCGTGTGAGACACGAATTAGAGGAGACGTTGTTCTCATGTCAGAACATTTCGTGTGATTCTCTACAGAGTTTATTGGTGCATGTTTATATGTTGCACCACATCACACCTTCTCCTCAGTATGTAAATGTAAAGATAATTATATGAGTCACTTTCATGTAAATGTCACTAAGGACATTTTGAATGTGTTTGTGGGGACATCAGAGGAATCTGTCCTACAACCTCAAAGATCTTTATTCATGGCGACTGTGAATAAATAATCAGCATCAAATTAAAATCTTTATATTCAGCTGACGAGCGTCCTCCTGTCTCATAGCCGTCACTCTGACAAGTGGACGACTCTGTGTTGTGTGTGGGACAAACGCTGGAGCTGCTGCAGTGCCGCTGAGCAAAACACACAACCCTGAACGCACACAGTGACATCATCACCGAGTCAGCTGATCCCGCTTGGTCCAAGGTCGAAACCATGGCAACACAGCCTGGTGACCTTTGAACCTGTTACAAGCTGGAACCTGCAGGGCACACACACACAGACACACACGCACGCACACACACACACACACACACGCACGCACACACACACACACACACACACACACACACAGTCTCTTTTCTGTCTCTGCTTCACTTCGTTTTTGTCACTTTTACTTTTTCTCACATTGTCGCTCTTTTCTTTTCTTCTCTTTGTTCCTCTCTTTCTAATACTGATTCATTTAGAAAGCCAGTGGTCGGAGGCATGAGGTGTGTGTGTGTGTGTGTGTGTGTGTGTGTGTGTGTTAGATCATGGGGTCACGTACAGATGTATAGAACAGCAGGGACTCTGTTCATAGAAAGGAATTTTTATACAGTGACTGAAGCAGTGTGTGTGTCTGTGTGTATGCATGTGTGTGTGTGTGTGTGTGTGTCTCTGTTGTTGGAGCTGCTTAGATTCCACACATTATTTTTTAATGTTTTTCTATTATTTCTCCTCCTGACTGAAGGTGAAAACTGTCGTCAGACGTCAGACATCAGCAGGTTGTGTGTTCACATCAGCTGAGTGTGTGTAGTGTGTGCGTGCGTGTGTGTGTGTATGTGCGTGTGTGTCCAGACTGAGAACAGGGAGAGGTTTTGCCTCTGGAGAGTTGTGAGAAGTTTTCGACCAACAGCACATTCACCAAGAACTAATAAAATAGTAAAAGGATTCACTAACAAATGCTGGACTGCTACTAATAGATGCTGAGGACACGAGCTGCTGCGTGGACGACAGTTTGGCTGTGATGGACCTGTTGCGTACCTGATAACATGGCAGCTTGTGTGTGATGACCGAGCTCTGTGACCTGTCGTCGTAAAACAGCCGCACAGACGTAAATGAATATGTAAATAAACCTGAGGGAGGGAGATACCGACCATATTCGTGCTCCTCAGAGGATTTAATAACGCCTCTGTCCTTCCTCAGGACAAGCTTTACTGATAAGACATGTAATGAACACTGCAGCCTGTAGGGGGCGCGACCTGCACTTCAGACTGTTGCTTGTGTTTTCGGTGTCTTCTTTGTGAACCCAACACGCTGCAGTGTTTTCTCATTGTGTTTGCAGCGTGACTTTACATCACAGCCTCATAAATCACCCCATAAATCTCCTGCACTTTAATTGTCCTTTTCACTTTGCCTCAGTTAGACAGAAGGTCAGTCCGCTGTTTTTTTATTTATCCCAGGGCAGCTCTGATTGGTGCTCGCCCTCCTTGTGCTGTTACATGATAAAGCCCTTCTCTCCCCCCCTCCCTCCCCCGTCCTCCCTCGCTGTAGCAGAATTGATGAAATCGGTAATCGTTATAGACCACCGCTTTGGAGCGGCTGACCTTCAGAGAGGCTCGGGGAGAAGGATGGAGGGAGGGAGAGGGAAGGAAGCGGGAACAGAGTTTTAGTTTTAATGAATCTGAATTGTTTATAGAGCAGTTTTAAACAGTGACAGTCTGAGGCTGTAATAACGTATGTTACTGTGGAACAGACACAACAAGAGCAGAGGACGTCACTGCTTATTAAAGAGAAACTTAAAACTAAAGCCACAGTTTTATCCTGTCAGATGTTTTTGTGTCCGTCACAACATTTGTTTTTTTCCAGAGAAAAAGTGATTCTGCCTGTAAACCAAAAAACAAAGCCCTGAAAACTCTATGATGTTTTCTTAAAAACCAACCGTCCACACGGTTCCTGCCTCAGGGTTCCTGCCTCAGGTGCAGATCGAAACAAGCAGTAACATCTGGAACTTCAGTCCTACGAACAGATCATTGGCAGATTATTGTTTTATGGCTGAAAACGTAGAAATTCAGGCGGAAATATTGAGGAATTCGACCACCTGATGATGCTGTTAGTTCAAACCGAAGATTTGTTCCGTTTGTTCAAACGTCTAAATGTCAGTGGTCACGTTTACTCGACAAGGACCCCTACTGGTCACATCAGTCACGACTGCCGTCTCTATGGGGTAAAGTGGGAAGTGGTGTGATGAATTATGCTGCCACAGAAATGAAGAGGAAGTAGCCATGGATGGTTGACTTTGATGTGACATGAGGTTAAAGTTCCAGTCAGATGGTAGATTCACCTGCGTTCTTCTTTGAACTGTGAGCACAAAGTTTTCCAGAACATCAGTGTGTGTGAGTCTCAGCTCACCTGAAGTCCACCTGACCCCAACTAGCTCCTCCTTCCTGCAGCGGTTTCCTCCTCAGTGTTTCACAGATTTTATCATAAATAATCAAAGTGACGTCTTTTTAATGTCGTCTCTGTTTTGGTGTAGGACGTTTTTGTGGACATTCAGCTGTTGTCTCGTGATGCACCTCTCAGTGTGCTGTGTTCTCCTGTGTGGATACCCAGACTCAGTCTGAGTGCTTTGGTGGAGAGAGTTGTATCGTGTGCAGTGTCTAGTTTTTTTTTTTTAGGTTTCAATAATGTAAAAATTTGTTCCCAGCTTGAGTCGGCATCTGTTTTTTTTTTTCCCGCAGCTGCAGATACACTGAGTGTGTTGTGTTCAGGAGCAGAAACGCTGAATAAAACAGCAGCAGTCAGACATGATCTCATGATGCCCCACAGACGGAAACGCACACAAAGAGCGAGGAAGAGAATTAAACTCTCCAGTGCTGTCTCCAGGAGAGCTACTGATTAGGTCACTGTGTGTGTGTGTGTGTGTGTGTGTGTCCGCGGGGCTCCATTAGCTGTGACATGCTGAGTAGAAATGGAGCAGAGTGATTCAGACTGACAGAACAGGGTGAAGACAGACAGCAGGAGGAAGTGAAGTGTGTTTCAGAGGAAGTTCACAGGTGATTTTCGTGCCCCGCGGGGAAACCTGTTGGTGGCGACATGATGGTTACCATGGCCACGGCAGAGCGACGCCGTCCCAAAATACTCCGCCTGCTTGTGAAGCAGGGACACACCTGATACTGACGACCTGTGGAGCACGTGTCCTACAGCAGCGCTCGTCTTCAGCGCTGACCGACACGTCAAATCGTTTTTCAGTGAATCAGTGAAACGTTTTGTCGGGTCGGGAGTCAGAGACGCACCTCAGACCTCAGACCTCAAGTCAAACCACCGACACCATGAGGATAAAAGACAGAAGAGCTGAACAGGTGATGGATTAAAGCTTAACTGTCAGGATGAGAGAGGCTGAGCTGCAGCAGAGGAGGGATTTAAAGACTGATAAAGTCTGAAGGAAGGAGGAAGCAAGGAGAGGAAACTAAGTGAGGTGAAGAGACAGGGAGGAGAGGAAACAAGTGTAAACAAGTGGAGAAGAAACAAAAGAGGAAACAAGGAGAGAAAAGGAAAGATGGTGATGAAGAGAGGAGGAGTTGAGGATGAGGGGAACAAACAAGGATGGAAGCTTTTCACTGAAGCATGAAATGAGAATTGGAGGATTTTTACTGGTGGAAAAACACACACACACACACACCTCTACACAAAGTAACACACACTCTGTCTCAGCACTTAAAATTCTGACCCCATCACTTACCCTCCTCAACCTGCCCCCTCCCAGAATATCTGCTCCCCTCATTCTATCTGACCTGGTGGCACCTCCGTGTGTGTGTGTGTGTGTGTGTGTGTGTAGGCGTCAGTGCAGCCTCCATCAATACTAAACAGCAGCAGAATGTGGAAACTGGAGATTCTGTCAGAGGTGGATCGCTGTGCTGTGTCCTCCTCCGTCTTCCTCCCGTCTCATCATCACTGAGTTCGTCTCTACAAACATCACAAACTGTTGTTACCGTCTCTGTCACAGCTGCACACGTCCCCAGTGTCTGTGGTTTGAAACAGAGACTTCCTCTGATTTCTTTGCTGCTTCTCGTTGATGTTTCCTCTTTTTTAGCGGCTGACGTTTATTTGAATCATCTCCTGAAAACGACAAGAGTTTTACTGTTGATTTAAAAAATGAAACTACAAACACAGAAGGAAGCGTGTCACTTCCTGTGAAACAGATCTGGGTTTGTTAAGAAAAATCAGTTTTAGGACCTAAGGACAATTTGTTAAAGACGAGTGAGTGAAAAGACTCATGGCTCTGTCACCGTCAGCCGCCGTTAGCTTAGAATCTAAATCAGAGCAGAGAGCTAAAAGAGCTTTTGGTTTGAAGGAGGAAAAATCAAACGCCACACAAACAGCAGAAAGGCGAGGCGTTCACATCACGGAGCGTCTCTTCTAACTGGCTGCTGTCAGCTGGTCTGAGGTGGAGGAGCTTTAACCTTCACCAAACTCTCTGTGGGGTCGTCACCTCCAGAGCTCCGGGGGTTACTGAGCAGCGCGTTGTCTGCTGTGTTTATTCAGTCGTAGGATTCATGCTCCTTCCTGTCAGAGAACAAAAATATCTGTGGAAGGTCTTAATGTGTTGTTTGTCCAGGCTTCGTAGGTTCCAGCACTGAAACGAGTCCCGTCGCCCGGTTTCCATCACCTCTGTGATGACCTGCGTTATTTTCTGTACAGTGATGCAGCTAAAGGTGAAATGATTTGAGTGTTTCTCAGTGTCCGAGTGTCCACAGAGGAGATGGAGCTCAAACTGTCGCTGTGAGCTCCAAAATCAGCCGAGACAGGTCAGAAAACGTGATATCTGAAACACAAAGCAGCTGTGATCGAATGTTTAACGACAGTTTAACACTGAAGCTCAGACCTGGAGCCGAGGCGGACCGGAGTCTAGAGATCAGGTTCAAGTTCAGGTCGTTGACCAGCCTCAAGACCTCTACTGTGTGGTCTTATTATCCAGCCAACACACACACACACACGCACACACACACACACGCACACACACACTGAACCCCCCCCCAAACAGACCACCAGCCCAGCTAATTGGAGATGTTGTATCACCTCCCTCGTGTCTCTTGCTCTTTCTGTTTCTCTCACACACACACACCAACTCTTGCACACACACACACACACACTCACACACACAGAGCAACCCAGTGGGAATTGGCAGCTCGGAGCGAATTGAGAGAGAAGGCAGAAAGTCATTACTTCTCTCACTAGAGTGAGTGAGTGAGTGTGTGTGTCTGTGTGTGTGTGTGTGTGTGTGTGTGTGTGTGTGTGTGTGTGTGTGTGTGTGTGCGTGTGCGTAATCCTGCCATCAGTATGCCGGTCATGCTTTGTAACAGAAGGAAGAAAATTGAAGAGAGAGAGAGAAAGAGAGGAGGGAGAGAATGAGGGTTGGGGGGGTGAGGATGGGGGGCGACAGTCCAACATGGAGTTCTTTTGATTACAGATGGTAAATGTGCCTTCAGTCACCTCCTCCTCCTCCTCCTCCTCTTCATCGTCTCCTCGCTCCTTCTCACTCGGGGGATTTGAGGTGGACGTGAGACGAATGCCTGACCAGGCTGTGTGTGTGCTGCGCTGTGTGTGTGTGTGTGTGTGTGTGTGTGTGTGTGTGCAGTGGTGTTTTTATTACAGTGCACTGTGCTGTTGTGTTTTTTTTTTAAAGCTGGGGTCACAGAGGTCATTTACAAGAACCTGTGAACCTGAAAACACAGTCTGGTTCCTGAAGCCTCGGCTGTGGTTCTTTATATTCTGTCACTGAGGCGTCTGAACTCAGTGTGGCCTAAACTGAAGTTGACATCGTGGATTTTTTTTTTTTTTTGGGGGGGGGGGTCGAACATGATGACAAATTGTTTTGTTTAAAGAAGAAGCTGCAGTTTTACTCCTGTGCCGCCATCTTCCTTCACCCCGACACCCGTCTGTCATCTTGACGAGCTGCCACCAGTTTCCTGATTTATTCAGTGCGTTTAAATCCACTTCACTAAGATGGGCGACAGTCGACTTTCTGCACTAAGCTGATTTACTTATTTACATTTTGGGGGTTATTTATACCTTTTGTGGACGGTGGAGAGGTGACAGAAAGCAGGTGGAGAGGTGACGGAAAGCGGGTGGAGAGGTGACGGAAAGCGGGTGGAGAGGTGACAGAAAGCAGGTGGAGAGGTGACGGAAAGCGAGTGGAGAGGTGACAGAAAGCAGGTGGAGAGGTGACGGAAAGCGGGTGGAGAGGTGACGGAAAGCGGGTGGAGAGGTGACGGAAAGCGAGTGGAGAGGTGACGGAAAGCAGGTGGAGAGGTGACGGAAAGCGGGTGGAGAGGTGACGGAAAGCGGGTGGAGAGGTGACAGAAAGCAGGTGGAGAGGTGACGGAAAGCGAGTGGAGAGGTGTCGGAAAGCAGGTGGAGAGGTGACGGAAAGCAGGTGGAGAGGTGACGGAAAGCGGGTGGAGAGGTGACGGAAAGCGGGTGGAGAGGTGTGGAGAGAAAGTGGAGAGGTGACAGAAAGCAGGTGGAGAGGTGACGGAAAGCAGGTGGAGAGGTGACGGAAAGCAGGTGGAGAGGTGACGGAAAGCAGGTGGAGAGGTGACGGAAAGCAGGTGGAGAGGTGACGGAAAGCAGGTGGAGAGGTGACGGAAAGCAGGTGGAGAGGTGACGGAAAGCGGGTGGAGAGGTGACGGAAAGCGAGTGGAGAGGTGACAGAAAGCAGGTGGAGAGGTGACGGAAAGCAGGTGGAGAGGTGACGGAAAGCGAGTGGAGAGGTGACAGAAAGCAGGTGGAGAGGTGACGGAAAGCGGGTGGAGAGGTGACAGAAAGCAGGTGGAGAGGTGACGGAAAGCAGGTGGAGAGGTGACGGAAAGCAGGTGGAGAGGTGACGGAAAGCAGGTGGAGAGGTGACGGAAAGCGGGTGGAGAGGCGGGGAATGGCGTGCAACATGAACCGAGGACATTGTGATTCGTGGTAGGTGCTTTAACCCCTGGGCCACCGGGGGATTAGAGAAACCTGATTTCCCATTTCGATTTCTCCTGACGACTACCCGTTTTCTTGAGCGTGTGCGCTGCGAGCAGAGCCGTGAGCATGTTCAGGAGAATAATTCCGTGTGAGGAGAGCAGGAGGTTGAAAGGAAAATGTGTCCTTGTGTCAAAATAATTCCGAAGTCTGACAAAAACCGAAAAACAAAGACAAACCGAAGTCGGTGCTGCAGCACCCTGCGGCCTGAGGTGCCACAAGATTTGTTCATTTCCATGTTTTTTACTGTAGCTTTTACCACATAGAAAACAGACGGACAGATTCTGTCTCAAACATGTCAACATGGAAGACAAACATGTCCTGACAGCTCATATTTGTCTGTAGTACTGCAACATGCTTTGCTGCTCATGAGTTTTCCATGTAGTCAGGAGAACCACAGGATACATCTGTGACTGTAAACACTAAAACCCGTTAACACATCTCAGCTGTCAGCGCAGTGTGGAAGGACTCACCGCACTGTACAGCCAACGCTGCTCAGCTTATGGATTTTGTTGGATCGGATAAAGTGATGGAACGTCCTGTCTGCAGGAAGCAACTGTCAGAAGCGGTGATGGTTCCAAGAAACATCCTTCTCTTGCCAAAAAAGACGTCTCATCAAAATGACCTTCAGGACGACCTGCAGCTTAAATACGTCAGTAGAAACTGCTGACGTTGAAAATCTCCTGAAACGTGCCTCTGCTGTCAGGCTCCACCTGTCAGACTCCACCTGTCAGGTACCAGCTGAGTCTCCTGGTGAACCTGTGAAACCCGGCAGATGTTTTGAACATATGAGCTGCTGGAGTGTTTTAATGTTTGGTCATCCCCTGAGCGTGTCGGCGGTGAACCCGACAGAGCACATGTCTGTATGAGTCCCACCTGTACTGGCTGAGTCTGTGTGGACGTCAGTCAGAGCTGTGAAGGTGCAGGACACCTGAGGACAAACTGAGTCTCTGGTCCTCTGTTAACTCCCTCTTCTGTCTCTGTCTGTGCAGGACTGAACACAACTGGAGACCTGACGCACTCCACAGGTAAATCCCTGTGTGTTGTGTTGCGTTGTGTTGCGTTGCATGTTGCGTGTCAGTGAATCAGTCTCAGTCTGTTGGCTGGTTAACAGGGAGAGAGGCAGCAGGCAGACGGGACCAGCTGTGACTCTCAGCCCTGTTTTATGGGTTTTCTGGTGTTTTTGTGGTTCTGAGACTTTCTGTCTATTTATTACAAGTTATTTCAACATATCAAATCATTGTTCTGCTCCCAAAACTGAATCATCTCATTACCTCAAGATAAAAAGTGTGTTTAACCTGCTGTCAGCCATTTATCTTCTGACCAACCCATAAAACCATCTGGAGATATGAAATATCTGATGACTTCAGCTCAGTTTGCGTCTTTCTGACATTTGCATGAATGAATGATCTGAGGATGGTGAGGTTTAAAGAACCGTTGTTTTTTTATTCAAAGAAAAAAGGATATTTTTTTCATTTAGATCACAAGAAAAGTTTTTTATCTCAAGATAACAAGGCCACGAAGCTGCAGAGCTTCCTCGGTCAGAAAAGAGGTGTGGTTGGGTTGCTCTGTGTGTGTGTGTGTGTGTGTGTGTGTGTGTGTGTGTGTGTGTGTGTGTGTGTGTGTGTGTGTGTGTGTGTGTGTGTGTGTGTGTGTGTGTGTCTGTGTGTGTGTGTAAATGGCCAAGGATAGAGCAGCAAAGACCTCAGAAACCAAAAACACTCTTTTATCTGGAGGACACAGATGGGAGGAGACAAGGCCGAGGGAGAGAGGTGACAGAGTGTGTGTGTGTGTGTGTGTGTAACAAACACACACACTGAGTCCATTCCCTTGTTGTGACCCAGTAACAGGAGCCTCACATTCTCACATTCCTGATTAATGATGCAGGTTGGACCCAAACAATGAAAACACACACACACACACACACACACACACACACACACACACACACACACACTCTACCAGCCTGGTTTGTAAATTCACTTCAACACATCAACATACACACTCACACTGTATGAACTCATCACAGCCAAACAAGCAGCTTGAAGGATGAAAGTGGTGCATTCAGGGACAGTCAGTGACTGACAGTGTTCCTCCGTCCTGAACTGCTGCTGTGTGTCACAGATCAGTAGAGATGAACCTGAAAATGACCAAAAACTTAAACACATCACACATCAAGTGTAGGAGGCAGAGGCAGCAGAGAGCAGGAGCAGCTGTAGGTGTGTGTGTGTGTGTGTGTGTGTGGAGTCGGATCTGTGTTGTTGACTGAGACGAGCGAAGGTGAAACAGTGAAGACGATGAAGCAGTTAAAGAAAACACAGTTTGTTTCCCTGCAGATGATTCAGGTTCAGCTCCAGATGACCTGCACTCCTCCACATTCCAGTGTGTGTGTGTGTGTGTGTGTGTGTGTGTGTGGGTTCCCACATGTGTTTCTGATCACTGAGTGGAGACGGAGCGAGAGGTGGAAGAGATGAGACGGAAAACTCAGGAGGCGTCACGTCGACACACCCCGACATCTTCTTCAGTTTTCATTTTACAGTTTTCATTGGCTGCTTTATTGATTAGCTGACTGGTTGACTGATGATTTAAGACTCGCTGGTGAAGTCTGTGTACATACCAGAATGTGTTTGTTTAGATTTCGATGTCAGACCTTTGACCTCTGATACTGTCGGTCGTCTCAGTGTAACTGAAAGGTTCAGTGTAGTCATGGTCCCTGTACGTGTCGACACTCCTCCTCTTCCTCTGTGTGTTATACTTTATCATCATCATCGTATCTGTATGGGCCAGTCTGAGCTTACTGCAGACAGACTGCGTTGGTTCATAAGTTCAGAGATTGTTCCTTAAACATATTGGTCATAAATATTTTGAAAAACAAATTTAATCGATTCTAATGAGAAATCTGTTAAAATTATTATCAGAAAATATTTTTTAATATATAAATATACATTCTTTCAGATTTTTATTCTTCAATATCAGTCTCAAAAATTCAGTATCAGTCATGACTGAGCGTGGTCTCTGCACCGAGGGCTGTCCCTGAAGGACGGATCTGTCTCCGAACCCAACAAAAAGCAGAATGTTTCAGGAAGTTTTGTTTGGAGTTAAAAGTAAAATGGGTCAGTGATACATCAGGGATTCTCATGTCATTGTTGTAGCTACTTCATCTATCACCAATATCTCACACACACACACACACACACACACACACACACACACACCTGTACTGGTTCAGTCCCAGTGGCCACTGCAGTCAGGAGAAAGTATTGTCAGCATGGCAGGTTAACAACATGATAAGTGACCTTAGAGACTCTGTGTGTGTGTGTGTGTGTGTGTGTGTGTGTGTGTGTGTGTGTGTGTGTGTGTGTGTGTGTGTGTTTCTGTGTGTTTCTGTGTGTGTGTGTTTCTGTGTGTTTAGTTCAAAGGGCCGTTTGAGGGTTAAATGATTAATTGTGTATGATTTTGTTGTGTCAGTCCTCACAGGTATGATCACAGTGTGAGTCTGAGAGTCACAGCTCTGTTTTTGATTCCTGCGACATCAGTCCAGGCCTCAGAGGAAATTATTTGCAAAATTCAAATGTTGCTCTGTGATCTGTGAGCTGATTGGCTGTCTGGGCTCAGGATTCAAACTTCTCTTCTTGTGACGCACGCTCAGATGCCAGAGGAGTGAAAGGTTTTTGTTTTGATTGATTTAATGAAAGCTGAAAGCATGTTCTGCCGATGGAGACGCCTTTTTTCAGTGAGGCGAGGACTCAAACTAAACTCTGCTTACCTGCATTGTAATGAGGTGGAAATATCAGAGACAGACATCAGCATGTGGACAAATAAAACCAAAACCATGAGCACTGGCAGCTGGCAGAGTGTGAGTGTTTTCAGACATTTTATCCATCAAAACATCAATCGATTCAATCAAGAAAATAATCAGCAGATGAACCAATAATGAATGTAAAACAGAGGTAACTCGCTCCAGCACAGCCAGCGCTCACGGCTCTGACACGCACTCAGCTGATTATGCATTCGTGACTAAAACTAAAGCAGCCTGATGGAACAGCCCCTGCAGTAAATCCTGCATTCATCAGGGTTAGAAGCTCGAGTCGTTAATAAACTGGAAACAGCAGCAGAGTCGAGTCGTGCATCTATCAAACCTGCTGCCTGTGTGTGTGTGTGTGTGTGTGTGTGTGTGTGTGTGTGTGTGTGTGTGTGTGTGTGTGTGTCCAGTGGTCATCTCCCAGCAGAGCTCTCCTGCTCTCCATCAGTCTATTTCTGTCTCTGAGTAGGCAGGATGGATGGACCGCCCGGAGGGATGGAGAGGGGGATGAAACGAGAGAAAGATGGAGAGAGAGCTGGAAATGGAAGAGGTGGTGCAGGAGGAGGAGTGGACGTGATGCATTTTCGTCCTCTCTGGTTTTGATCGACCTGTGTCGCTCGGTGAAGCTCTTTGCGTCGAATCTGTTTTGTTTACAGCTTGTAATAAAGTAATTGGAGCTGACTTCACCAGAAGATAGACACAGACAGACGGGGAGAGATGGAGGGAGAGGGAGAGATGGATGGAGGGTAATACTGTAATGGAAGAAGTGAACAGGCTCTGGATGGAGAGAGGAGTCGGAGGAGGAGACAGAAGCTGAGGAGAGAAGGAGGCTGAAGAGGGAAGGAGATAAGAGTTAAGACACCTGTCATTTATACAGCTTTATTCTGTCCCAGATAAAAAGTTCATGACAGATACGTGGTGAAACCTTTGGTCGGTGGTCTAAACAGAGGCCATCACAGACCAATGACACAGGCGCATAATGAAAAACACAATCAGAACTTCTTGGGTCTGTTTCACAGGAAACACTTCAGTATTTAGAGTTCAGTGATTGGCTGAGACGTGTCAGTGATAACACCTGGTCAGCAGATAAGTTGAAGACATGACTGTTTGGTTAACTTTCATATTAAAGGTTTCAGCTTCTAACAGTATGAAGCACTGTAGGGTCTATGCAGGATCTTTATCTTGGAGCACGTCTTTTTTCCTGAAAGAGGAATGAAAGAAATACTGAACACGAGATTGCAGAGTTACAGAAGCTAGTGGACCAGAGACGAGCGTGGACACGACGTCAGGGAAACAGGAATGTATGGGACACGTTTCATTTTCCACTCAGGCTTTTTTTAATGTGCAAACTGAAAACTCACATAAAACAAACAGGTGGGTAGAAACCTGTGTGTTGTGTGTTTTGTTGTACACTGAACATGTAGCTGTTTCACAGGTGAGAGAGAGAGTGTGTACATGTGGAAGTCAGAGGGAGAACAGGTGAGCAGGAGTGTGAACATCAGCAGGTGTGTTTAAGCAGAAGGTACATGAGTGATGCATCTTTTTCTTTTTGCCTGTGGCGTTTTTTTCTTTTTTTTTTTCCTGTTCGTGTTCATATTCAAACAGACTTATTAAGAATTCAGATTTAAACTGAAGTTAAGCAGAAATATCATCCTGTGTCCAGGTGTCTTCTCCACATATTCCTGTTCGTTCTCTTGAACATGAAAATCAAAATGCCAGCCAACATCTCATGTCAGCGAACACACTGGGAAAGCGTTTATCTCACTGCTTATTCATAGACACAGTGTCTCTCTCCACTGCTATGCTGATGATACACAGATGTACCTTCGTGTTTGGCCACAGACCCGGGAACACTGAGCTCACTTGAAGCCTACGTTTGTGATGTTAGCAACATCAGAACAAATTCTGCCGTCGGCTGGTTCCTTAGTGGAAGATAACTGGTTTGACAGTTCACCACAGAGTTTGTGTAATCATGTTTTTATCATTTCAGAAACACAGTATATTTGAACTTTCAAAGACAGAGGGGCCATCCTACCCAAAAGGATTTTCTGTTCTTGTATTCTGTTTTTTTCTGCATCTTAAAACCAATAAGATAAATATAACGATTTGTAACTTGCCTATTTTATTTTCTGCCTTGTGAAACACTTTGTAACCTGTATTTTGAAAAGCGGTCTGTAAATGAAGATTATTATTACTATTATTAGGAGTCGTGACAGGCCTGAGGTCAGACTGTGGCTCAGGGTCAACGTTCAGTCAGCGAATGAAAAACCAACAGAGTGAATTCACAGTGAGGCTGAGAGAGCGGCAGCAGCTGCTTCTCCTCCTCCTGCTCGCAGGGAAACAGCTGCTTGTATGGTGGAGTATATCGCCTCAGGGACACACACACACACACAGAGCTCTCCTGTATGCAGGTCAGCGGGCTTCCAGGTGTAGGTGGAGGATGGGTGAGAGGAAAGGTGGGGGGAGATGCTGAGTCTGAGTGGAACTCATGACCGCTGCTTCATACAGCCTTCAGCTATTTGTACCAAAAAAAAAAAAAAAGATAAATAAATAACAAAGACAAATGTCCCCCTCCGCTGTGGAGGACAAACTAAATCTTCCCTCCGGCTCTTCCCTCTCCTCTGCTGCTGTTTCAGGAACTCTAGACCAGAGAGGGAGATTACAACAATACCAGCAAAAGCCCGGGAGATAAATCAGGGGAAACACTGGGGGACTGAAGTTACACACCACACTTAGTGTGATGATACAGAACAAACGCAGTTCCACACAAAGTCAAAGTCAAACTTTAATGGATCATTATTGACTGAACCTTTTTAACTTTACTGTGTTTTTACAGTGCGTCTCACTCACATTCCAGTGAAAACCAGTGTGTGTGAATGTGAATGTATTCAGACGCACTGAGTTCACACACCTGGACAAATAATAACCTGAACCTGATTCTGACCTGGACCTAAAAACCACGTCTTAACCCTCAAACAGCCCTTTGAAGGTGTAAGGACAGGACAAAATGTCCTCATTGTCCCAAAATGTCCTGACTCTGTAAGGTCTATAACTCATACTGGTCCTCACAAGGATAGAGGTACAAGTACACACACACACACACACCCCCTGAAGTGGTGCACAGCAGAGAAGAGTTGCCCAGAGAGATTCTCCATTTCCTGTCAGCCTCACCAACTTCCTGTCACCATATTGATTTACTGTTCCATTACTCTACCTGTGGAGCTGTGTGTGTGTGTGTGTGTGTGTGTGTGTGTGTGTGTGTGTGTCAGATATTGTTTCAGTGTGCATGTGTCTCAGCTTTTTGTGTAAGTGTTTCCCCAAAGGCCTTCATCACTGGCACAGTGCCTCACTGAAGTGATTACAACACACACACACACACACAAATACATCGTCTCAGGTGGAGGATGAGCAGTAGCAGTTGTTACCATGGTGTCACTATCACTGTGCCAACTGCCCGACCGTGTGTGTGTGTGTGTGTGTGTGTGTGATAATTTACCTCAGTGATGATGAATAATGAGAGCTGCTTTTTACCCGAGCGCTTCATGTTTTCTTTCAGTTTGTGCTGATTGAAAAAGGTTCGACCACAAAAAGTCACAGCAACACAACTGTCCTCACACTGAGACTCACCCGAGCTCACGTCAACACACTCAGGTTTCTGCTGCAGCTTCAGTGTTATTTCACATTAACACATAAACCATTTGTATAAAACCTCTGAGCGTCCTGCGGATCACAGACAGCTTCGTTTCTCAGCTGAGCTCTAACGAGCCTCTGAATGTGAGTCTGTTTTGGTTTGTGTAACATGAAAACATGTGCATGCCTCAGGCTGCAGATTGATCATAGTTCACAGATATTAAACAAGAGGAAGCACGAACACGACAGAGATTTACTGTATCAGATCTGTGAGCTGAAACATGATCCGACAATCAGATGTTTCTCCTGCAGACATGCAACCTAAACCACATGAAAGGATCGGAACTAAATAAAACTCTGACCTGCTCCGTCTGCTCAAACCGTTAACAGCATATCTCACATCCCACAGGGTAAATCTTATTTTTTAAATCAGTAAAGAAAGTGAAGTTTTAGTGAAACATGTTTATGTACAGAAGTACAAGTTTAGTCAACTTCAACTCCTTAGTTTAGGTTAGTGAATCATGGTGGTAACTCTGTCCACCCAACCAGCCACTTCTCTAAAGGGTACCACACAACAGCGACGTCCAACCTTCGTCTACACAACAGGACACAACACTGCCCTGTTTCTCAGCTCAGATTCATGTCCGCAGAAATCTTTATCACGTTTCCACACCTCGCTGTGCAGAGAGCAATCACTACACAAGCAGTGAAGTTTCAGGCGGGACAGTAACTGTGACTGCTTTACCACCAAAGTCTATTAAATTCTGTAGAGTCAAGAAACAAGATGGCAGCCAGTGAGGTCTGCTAAGCTAGCTACCTTTAACTGCCTTTAGCTATCTTCTCTATCACAAACTGATTTAACTGCTGCGTTATTTAGTTATAGGATAACTAACTGAATAACCAAAATGTCAGGTCATCAAAATGACAATTTAAAGACAACAACGACAGGAAAGTTAGTAGCTAAACTTAGCTTTCATTTTAGCTAAGGCTCATCATGGCTGTCTCTAAAGCTAGCCTTCCCTCGATACAATCCTTTTATTTTAGTTTGTTTAGTTTGTTTTCTGGTTACTGCAAATTTAAAAACCTGTTTCCCTGAAACGACACGTTTCTATGGCATCACATTTTTATATTTCAATAATTTCACTCACACTGTTCACACTTAACACCTGACCTCAGGCATATTTTTACTCTGGAAGCCTGTTTTCATTTCAGTGTTGACTCTAATGAACTTCACCCGTCGCTGTGTCTGAACAGATGCAGTGCTGACACACACAGATGCAGAAAAGCTGCTGCTGCTGTTCACACGCGGTGTCGCTGTTCATTCTTGACTTTGGCTCGGAGATGCTCAGAACATTTACACGTCTGTCATAACACAGAGTTGGCTGTAGTGAACAGCGCAGCCTCAGGGGGGCGCTGTCCGGACTGTCAGACTGTTGTTTACTGATTTTGTTTGTTTTGTAGGTTTTAACCTAACGCGTGTGTGTTTGTGTGCATTTGTTTCAGGTCCCTGCTGAGCTGAACACTGTCAAACACCGGTTACACTCCAGAGCATCTGCATAAGGTAACACACACACACACACACACACACACACACAGAGCCAATTAGTAATTAGTCTGTGTGTGTGTGATGAATTCTTTGGTTTGTACCACCTGCAGTCAGGCTGCTACAACTCGTTAGTTACCACATCCATAATGAAAACTCACACACACACACACACACACACACACAGAAATCACCAAAGTGTTTTGTGTTTGTATGTTTCCCATCTGTATCCATGGTTACATTTGGGGACATTTGGTGTGTGAAAAAGCTTTTCACAGCCGGTTGTGTGTGTGTGTGTGAGTCCTTGGATCTGTGTGTCGTTGCTCTGCAGGTTTGACTGTTTTCACGTTTTAATGTGTCCGTCAGAGCAGCTAGAGGTCAAAAGGTCAAGCAGCGCTGCAGCTAACTCACTAACTGATTAGTTCAGCCTGCTGCTGGCAACAAGGCTGACTGCAGGAGGTATACACACACACACACACACACACACACACACACACACACACTGCCAAATGATGCCAGAGGCCCAGTAGGCTGTAGCATGCCATTGCTCTCTCTCTCAGTGGATCTTGTTTCTGAGGCGCCTCAGTGGCTCAGTCACTGCTCAGGTTGGAATCTCTCCCACTCGTCCTCTTCTTCTTTTTCTCCTCTCTTCTGCTTCACAAGATCAAAACTTGAAACCTAAGTCTCGTCTTCATGTTTCTGCTGTTTGACCTAAACCGTTGTGTTGCTCAGACATTAAAACCTTCAGGGTGGTTAAAGCTGCTCAGGTGATCTGTTTATGTGAAAACTCAGCTGCTTGTTCAGCCTGAAAAACATGTGACTGGTGCTGTGGAGCTGATCACCTGTGTCACAACCTGGGGAAAATGGCTGGTGGTCTTACACTTCACGCTGCTGTACCAGCAGGAGTGATGATGCAAAGCAACAAATTCAGGTGAAAATCTTTCTCTAGCAGAGGTTTCATCATTTGCAAGGTTTTGGAAAACAGGAGCCTGGGGCCCCGTCAGCTGTGTGTGGATCCATCTTTTTCTTCTGTTAGCCGGAACTGAACAGTTCAGCTACACAACACCTCAGTAAACAGTTTAATGTGTCAGTCCTTGTTGTTTTCTGCTCTGCTTCCCTTTGTCATGCTCGCTCAGGGATGGAATAACGATCATTTCATCCATGCAGAGTTTCAAACCCTCAAATCTTCCCGACAAGAAGTGCTGAAAAAATGTTCCAGCTCTTTTAAAGTAAACTTTACTGATGAGCGAAGCAGAGCCAACATTTCCTGTTTTTGAATGAAGGTCCGTCACTGCACTGCCTTGTTGAGAAATGGCCAGGACATTCATTCTCAAATCACAGATTTACTCACTCGTTCCAGATCTGGGAACCCAATCACACATGTGCATCAGCAGGTGGAGCCGCTCAGGTCTGGATGTTCAAACTAAAGCAAAAAAAAAGGTTAGAGTAATGAAAAGTTGGAAAACCTGCTGCTGATGAAGACTGTATGATCAGTATGAACCAAAATCAATGAGTGTTAAATCTGGATGAATGGAATTTGTTTACTGGAGGAAGTGATTTGTTTGTTGTTCAGTTGTTATTCAGTCCATCTGAGTCCAGACAGTGATGACAAGGAGAAAAGCAAACGTCCCAGCAGGCTGGAAAACACAGAGACAAACAGAACTATTATTTACTTTCATCCATCGGTGATTTGTGTCTTGGTGTCAAGTTAGTTTCCTCCTCCCTTAAAAGCAGACGAGCCGACAGCCTCGCCATCTGCCTCGGCCTGATCTGACGAGCTGACGGCTCAAACTGTGGTGGGAGGAGAAGCTTTCAGACCAGTCAACATCTGCAATTTGTAAAAACAACACAGAGCACGTCTGATGGTCTCACGTCTGATGACGTGAAATAAACATGGAAATGTCCAAATCTGACAGTAAACGCATCCTCATGACGTCTGAGTGAACAACCATCAGAAAGGTGTCAGAGTGCATCGCCGTTTGTTGTGTATGGGGCTGCATAGCCTCAGACCAGTCAGGGCGGCCATGCTCACCCCTGTGCACCACTGAAAGCGCCAACAATGGGCATCAGAACTGGACCACGGAGGCCGGGTGCGTGTGCGTCGCTTACCTGGGGAACACATGGCACCAGGATGCTTTGGGCATCCATGTGGAAGTTACTGTGACACCTACCACCTACCTCGGCACTGTTGCAGACCATGATGTGCCGTGCCGCAAAGCAAAACTGGTTCAGGAACGGTTTGAGGAGCACAACATGTTGACTCGGCCTCCAAATTCCCCAGATCTCAATCCAATCGAGCATCTGTGGGATGTGCTGGACAAACAAGTCCGATCCATGGAGGCCCCGCCTCACAACATACAGGACTTAAAGGAGCTGCTGCCAACATCCTGGTGCCCAATACCACAGCACAGCTTCAGGGGTCTAGTGGAGTCCATGCCTCGATGGGTCAGGGGAGCCAAGGGAACCAACACAATATTAGGCAGGTGGTCATAGTGTTACGCCTGATCAGTGTGTGTGTGTGTGTGTCTCAGGGTGGACTGTAGGACCAGAGACACCTCTGAACTGAAGTGCTGTTTCCTTTGCTGTGAGGCTGCACGGATCACCTGTCAAATCAGGAAGGACAGAGGGACAAATGGATGCATGGAGACAGACGTAGGCACCGTCTGCATGTCTGTTGCTGCTCTCTCGCCTCCATTAGTCCACCTCTCACAGCAGCCCATAATAATCAGCATCATGCACAGTTGCCATGACAACATCACTTGAAAAGAGTTGAGAGAGAGATGTTCTTTTAGTCCGTTGGACTCTCTCTCTCTCTCTCTCTCTCTCTCTCTCCTGTGTCCCTTTCTCACTTTGGCGTTTTTTTCTAAACTCTCTCCATCATCTGAGTCGTAGGACTGGATTTGAATCTGAAAGCTCTTTTGTTGTTTGTCTGAAAGGAGCTCGCTCACACACACACACACACACACACACAGTGAGAACTCGATCAGCCAAATCAGTGCAGCAGTAACTGTGGAGAATACAGAGCAGTGAAGCTGATTTCTCTCTGCTCTTCATTTCTAAACTGCTCTGGTTAAAAAAAACTCATTTAGACAAAGCATCACACAACAGTGTGTAACAGTGTGTAACAGTGTGTAGGTGTGACAGAGAGGAGATGAGGGAAAACACACATTCTAAGTTAGTTATGACAAACATTAAAAATCAGAGCCACATCCAGGAGCCTCAGCATCACCATCGTCTCATTACAGGCCTTTAATCTCCTTTAAGATCTGGTTTGGTCTCCACCAGCACCTGAGAAAAACACCTGTCTCTCTGCAAAATCATTTAAACATTTAAAAAGGACAGTCAGTGTTAGGTTAGTCTCCATTCATCCATCCAGTCTGTACTTATTCTTATATTAATCAGATTTTTTCTCTGAACTTCAGTCTTGTCTCTTTATTGTGGCCTAGTTGATACTGATAATTACATTACTGTAATAGTAGTGGTCGGAATAACATAAGGTCAGAGGTCAAAGGGTCAAGGATCAGGTTTGGAGGCTTTTAGCTGCTGTGATTAAGGTTAATGACAAAAAAATGACACCTTTTACTTCCTGAGCTGAGAGTACGTAACACACACTGTCTCACACACACACACACACACACACACACACACACACACACACACACACACACAGTGTCGTACCTGTGGTCGTTCTGGCAGGTGAAGCCCTGGTTGAACTGATCCACCGTGATGAACAGTGACGTGTTAAAGAACGTAGGAGACGAGTGTGTCGGCTCTGTGCTCTACATGATGCCTGTGGATGAACTTTGACACAGTCAGTCACAGTCACAGCGGAAGACATGGACACATGAAGGACACCTGAGTCTCTGTGATGTGCATCATCACATTACTGTTTTTTTAATCATGTCGTATTTTTCAGTCGAGCGAGCTGGACGCGGCTCAGAGCAGCGTTTCTACGACGGATTTGTTGAAGAGATAATTAAACTGATTGAATTATGTCAGAATGAGTTGATTCATTCTTGTTCATGTTGTTGCTGCATCAGTGTAAACTCCACAGTCAGGATGAATAATAACACAAGTTATCTGCTCAGCAGTTTCTTGTTTTGAGGAACAAATGGCTTCAGTCCACCGACGCGTTGTGTAGAGCAGGATCCTGATGTTTGGTTCCTCAGATGTGGGAGAGTTTGTTTTGTTAGTGTTTTATTTCATCAATCGGTTTCTGTATGAGAGCCGAGGACAAAGGACTGTCTACCAGTCTGTCCGTCCCTCCATCTGTGTCTCTGCTTGTCATTCAGCGGAGCAGTGAGATAAGGGCAGCTCATTAGTCAGATAACTCATCTCACACTCGTCTCCTTCACTTTTTCTTTCTCTCTTTTTATTTCTGCTCCTCTGCTCTCTGGATCAGTTCCTCTCATCCTTTTTAACAAAACACTCTTTTCATCTGTTTTCTTTCGTCCTTGTCTTGCTTCCTTTCAGCTCTTCATTCATTTCTTTCTTCCTCCTTCCTTTCTTAACCTTTTCTTCTCTCTATAAATCAAACGTGTCTGTGAATCGACTCTTAAACCTCTGACATGGTATGAAACGTTGAAATGTTAACATGAACACACAACCTGAAAGTTCCAGACACTGATCATGAAATACAGAGTAACACGGAGGAGTCTGAAGCTGTGCGTCACACCCAAACCACCGTGGATCGTCTCCTTTAAACCTGTTTGCTGTTGATTCGTTGTGTGTAAAAAAGAAGTGGACGGCCACAGGATGACGCCTGTTGATTTATAAATCTGGTTTCTGGTGTTATTTGGTTCGTTTTGCTCGGGCGTCAGGCTCGTCCTCCTCCTTCCTCTGAACCCAAATCCTACTCCACAGTATTTCATTTCATTTTTTGACCTCGGCTTCATTTCAGTCATTTTATTTCCCCTTTCCAGTGTATTGAGCTTTGTGTTGGGTGGGTGGGGGGGAAGGGGGTGTCCTCTCGCTGTCTTTCTGTTTCTGTCTTTCATTTTTTCATTTTCTTGTGCTGCTAAAGACGACTCTCACCTCAGGGGGTCGATGCAGTCGTGCTCCTTTGTTTCTATCCTCTTTTTCTCTCATCAGGTTCATTTCATTAGTTTTCCTGCTCACATCGGCTGGACGGTGGATATATACTGTCGGATGGACGGATGGATGAATAGATGGATGGATGAATAGAAGGATGGATGGATGGATGAATGGATGGAACATGAAAGATGGAGCGTGGTGTGTAAATGAGGTGGAGGGCGATGCATGGAGAGCTGGTAATGTGGATGAGGAGGTGTGTGGATGGAGGGGACATTAAAAAAATGAGTGGAGGTGTAAATGAGGCAGTGGGTGGAGCCTGTGGTGGTGGAGGAGTGTAAATATGGAAGAGATGGATGAGATAGAGAGAGAGCGAGAGAGAGAGAGAGAGGACGTAGTGTGTAAACCTGAGGTCCTTTATTTAAATGATGCTTCTGTCTTCATGTTCTATTCATGTTAGAAGTGCAGTGTGTGTGTGTGTGTGTGTGTGTGTGTGTGTGTGTGTGTGTGTGTGTGTGTGTGTCAGCATACAGCAGATGGGCAGAGTCTCTTAAAGGGACATTCCGGCCTGAAACAGTATCCCCCGTCTGGTTTCAGTCGTCAGCTGAAATGTTCTGTGTTACCTGTATGTTACCTGTATGAAGGTAAACACAGCATTTCTGTTTGTTTCTTGTTGTTGTCATTGTTTGTTCTGTGGTTCCATTTCCCTGGATGAGTTTTCCTTTTGGAACCGTTCTCTGTATTTTCTCTTTCACTGGGTCCAGTTTGGGAATCATGTCTTCGTATAAAGTGGAGGACACTGAGCCGTCCACCTGGACCTGGACCTGGTTGAATGTACTTCGTTCACATGGTGTCCAGGTCTGAATCATTTATCTGCAGCGAGGATGTAAAGATGCAGCAGAGTGATGCCTCCCGTCACTTTGACGCTCTTCAGCTGCTTTATTGATGAGGAGAACGTCGGCGGCTCTTCAGGAGCATCACATGTAAAAGTGCATGGCCTCTTTCTCTGCTCTCAGCCTGCTGATGTTTCCTATCACAGATGTCTCCGGAGAACCTGACGACCTCAGGGTCTCTGTCAGCAGCAGAGGCGCCTTCATCGCTCCTCAGATAAACTGTGGGTGTAGAGTGGTGGATGTTCTGAAGTCGGGTTTACAGCTGCGGGTCAGATAGAACAGGATGATCCACGCTGCACTTCACTGACCCTGATTCCATTATGTATGTTCTCTGGTGTCATGAGCAGCTCGCTCACCACGAGATAACGGACAATGAGTTTAACATACGTCTACAGCAGTGGTCGGCAAACAACCACAACCGTGGCCCTGGATTTATGTTTGATGAGTCCCTCATACAGACCTACAGCATGTCACAGTACAGTCTGAATACAGTGGAGGAGGAGCGGGAGGGGGAGGAGCGGGAGGAGGTCTGCCGTGGCCATGTCTTTGTTAGATGTGTTTTAATGAAACTTACTGAGTCTTTCTTCATGTTGTCTTCAGAAAGTTGCAGGAGAAAACACCTGCAGCTCAAACTGAGCAGTGACTCTGTGTGAACTGACTCTGTCACGTTATTTAAACATAGTTCACTTCAGCTTTAGCTTTAAATCCCTGTTAGCCATTTAAACTGCTGTCCACCTCAGTGCAGGCTGCAGTCCTGCCAACGTCGCCTCCAGGTCCGCTGACCCCTGACCCCAGATATCACCCCTCCTTCTTCTGTCCTCTGTATTAAACAAGTCCAGACAGGAAGTTAATCACAGAGCCGGAGCAGTCGCTGCTGCAACGACTGGAAGTAAACGACAAACGGAGAGAAATACCCATCATCACGGTACAATATCTGTACACGGGTAAACTGAAGGAAAAGGAGGAGGAGAGGAACCAGGGAGGGAGACGAGAGAGTGATGAAGAGATAGAGACGAGGGAGAGAGAGGGAGGGAGAGGAGGAGAGAGAAAAGGAGAGAGGGAAAAAAGGCAATAGAGCGAAGCAGAGGAGAGCTGGAAGGAACCGAATAAAAGGCGTAAAAAAGACTGATCGAAAGAGAGGAAGTGATAAACAGAGAGGGAGAGAGAGGGGAGGGGAGGAGAAAGAGAGAGGGGGGAGGAGGACGGAGGAGGGCGAGCAGCAGCAGCTCAGCTGTTGTTACAACAGGGAGAGCGTGCGGTCGCCGAGGGGAGAGAGCTGTTACCACGGGGATCATTACCATGTCTGCCGCCGCGGCAACGGCCAACAGGACCTGAACCGAGGGGAGGTTGTCGGTTCGGTGCCGGACAGAGCCCACGAGCAAGGCAGCAGGGACCATGAGCACAAGGTAGGAAAGAGAGAAAAGAGAAGAGACATAGAGCTGGAGTGAGGAACGATGTCAGGCTGAATGAACCTAAAGACAAAGAGGGATGGAAAGAAGAAGAAAGAGGAGGAGAGAGAAAACTAAAATATGAGAGTAGAACATCGTGTGTGAGGAAGTGAAAGAGGGAAAAGAGCCAAAGAGGAACAGAGAAAGAGAAGTGATAGTGTCTGTGCAGGTTATTCTGACGTCTTTTCATCGGAGCGGCGTTTTACTCTCCGTCTGTTTTGTGATGTGAAGGAGACTTGTTCTGCTCAGGTACAGTAAGAGCTCGTGTGTTCTTCAGGCTCAGCTCAGGTACAGTGAGAGCTCGTGTGTTCTTCAGGCTCAGCTCAGGTACAGTGAGAGCTCGTGTGTTCTTCAGGCTCATAGGTCTGTGCTTCAGGTGTTCTTCAGGCTCAGCTCAGGTACAGTGAGAGCTCGTGTGTTCTTCAGGCTCAGCTCAGATACAGTAAGAGCTCGTGTGTTCTTCAGGCTCAGCTCAGGTACAGTAAGAGCTCGTGTGTTCTTCAGGCTCAGCTCAGGTACAGTGAGAGCTCGTGTGTTCTTCAGGCTCAGCTCAGGTACAGTGAGAGCTCGTGTGTGTTCTTCAGGCTCAGCTCAGGTACAGTAAGAGCTCGTGTGTTCTTCAGGCTCAGCTCAGGTACAGTAGACTCGTGTGTTCTTCAGGCTCAGCTCAGGTACAGTAAGAGCTCGTGTGTTCTTCAGGCTCAGCTCAGGTACAGTGAGAGCTTGTGTGTTCTTCAGGCTCAGCTCAGGTACAGTGAGAGCTCGTGTGTTCTTCAGGCTCAGCTCAGATACAGTGAGAGCTCGTGTGTTCAGGCTCAGCTCAGGTACAGTGAGAGCTCGTGTGTTCTTCAGGCTCAGCTCAGGTACAGTGAGAGCTCGTGTGTTCTTCAGGCTCAGCTCAGATACAGTAAGAGCTCGTGTGTTCTTCAGGCTCAGCTCAGATACAGTAAGAGCTCGTGTGTTCTTCAGGCTCAGCTCAGGTACAGTGAGAGCTCGTGTGTTCTTCAGGCTCAGCTCAGATACAGTAAGAGCTCGTGTGTTCTTCAGGCTCAGCTCAGATACAGTAAGAGCTCGTGTGTTCTTCAGGCTCAGCTCAGGTACAGTAAGAGCTCGTGTGTTCTTCAGGCTCAGCTCAGATACAGTAAGAGCTCGTGTGTTCTTCAGGCTCAGCTCAGGTACAGTAAGAGCTCGTGTGTTCTTCAGGCTCAGCTCAGGTACAGTGAGAGCTCGTGTGTTCTTCAGGCTCAGCTCAGGTGGACGTGCTTCAGTTTGATCTGGTTCCTGTGGGTCTGACATTCAGCAGCAGGACTCAGAGCATCAGTCTGTTGTTTAATATTTCCTGTATATGTATTTATCTGTCATCACTCTGACTTCTCCCCTCTGTCTGTGGCTCTGAACCCTCAGCTCACAGATTAGATCACATGCTGTTCAGCTTCATCTTAAACACACCGGGCAGTTTCAGATATATTGTTTGTTTTTGGACAGTTTTGTGTTTTGTTTACTGTGATATGAGACATGGAAAAGGAGACGATATGCTCGTTTGAGAATGTGGAATCAGTGACTCAGAATGATTAATGATTAATCAACTAATCGTTCCAGCTCTGAAACAGGAAACAGATATGATGAGCTGTAGATGTGGCTGAGCTGAAGGCTGATGTCTCTGAGCTCCACTGTTTCCAAACACTATTAAAACACATCAGTGAGCCACACTGTTACACTGGGTCACATGATCCTTCATCAACCTTCAACACACACACACACACACCGTCCTGCTGCCCCAGTGAAGAACTAAGTGTGGATTAATCCGCTGCTGAAAATAGTCCCCAACAAAGTTTCCTCCTGTTTATTTTATAAAAACTACAGTTATTAAAGGACTGTTTTTAAAATGAAATTATATATTTGTCAATTGTTTTTAAAGATTTACGTCTTTGGCAGGAACTAATGGACTTGAAGTTCAAAATTGTTGAATCACTCACACTGTTGGTTTGGGTCTGCAGACACTGCACATCTCGTGTGTCCTGAATCAGCCTTTGGCTTCAGCGCTGAGAAACAAACAGAGGGAGATGGACAGTTTCAGTTTCCTGCTCCTCCAAATAATTCTGTAATGTGATATCACTGTGAATCCTACACAAAACGTTTTGTACAGAAAACAGAGAAATGAACAGACCCACGTTTCAGGGACATTCTTTCGTTCTCTGTCGTCTCTGGAGTCAGATGTTTGTGTGTCTGAGTCAGGCTCAGGTGCACATTAGTAACATCAAAAAAATATAATGATAGTGAAACGTGACAATAATTGATATTAATGGATTGTGTAACTAGTTTAAGTCAGATTTGGTCGTTTTGGAGCCACAGTTTCCGTGACTTTGGAAGCTTGGGGAGCGTAAACACGAAGCTTAATGTTTCCATGGAGTCAGTAAATGAATCTGTGGGCTACAGCATGAGCCCTGTTTTTACTCTGTATTTGTTTACGTTTTGGCAAATTGGCCCCATTAAAAGTAGCCGAGTCAGATGTTGGCACTTCCTGTTTGCAGTGATCCCATGAATGTACAGAAAACTGTCACTGGTTCAGCGTGGGACTGAAGGAAACTCAAAAACAGGAGGATTCTGAATGAAGTTCTGCTGCTGAAAGCAGAATCTTTTTCCTGGGATTTCTAAGCAGATCTGTGGACGTTCACTCACATTTAACATTGGTGATAACACATAGATAATGATATTCTATGAAAGTGACACTGAATTTTGACCCAGACTGTGCTGCACTAAGGGTTTTAAATGACCTTAATACCCCCCGTGAGCTTTGTCAGTGCTGCAGCTCTAACTGCTGAGCGTGTTGGTGAGCGGCCAAATCAGCCGCCAAACCACAGATACTGATTTGTTGTTGTTCAGCGGCGGCATGAGCTTGGACGCAGTCCTGCCCCCGTCGCCTCACACAGCGTCTCACGCCTCTGTCTCCTGTGCAGATGCAGTTAAAAAATCTCAGATTGTGACGGTGAACAGCAAAGAGCTGCTGACATGTTTATTGATAACACTCAGGAAATATCAGCTGACATATTGATCAAGGAGAAATACAAATATTGGCAAATGTATTGATCTTTTGTGTCTGTGACTACATGACGTACTGTAGGTCCAGACCACAGCCGGCTCTGTAATAAAGACTAAGAGGCTAATCGGTTACCACGGCAACCACTGGGATGTTTCATTGACCTGGCTGCTTTTGAAAGTTGTGTTAGGAAGCAGTGAGCTGACCTCTGACCTTTCACCCTAACTCTGTGACCTCTCCCCTCATCACTGGGAGATGATTAATTTCCCTGCTGGTGTCTGTGCATGTAGAAATGCTGATGAATATGGAACAGCAGGTCTGCATCACGCTCACCACGTTTCATACAGAGTCACTCGGCAGCCAGCTGCATCTGCGCCAAGGCCCGCCCACCGCTCATGAATATTAATGAGCAGATAGATGTGATCGAGGAGCGAGAGCCAGGGAGGGCGCATCAGGATGACAGACGACAGGATTTATCGTCCCCGGGGCGTTTGGAGCGCTTGTTTGCGGTTCAGGAGAGCGTGACTGCTCATGTCCACACGCATGGTGTAGTGTGATAATATAGTATGATGCAGTATATGGCCAGAAGTATGTAGACAGCTTACAGTTCTTGGTATATGAGTCTCATTCCAAAGTCATGTTCAGGCAGTGTGCAGCCCAAACAGCCGCCGCTCTCCTGGTTTCAGTGCCATTAAATCGCTGCAGAGGAAGAGGAGGTGATTAAAAGTCAGAGCTCAGACGATGGAGAACATGATGGAAACCTGACGTCTCTGTTAGTTTCATGTGTTCATCATTCCTCATCCTCCTCTCCTCATCCCTCCACACCGATCTGATGTTTTCGTCTCTTCACTGGAAGTTTCAGTGGACGTTTATGTCACATGCTTCATCTATGTGATGATTTATTCACTGAATCCGTCTCCATTACATTTGTCAAACTTTGCTCTCTTAATGCACCAACTCTTCCACCTCAGCCACTCCACACACTACGCTCATAAAAGCAGGAGGATAGAAAAACACCAGTTTTTGTAGAACATAATTTGACAGAATCTGTTGAGACAAAGTTGGAAGTTTAAACCACAGTTCTTCTTCACAGTTGTTTTTTTTTTCAGCCTCCTTCCACCAAAGAGGACGGTTCACCTCAGTGGTGTAACGCGACTGAAAGGTGACTCGGTGTCTCATTTCGTACGTAAACCAGGGAAGAGAGAGCGACAGATATGATGCTGGGAATGGAAGCAGCAGTCAGTCAGGCTGTCAGGCAGGGAGCTTCTGTTGTGTGTCTGTGATGATGCAAACTGCACAGTTTAATGTGTTTTGTTGATCTCTTCCTTTTTCATATTTAAAAGAAAAAGTAAAACGTAATGTCTGTAATTTTAAATTAATTTTATCTGATGAAAATGAACAAATCTCCATCATCACAGGTGTGTCCACATACTTTTGCTCATTTAGCTTGTGTATAATATTTTTATGTTGCCTTTCATCTATAAACCATCAGCTGTGGATCTTTTCTCCCTGTACATTACTCATCCAATGTGTGTTTCTCCTTAATTTGAAAATTTAAGAGATTATGGAGCAGATATTATTTATTATTTAGTGTTTCTGTTCTCCAGCCTCAGTGTGTGTGTGTGTGTGTGCTGTCTGTATGTTTACTGCTGTGCTGCAGGCTCTTCAGGCTGAGGTGAGGATATAATATTTCACTGCTCTCAGAGGAAAACTCTGAATATCAAATAAAACAAAATATGTGGAATCAGGAGCAGCAGCTTTATTTTCAGGCTGAATATCAAATGAACGAAAGTATCAGGATTCAAAACAGCTGCTTCGTTTTCAGCAGCTTCAAATCACAGTGTAGAAAAATGTCGTCGCCTCCGACCAGTGAAGCAAAACCTCCACGACGTGTTGGTTTAACTCACACTGAGCCGCTGAGCGTGTCAGGACAGCGTGGAACGAAGTGAGAGGCTTTTATTTTGACACAGCTGCCTGGTTGGTGTCTTCATCTACTACACAGACACGTTATGCTAATGTTTGTCATTAATCAAGCTCGTTGGGCATCGAGCTGCTTCTTCTCTCGTGGTGGCAGATAAAACGATTGTCTGGTCTGATGAGAAAAAAAAAACGCAGAGCTCGTTTGTCTGTGTCTGTAACCACAGAGTAAATGTTCCACCTCAGATTACCGAAGAAATTTCACCAGACACACACGACGTTTGAAAACACTGGTCCTCGGTGATTTGTCCTTTTCTTCTCGCCTATTCCAGGTAGAGTTTTGGAGGCTGCAGTGGAAAAGATTAATGAGCTGAGGTGTTTTAACAGGCAGAGAGGTGGAGCTGATTACACAACTCGAGACGGCCCTCTGGAGGTTATTTAAATATTATTATATTATAAATATTATATCTAAATTTCTAAATTTTAAACAACATAAAAACTGTCCAACAAACCATGAACTCATTATTCCGTGGTCAGTCGGTGACAGGAGAACGTTTTGTCTTCTAACCTGTGGAGTCGCAGCAGCTGTGACCCAGACTGAGGCGGAGTAATAATCCTGCAGGTTGAGTCGGGGGTTCGTCTGGTCTCAGGTCAGTTTTTAGGTCGGTTTCATAATGAGTCTGTTTGACATTACATAAACACAGTGGAGTGGATTACTGACGGAGCCTGGAGGGAAGCAGTGTTGGGTTAAAACGCAGTGCAGGGTCACTGCAGGACAGAGCACATGTCGGTCTGAACGGAGCCAACAGCTGGACTCTGCCTCAGTCCAGATGTTGGTTCAGCATCTGATCCATAAACTGTGTTTAAAAATGCTGCAGCGTTGGGTCAGATCTCTTTATTCTCAGTCCCACTGTTTGTTTCTACGTGTATCATGTTCAGAATCATGGTTAGTAACACTGATAATTATCTCCCACACATCTCCAGTGTATCTGGAAATATGTGTGTATTGATTGTGGTGAAATCATATCAGTGCTGTAACAGAACATAAAACACACACAGACACGTACATGCACTTAGCAGAAAAAAGCAGGACATGAAGAATGTTCCTGCAAAAGCTGCATTAACATTAGATAATGTCAGAGTCGGTGTGAGCAGAGCAGCAGGATCATAGATCACATGATCACCGGAAACCTCGGCGTTTCAGCGGAAACCTCGGCGTTTCACAGGAAACCTCTGCGTTTCAGCGGAAACCTCTGCGTTTCAGCGGAAACCTCGACGTTTCAGCGGAAACCTCTGCGTTTCAGCGGAAACCTCGGCGTTTCACCGGAAACCTCGACGTTTCAGTGGAAACCTCGGCGTTTCACCGGAAACTTCTGCGTTTCACAGGAAACCTCGGCGTTTCACCGGAAACTTCTGCGTTTCACAGGAAACCTCTGCGTTTCAGCGGAAACTTCTGCGTTTCACAGGAAACCTCTGCGTTTCAGCGGAAACTTCTGCGTTTCACAGGAAACCTCTGCGTTTCAGCGGAAACCTCTGCGTTTCAGCGGAAACCTCGGCGTTTCACCGGAAACCTCGGCGTTTCACCGGAAACTTCTGCGTTTCAGCGGAAACCTCGGCGTTTCACCGGAAACCTCTGCGTTTCAGCGGAAACCTCGGCGTTTCACCGGAAACCTCTGCGTTTCAGCGGAAACCTCGGCGTTTCAGCGGAAACCTCTGCGTTTCACCGGAAACCTCGACGTTTCAGCGGAAACCTCGGCATTTCACAGGAAACTTCTGCGTTTCACAGGAAACCTCGGCGTTTCACCGGAAACCTCGACGTTTCAGGGGAAACCTCGGCGTTTCAGGGAAACCTCGGCGTTTCAGCGGAAACCTCTGCGTTTCAGCGGAAACCTCGGCGTTTCACAGGAAACCTCTGCGTTTCAGCGGAAACCTCGGCGTTTCACCGGAAACCTCTGCGTTTCAGCGGAAACCTCGGCGTTTCAGCGGAAACCTCGGCGTTTCACCGGAAACCTCGGCGTTTCAGCGGAAACCTCGGCGTTTCACAGGAAACCTCTGCGTTTCACAGGAAACCTCTGCGTTTCAGCGGAAACCTCGGCGTTTCAGCGGAAACCTCTGCGTTTCACCGGAAACCTCGACGTTTCAGTGGAAACCTCGACGTTTCAGTGGAAACCTCGGCATTTCACAGGAAACTTCTGCGTTTCACAGGAAACCTCGGCGTTTCACCGGAAACCTCGACGTTTCAGGGGAAACCTCGGCGTTTCACCGGAAACCTCGGCGTTTCAGCGGAAACCTCTGCGTTTCAGCGGAAACCTCTGCGTTTCACAGGAAACCTCTGCGTTTCAGCGGAAACCTCGGCGTTTCACCGGAAACCTCTGCGTTTCAGCGGAAACGTCGGTGTTTCAGTGGAAACAGATTCAAACAGCAGATTTACACGCTGAGCTTCACTGCACAGCTGTTTTACCTCTCGCTCCTTCCATCAGCAGGATGTCGTTCACACAGTGAAATGTAAAGTTCACTCTCTGTCAGCATTAACAGCACTTTGTACCCGTCCCTGATTCAACAGCCTGTCATGTTAAACTGACTAATTATTTAAGAAGTGAAAATGGGATTTATTTAGTTTGATTACAAATTGATTTTCTGTGGATTCCATGTTCAGTCAGATCTTTGATGAATGTGTAAACCTGCAGGTCAGATGTTGGCAGATGTTTTCAGAGGAGGAGCCTGAAGCGTCTCAGCCTCTTTAGCCTTCAGTGGTGGAATGTAACAAAGTATTTGTACTTTGTTACTGTACTTAAGTAATTTTTTACGTATCTGTACTTTACTTAAGTAAAAATAATAATGCATACTTTGTATTTTACTCCATTACATTTTGCAGCAATTATCTGTACTTTCTACTCTACATTTCCACAATTTATGCCGTTACTCGTTACATGTTATGAACATAATTTCCTCAAAATCTTGCATGAAAAAAAATAGACTGATTGCGTTGAAGCGTTGTTTGCCATTGCCAACCAATCAGGTGGCTCTATTACCCCCAATGATGGCGGAGCGTGCATTCGGTAGCAGCACGAGCTGGTGGACTGGCCTGATTCCGTCGAGAAGAAACAATATGCAACATCAACATGGACCCAGAGCCAATATTGCTGAGCCTGAGCCTGAGCTGAGCCTGAGCTGAGCCTGAGCCTGAGACCTCCAGCTCAGAATCAGACAGCCATCTTTGGCCGTATTTAAGCAGGTGACATAGGCAGAGGCATAAATCAGTATATCTACATTCTTTATCAAAATGTGGGGGCGCAGCGCAGTACGTTAAGAGTGCGGCTTTGGACCAGCCTGAGATCCGAGGGTCGTGGGTTCGATCCCTCGACCAAGTGCAAAAAAACGGATACGGTGATGGTGAAGGAGACGCGCCTCCCCTGCCTCTGCGACCATGGCTGTGGTGCCCCTGAGCAAGGCACTGATTCACCCCAGCTCCCCGGGCGCCTCACTAGGCAACCCCCTGCCCCAGCGTCTCTAGTGCATGTTGCTCATGTGCACAATGCTTGTGTGTGTGTTTCGTTCACTTGGTGTGGGTAAAATGCAGAGAATAATTTCCCCAGGAGGGATCAATAAAGTAATTTTAAAAAAAAAAGAATAAAAAATGGCCCTGACACTGAGACAACCCATTGCGTGAGTACTTTTACTTTAAAAAATACTTTAAAGTAAATTTAAAAGTAAGTACTTAGTACTTTTACTTAAGTAAGATTCTTGATGCAGTACTTCCACTTGCACTTGAGTATATTTTTTGCGGGATATTTGTACTTTTACTTAAGTACTAAGCTTCAGTACTTCCTCCACCACTGTTAGCCTTCAGTACTTTTCCACCTCACACACACACACACATTTGTCATCGTCGAGTCTTTTTAATGCAGAATTTCCTCTTTGTGTTTTCTGCCTGAGTCTCAGTGTGGACGGAAACGTCTCGTAACCACAGAGACGAAGACAAACACTTCATCACTGAAGGTCTCTCTGATGTGAGTCCACGGACGGATACATGTCCACTCAGAGGAACAGAGACGCATGAGCCTCTCTGTCTCTCAGCAGTTCTGCTAACAGCTGGAGCCACCAGGCCACTTAACATGAGAGCTCCACCACCAGCCACACTGTACACACACACACACACACACACACACCTCTCACTGAGCCTCCTCTGTTTTGATTATTGGCTAATTAGCATGACGCACCCTGCTGCTGTGGGCTCTCTCACACACACACACGCACACACGCACACAGGCACACACACAGACACACATTCCTGCTGTGCTTTGTGTCAGTGTGACAGATAGGATTTTGGTTTTATTATCAGAGAAACAAAAGACGGCAACTAATAACTTCTGTGTGTGTGTGTGTGACAGAGATTTTAACCTCCTCTGCAGTGTTTATATTTCCCTCTCTCTCTCTCTCTCTCTCTCTCTCTCTCTCTCTCTCTCTCTCTCTCTCTCTCTCTCTCTCTCTCTCTCTCTCTCTCTCTCTCTCTCTCCCTCTCTCTCTCGGACCCGCTCCTCGTCGTTCTCGTCCTCACACAGGAAATAAACTCAGCCTCTCGTCCTGCGCTGACGCTTCAGCCGAACACTCCTGCAGCAGTAATAACATCACGTTTGCTTCAGTAGCATCAGGACATCGCTCTGCTCGTGTTTCTCAGACATTTTCTGCTGTTCATGTTTCCCAGAGGATGAATCCTGATCGTTCTGCAGGGACAGTTCACAGCGTTCAGTCTGTCTCAGTCTCTGCCTCTGTCTCTGTCGTAAACGTTGGGCTGCAGACGTCCACAGGGACGTCCATGCAGGTGATTAAATTTACATAATGTGGATCCTGAAGGCAGAGGTGTTGGCAGGTACACACACAGGTGAATGGCATACACCCACATCTGTGCAGAGGATTTACCGCACATCTGTCTAAAAATAGCCTCAGATATGAATCAGTGTGCTGCAGACCACACGCAGCCATGTTACAGGCTGTCCAATAATCTGTGGCAACAGGAGACGGTTGTTCCCTGACTTTAGTCCTCAGGGCAGAGCCTGGGGACAGAGCTGCCTGAAGGACAAACCCAGGGAGCAAATGACCTGAGTGCTGGCGTCCCACAGCTCACACATCTACAAATATGACGACATAGATTTAAACCTCAACTAAGAACTGACAGTTTGATCCTAACAGCAGCTGATCTGTCTGTGTGTCTGTCTGTCTCTCTCTGTGTCTGTCCGTCTGTCTCTCTGTGTTTTTTTTTTTTTTTTTTTTTTACCAGAAGCTGAGAATCCATTGGGGCAGCAGTTGGTTGGTTGATCTTTTCGGGAGGTCGGGGGTCGAAGGCCATGGCGGGCCGACTCCTCCTCTTCCTGTGTGTCTCGGTGACGCTCAGCCACGCTCATTTCCAGTCAAACCAGCGTCTGAAGCCCCGCCTCCAGAGAGACCGACGCAACATCCGTCCGAACATCATCCTGATCCTGACCGACGACCAGGACCTCGAGCTGGGTGACCGGAACACAGCTGTTAACCTGCCATTAGCATTATTAGCACTGTTATTATCACTGTTATTACGTTTAATATCACTGTCACTGTGACTGTTACAGAAACTGGTGATAATGATGCTGCACATCTAGCATCAGATCCTCAGTCTCTGAAACTGAAGCGTAACCGAGCGCGTGCTTGTTGCTGCTGCGCCTTCAGGAACTAAACAGTTGACAGTGATGACTTTGGCACATTTACCATCAAACAACAGTAAACACACAGATTTAAACAAAAAGAAGCTTTTCATGTTTGACTGCCTGCTGCTGGTTTTACCCCTGAGATTCAAACTTTCTCAGGCTGATTTCAGTTCAGTTATAACTGGTTTACTAGTTTCTACACACATGAAATGTCCCTGACATCAGCCTGAGGCCGTAATCAGTCCCATGTTTCTCTACAACATGATGCTGTGAGACGTTTGCTGTAGAAATCACACTCTGAATACGATGCCTGGTTGCTGCGCTGTGATTGGACAGTGTCTGAGGGAGGGGTCCGGCGTCGAGTGAGCTAACAGTATCTCTCTCTCTCTCTGTAGGTTCGATGCAGGCCATGAATAAGACTCGCCGCATCATGGAGGAGGGTGGGACTATGTTCTCCAACGCCTTCGTGACCACACCCATGTGCTGTCCTTCACGTTCAAGCATGCTCACTGGGAAGTAAGTCCTTGCAGACAGACACGGCCCTGGTGCATTCAGGGAAACGTAGGGTTGAGTCTTTGTTGGAGTTTGACCCCGACTAGAAGCTGAGAGTGAAGAAACCTCCGCTTCTAAAGCAAAGTTTGACACAATTCGTTTTTTTAAATCCGTCTCTGATCTGCCGAGACCACGAGACTCAGGCCGACCACCTCGGACAAACACGGAAACAGAATCCAAGGAACTGAACTGAATTCAACAGATTTCAATGTGACGTCCACTCCAACTGTCTCCTGTCTCTTGTCTCCAGGTACGTCCACAACCACAACACCTACACCAACAACGAGAACTGTTCCTCGTTGTCATGGCAACGGCAGCACGAGCCACGGACCTTCGGGGTCTACCTCAACAACACTGGATACAGAACAGGTAGAGCAGGACACACACACTCACGCTCACACACACACACACTCACGCTCACACACACACACTCACGCTCACACACTCACACACACACACTCACACTCACACTCACACACACACAGGTAAAGGCTTTTATTAATACTATGATTCTCCTGACTGACCAGTGTATGAACATTGTGCCCCTCCTCTCTGTCTCTGTGTGTCTGTGTGTGTCTGTGTGTCCGTGTGTCCGTCCTCTCTCTCCAGCCTTCTTTGGGAAGTATCTGAACGAGTATAACGGCTCATACGTCCCCGCCGGGTGGAGGGAGTGGCTCGGTTTGGTGAAGAACAGCCGCTTCTACAACTACACAATGAGTCGCAACGGAGTCCGAGAGAAACACGGCGCGCAGTACCCACAGGCAGGGACACACACACACATACACAACACAGCAGTCAGTCAGTTCACACTGTCCCGCACAAGCTTTTCTTCAGCTTGTGTGAAGTCCTGCAGGAACCAGTCTGTACTGGTCTGTTCTGGGTTTGGTCTGGACTCAGGCAGCCTCTGGTCTGTCAGTGGACTCATCTTCATTTCTTCTTAACTGCTGTGAATCATGATGTGACAGGTTCTGAAAATGAAACGCGATAATGTTTCTGTTAGTTCCTGTGATAATTGTTTTTAATGAGTAAAGTTTTACATCAAACATTAAAAATATGAACATTTATGAAAACAGAAAACAGAAACGTTATTGCTAAACAACAGCAACAATAATAAAAAAATAAAGCTATGAATAATACTATGCAGGTGTGTTGTTGTGTTACCAGGACTACCTGACCGACCTGATCACGGCGGAGTCCATCCGGTATTTCCGCTCCTCTAAGCGGGTTTATCCTCACCGACCGGTTCTGATGGTGCTAAGCCACGCAGCGCCACATGGACCCGAAGACTCAGCACCGCAGTACAGCACCGCCTTCCCCAATGCATCGCAGCACATGTAGGCCCTCGCACACGCACACACACACACAATAAGCCTAAGCCACACTGTAATCCATCTGAACAATAGAGCAGCTCTGTTCTGCTCTGCAGGATAAATCCTGAGGCAACACGACTAAAACGACACAATCCCTCCTAATGTGTGTGTGTGTGTGTTAATGAATATAAATGCATGCATTGCTTTTGAAGACATTAGTAATTTCTCATCGAACGTGGTGTTTTAAACGGTGACAGTGCAGCCTGAGAGTTAAAGTCCAGTCCTGAGTCCTGATTCAGAGACACGTTGGACTGTTTGTGAGACGATAGTCGGGTCGGACAGACAAACAGAGACGTCACAGCAGTGACAGACTTTCTTTTACCGCCCAGTCAAATCTTTTTCATCCACCAGACGCCCGAGGAAACGTCGGCCGGACTCCTGCTGTCAGGAGACCATATAAATCCCATCTAAGCTCACCAGGCTTTTTGTGAAGGTTTTTCTATTTCTGTAACAGAAACACTGAGAAATACTCAGAGCAGACAGTAATCCTCTTCCTCCGGACAGAATAATGAAGCAAAGTCACGGATGGTTTCAGTGCAAACATGACACGCTGATACGCCAGCGTGATCAACGTTTGACGGTCTGAGCTGAATTAGTTTGATCTTTCAGCACAAAGCACAGAAACACAGAGGTTTTACAGAGTAAAGTGTCGACGTGAGATTTAAACTCACAGGTTCACTCAGCAAAACATTTCAAACTCGTTCAGAACCAGCTGTTTGTGCAAAGTGCAGTTTTATGTTGAATTATTTCGAAAGGTTTGTTTTCAGTGATGCATCTGATGTGTCTCTGACTTTGTCCTCACACACTCTGTAAAACTAGGCTGTGGTGTGCGTCCTGCTCGTCCTGCTCTGTGTGATCAGTCCAGCTGTGGACATGATCATGAATCAGGACATGGGACGGTTTGTAATCGGTTAGTTTAAATTGTGGACAGGAAGCCAGTAAGATCCCGTCACTGCCACGTTCTCAGGTTCTGATCCTTTCATTCAGTTTGCTGGTTATGAACCAGGAACCTGCTGCGTCCCGTCAGGGTTTTTCATTTCTCTGCTCATCTGTGTGGAAAAGCTCCAGGAAGTTTGTGGTGGATTTGAACCCAGGACCTTTCTGCTGTGAGGTGACAGTGGAACGGCTGCTGCACCAATGTGTAGTCCTACATTCACTCGTCCACTCGCAGCGCGTTGGCGTGCTTTCACTGTCCACACGTCGGCCGCTTCGCCGTCAGGCTGAATAAAGGCCTGACGCTGCTGATGTGACATTTGCCGCGAGTGAAGCAGATGTTTCCAGCCGTTCAGTCAGGAGGAGGCGGAGCCGCAGAGTCGAGCGCAGAACGATGTTTAAGGTTATTTCTGTCCCAACACAGAAATTTAATTATGTAGCTGCTGAGCAGAGAGAGACAGCAGAGGAGTAAATGAGTTGGCTGATGGGACTCATTCATTATCCACACAGAACAGAACACACTGTAGGAACATCCTCTGCTGCTAACTGCTGCTGTGTGTGTGTGTGTGTGTGTGTGTGTGTGTGTGTGTGTGTGTGTGTGTGTGTGTGTGTGTGTGTGTGTGTGTGTGTGTGAGTGTGTGAGTGTGAGTGTGTGTGTGTGTGTGTGTGTGTGTGTGTGTGTGTGTGTGTGTGTGTGTGTGTGTGTGTGTGTGTGTGTGTGTGTGTGTGTGTGTGTGTGTGTGTGTGTGTGGTGTGTGTGGGGGGGGTTACTGTGTAATTAATGAACAGGAGCATCTGTTGTCATTACTCCACACACAGCTTGATGTGTCCTCCTGCTTCCAAACACACACGCTATTACAATGAACACACACACACATATCTACACACTCCTAACACACTGCAGTTATTTCTAACACACAGACAGACACCAAGGCTTAAACATGTGATTCATTCGATCAGCTGATTGATTGTTTGCTTCCAGGGAAGCTGAAACTCACTGACTCATTGATCAGAGATGTTGTGGCCATTTTTCTGTCAAACAGCTCTGAGCTCTGAGGTTTCAGGGGATTTACACGTCACGTGAACTTTGTTCTGAGGGTCACAAACACCATTAAATGTAAAGAGTCATCAGGTTCATTAAACATTAAAACGTTTTGGAGTCAGTACCCAGTACATTATTATTATTATTATTATTATTATTACGTCCGCAGCTCGTATGAACTCACTCTACACGTTTAATCCAATCAGCTTCTCTGATGACTGACAGCTGTCAGACTGAACACTGAACCCTCTGACTGGTTTTCTCCTCTGAACACAAACTGGATTCAGTCAGACTGACCAGTTCCTCCCAGCCTGTGTTACTCGGAGCTTTTCTGCTGTGAGCTGGTGATGGAAAAATAACGAGCACACTCTCCTGCTCATATATGAGCCCACGTTCATCTTGAATTTTATGTTTTGACTCCCACTCTGTGCAGCCGGAGAGAATGTTCGTGAGAACCGCAACAAGGCGCACACGTTGTTCCTCTGATACAGATACAGAGGCAGACGTGATGTTGTCCTTCTCGCTCAAGGAAAGCAGCTACGTCTGCATGTTTAGACTTTATGATGTTTGGTTTGACTTTTCTGAACTGGTGAAAGAAAATGATGGAGCAGATGCTGGAAGACGTGAAGTCTGGTCTTTGTGGTTTCAGAGTGTTTCAGGAACAACCGGAAGTGAAGATGCACGATGAATGTTTACCTTCTCCCCACGTTTCTCCCTGTGTCCCAGTACTCCCAGTTACAACTATGCTCCAAACCCAGACAAGCACTGGATCATGCGATACACCGGCCCCATGAAGCCCATCCACATGGAGTTCACCAACATGCTGCAGAGGAAACGACTGCAGACGCTTCTGTCTGTGGACGACAGCATGGAGAAGGTACGTAACACACGCACACGCACACAGACAGACACAGACATTAACACAGAGGAGGGAAAGTGAAACGTGTGTTTGTCTTTGTGTCCACGTGTGACTCAGCTGTACAACATGCTGGTGGACACGGGCGAGCTGGAAAACACATACATCATCTACACGTCTGATCACGGCTACCACATCGGACAGTTCGGCCTCGTCAAAGGTCTGTTTTCATTTCACATCAGTTTTTTCTGACCTGCAGCTGGCGACAAACATTTACTGTGTGTGTGTGTGTGTGTGTGCGTGCGTGCGTGCGTGCGTGCGTGCGTGCGTGCGTGTGTGTGTGTGTCTGCAGGTAAATCCATGCCGTATGAGTTTGACATCAGGGTCCCGTTCTACATCAGAGGACCTAACGTGGAGCAGGGCAGCATGTAAGCACACACACCAGCTTTAAATTCACCAACTGATTAACACACACCTTCATCAGTGAGTCAGAGCTCCATGTTTTACCTTCTGACTCTGAATGAAGCGACTCGCTCAGCTCTGAACTCACAGAGAATCATCACCAACTCCAACACTCGATCTCTGAAATCCTCTGTAACTCAGTCAGAGCAGCTGCTGAACATGGTGCAGCCAGATGTTTCCCTCAGGAGCCGGTGGAGACCAAACACTGAGCTAAAAGAGAGGGACACTGGACTGAGATCCATCAGGTGGACTCAGAGACTGCTCCACATGAAGGATCATGTTGATGCAATGACGTGTGTGTGTTGTGTGTGTGTTCGCTGGTTTCAGTGGCCAAGAAACAATTAATGCAGCTTTAAGAAAACAGAGCAATAAATCATCCACCAGAAAAATGTGACCGTGTGTGTGTGTGTGTGTGTGTGTGTGTGTGTGTGTTCATTCCTGTTAAAGTAGATTACCGCAGTCAGAGCGGTTCCACGAGGTGATCATGAGTTCACAGAGGGAGCTGTGTTTCATTTCCTTCCACGCTGCACACATTATCAGAACATTAAATATTTAACACCCACTTTTACAACAAATGTCAGAACGAACCTGCAGCCAAACACCTGCTCTGCAAATATGTATTCACAGCCTGACGCTCTGTCGGCTCATTTCACTTTCATTTATTCACTCGCTGCAAACTGTTCACTGCAACTATCACATTTATTTCTGGGCTGATTTTCTTCTTCTTATCTTTTCTGGTGTTTTACTAAATAACGAATCATGATGATGATGAAATGTGTGTGTGTGTGTGTGTGTGTGTGTGTGTGTGTGTGTGTGTGTGTGTCAGTAACCCTCACATGGTCCTGAACATCGACCTGGCTCCGACCATCCTGGACATCGCTGGCCTTGACACTCCTCCAGATATGGACGGGAAGTCAATACTGTCTCTACTGGACACTGACAAATCTGCCAATAGGTACACACACTCACGCACGCACACGCCCACGCACACACACACGCACGCACGCACACACACAGTAGCCTGTATGAGCATGTGCCTGGTTGCTTGGCCTGGGTTTATCCAGCTTCAGCATCAAACCCTGACGTGTCCCCGTGCTGCTCCACCTTCATCAGGTAACATGTCGGAAACCGATGTTTCAACTTTTCTGGAGAACCACTCGTCCAAAAAACATTTTTTCTTTAATTGTAACTGAAGTATCTGGAACTTTCCTGTGGTAAAACATGTTGTGTGAAGGTTGTGAGTGTGTGTCGTCCATGACGCTGTAAGCAGAGCGATGTGAGAAGCAGCTTGTTGAAGACAAAGGTCAGAGGAGACAGATTCAGCGGAGCACACAGGAACAGCAGCAGCATGTAAATCATCCTTCAGGGCGTCTCTCAGCTGTAACGACCTCATTTAAACACCGGGGTGCGCCGCAGCTCAGAAACACCCAGAGCCATCTGCTTCGCCTGAAGGGAGACAAATTTTCTATTAATATTTATTATGATCGAAGCATCAACAAAGGCAAAGGGAAAGGTCGGGAAGTCAGAGCAAACAGGATAAGAGTTAAACGGGCTGTCTGCTACACAGTTTTTTTTTTTTTTTAAATGAAAGTATAAATCTGTGAAGTGTTTTTAAAAATTTATGTCTTCACAACGAAGCAGCAGGCTCAAAGCTGAGAGCCACACAGAGGAGGGAGGTCAGAAATTATTGAGAGGCGGACTAACTCACGGCTGGTTTGCTCGATGAGATGAAGCTTCATGGAACCAAAGCTCAGTATCTGTCAGACGCACGAAAACTGAATCTGAGAATAAAAACTTAAACTGAATCACTGTAGAAAAGCTGAGATCATGTGCAGATAAATTCTGATTAGAAAAACTGTGACTGAATTTATCTGTTGAGCTTTTTCTATGATGAAGACGTCATTTCACAGATTTTAGGAAAAAATAAACTAAATCACCAAATATTGATTAAAAAATCATCTGGATCCACAGAAGTTCAGAGATGAAGATCAGATGCTGTTAAATCCAAATGAACAAAGATCTCTTTCTGTTCCAGCTTCTTTAAAACATCCTTTTTCCTTTGGACTTTTATGTTTTATGCTTTAAACTAAAGCAGAAACTCGGAGCCATACATACGTTGAGTCTCTGGACACCGGGTTCTGCAGTGTTCTGTCTCTGTCAGGAGGATCCCCGAGTCCCTGCTGTTTGAACATGTCCGTTCTCTAAAGTGCAGTGAGGGACCGTGCAGCATCTGTTCTCTTTATCCTGAAGCACAGAGGAACCTGTGGGGAACAGAGACAGCTGCTCAAAGACTGAGTACACTGAGTTTATTCCACATAAGAGCAGCAGTGACAAAGGACTGAGACTCAGATGTGGACTGAAGCGTCCTGAGGTGCCAGGACAGTCTGGACTGTGGAAGACTGGATCTGAGTTTATCAAAGCTGGAATCAAACCAGGGTCATGTTGTTGTGAGGCAGCTAATAAGTTTAGCTGTGCACGTGATTCTTAGGCTGTTTCAGACGAAGCTCAGCCTCTTAACCTTTTACAGCCCGAACGAGACACTTGTGTGGTTTGAACTGGAGAAAGACAGAATTCTGTCCTGTTGTCTGGAGACGGAGAAACAAACAACTGCAGCAAACACAGTCACCAGCACATTTCTTCAGTTTGTACACACACACAGCGGACTGACAAACACCTGAGTAAAAACACCTGAGTGGGCAGAGTGTGTGGGCACAGAGATCTAATACTGGCCATGATCACAGTGATGTGAGGGATTCTTACTGATTAAACTATGGAAGATAAAACGAGTAGACAGAGTTTGTTCTCACTCAAACAGCTACGAACTTTAAAATGTTTAGAATTTCATTCATTCATTCGTTTAATTCTCAGCTTTGTTTTTCCACAACGGTCAGAAAAACACGAAGACGTCACTGTGGACACTGTGACAGACGCTCTCCGACATGTTATAGTCCAAACAATGAATCAACTGAGTGAGTAGAAAAGTGGCAGATTAATCAATAATTAAAATAATTGTTTTACTAAAACCATTAAAACACAAGACCTGATGGACCTGAGAGGAAATTACCTGGAACCGTTCACACCTGGACTCAGATTATTCATGAAATAAGCTTTTTTTTTCTCCGCTGAATGAAAAGCGTTGTTTGACTCAGTAGCTTCAGAACTATTTGTTTTTCCGTGACAGTTTTCAGTTACAGTTTATTTTGCAGGAACAGACGAGGACGAGTGGAAAACGTCCTGCATTTGTTTCCACTTCTGTTCTTTTAGCTGCAGCAGGAAAATCAAAATATTATCCCGAAAAGTTAAAGTTACAAACATCAGAATAGAAACCAGATGGACGCGGTGGTTTAATGAGGGCAGAGTGTGCTCTGAACGTAAGATAAACGTGTGCAATCTTTGATTTGAACTGAGGTGAACTCTGCACATGTGGCAGGAACAGAAGCCAAACCTGAATCAGCCTTTTCATCTAACTCCAGTTTAACTGTGTGAAATTACATCAACGCAGCTCGAACGCTGCTTCACCAAACAGCTTCTCTTCCTGACGTGTTCCTGAAGCTGATTTTAAAAAGAAACAGGTAAAAACCAAGGAGAGGAAGGGTGGAGGGTGTGGGGGGGAGGACGGAGGGCGGAGGGTGGAGGGGGCAGGGGATGACGGTGTTGATTGTGAACTCCTGCAGGAACAAACTCACTGTGCGTTTTCTTCTTCTTCAGGTTCCAAGTAAACAGGAAGCCGAAGGTGTGGAGAGACTCGTTCCTGGTGGAGAGAGGGTAAATACTCTGTACATCTCTGTGACCGCGATGATTCAAACGTTACAGTGATAAAAACAAACAGCAGGGTCAGAAATTTCCAACCGGCCTGTGTTTGGTCCGCTAACAGGAAGCTGCTCCACCAGCGTGTCGAGGGGAAGGAAGTGTCACAGGAGGAGAACTTCCTGCCCAAACACCAACGAGTAAAAGACCTGTGTCAGCGAGCGGAGTACCAGACGCCCTGTCAGCAGACCGGACAGGTACGTGTCCCGGGATTCACCTGTGATCCTCCTGCTCCTGATCCTACCACTTTAATTTGGATCCGATTACTTTACTACAGATCCCAGCACTTTACTGCCAAGGCCACGTTTTGCTCTGGATCCCATACGTTTCCTTTCACACTCCTTTAAATGTTTAAAACGTCCAAACGTAGCTGAGATTTTCCTCCCCAGAGATTCTTGTTTTTGCAGAACAATCCTCAGTAAAGAGCTTTTCTGGAATAAACACAGGAAAAGTGAGACGGCTGCTGCTGCAATAAACAAACAGAGACTTTAAAAGAAACAGAGTAGAGCACTGGAGGCTTCTGTCAGAGAGATGAAAACCAGATGTGATCTCCACAAAGCAGACAGATACAGCAACAGCAGCAAAGACTGAACGAGCAGAACACAAAGGAGGGAGCGCTTCACTATCAAAGAGAACAGACGTGATGAGAATCGAGATGCAGCCGCACAACACAAACTTTCTCTCAGACGTTTAGAGCTGTGTCGCTGTGTGTGTGTGTGTGTGTGTCATGCTTGTTTGAGGTTAATTACACTTGTCGAAAAATCCCTTTAGCCAGTTGATTAGTCTCTTAGCAACAGTGTCTGACGGCTGCTGGATCCCGCCGATAAACAGCCTGTAGAAAACTGTGTGTGTGTAATTAACAATGCAGGCATTTGTCACTCTCTAATAACTGTGAGTGACTAAGTGCAGCAGTAGAAATTCATTCAGCTCCTGCTGACGAAGCTGCAGAATGGAAATGAAACTAAAACCAGGAGCCACAGAAAACCTGAGCTCAGAGCGAGACCTGCTAACAAACACAACACAACACACGTGCAGCTTCACAGAGTTAAACACAGCCACTCAGACGTCAGCACTTCACTCAGGTGGTTGGCTGCTTCATGCACCTGTGTCAGTCAGAGACCTCTGTCTCAGGCGTCTTTGGATTAAACGGAGACACAGCTACAGATAATGAACCTGCAGGTTTATGGCTCACACGCTCTTATTGTGAAAATGCTTTAACCACCATTTTAGTGTGAAAAGTAATTGAACGACACAACTGCAGCTGAAAGTTCAGCAGCACATCAAGGTCAGACTTCAGCTTTCAGCCGTCACAGCTGTGTGCTGATGTTATTATGGTTCAGAGAAGACACGTTTGTTTCAGTACATGTGACGCCAACACACACACACACACACAAACATCTGGACACAAAGTGCTGGACTCCAGTGGGGACGTGTTACTGGGAAATGGATGGATTATAATCCCTGTATTAAAAGCTGCTTTTCTGTGTGTCTGACTGTGCTGTGTGTGTGTGTGTGTGTGTGTGTGTGTGTGTGTGTAGAAGTGGCAGTGTGTGGAGGACGCCACAGGTAAACTACGACTCTTCAAATGTAAGAACGAAGGGGGAGGAGCAAAGACCTTCCAGCGGGGTGTGGCTGAATATCAGCGTCCAGTCAGCATCAAGTCTCAGCTGTTCCACCGCAAATCAGACGCCTGTGACTGCGACTTCCGCGACCTCCGACCTCTGAACCTGCGACCCTCCGTGATGAGGCCGTTCAACAAGAAACCTTTCTTCTCCAAGAAGAGTGAGTGTTCATGGTTCTGTCCAGCAGGGGGCAGCACTGACTGTGATAACATGAACAGCAGCAGGAGCGGTTTGTTTGGTCTGATCCACTTTCACTTCACTTTGAACCGTTCTCATTAGAACATCTGTCAACAGCTGTTTGTTCAGATGCTGCAGACGACGCAAACTCGTCCTCAGTCGTCATGACTGTGTCACCAGCATTCAGAAACGGCTGCAGGTTAAACTGGACCCATTAACCATAAACTCACTATAAACAGAGCAAAATCACAAAGTGTAGCAACATTAATCCTGCAAACGACCCACAACATCACTTAAAGTTGTTTATTGTCCAAACAGAACACAAAAAATCAAAAACATACCACACACACCAAACCTCCCAAAGGTGGTTGTGATTCATTATTATTAAATCTGAGGAATAATTGTCGCTGAACAACAGACGTGTTAATAAGAAACGGCGGCAGGTGGTTTTAATGATGAAATGATTTTTAGTTTGATGTGTGTTCACCAAGACATGAGCTGTAACAGGATTCACTGGTCCCGGAGAGGACACTCGGTTCTCAGTGGAACCCAGGTTTCACAGCAGAGACTCGATCAGCTGACCTGGTTCACTGGTGTGATGCTGACCTCTAGTGTCTGAGGTCAGAACTACACTCGCTCAGAGCTGCTGGAGGTGCAGAGACGTTTGAGTTCTGTCTGTGAGGAAGCTGAGACGACGTTTCACCAGAAGGACGAGTGTTTAGGAGTTCATCAGAGGTGTGTGTGTGTGTGTTTCAGAGTTCAAAGCCCTGAAGAGTTACTCCAGAAACCGTTACACCCGCTCAGTATCCATGATGAACAGTTACCCTGGTAACCGCAGCCTGGTGGGCGTGTCTGATGAGGATGAGTTCAGCGGGATGGGAGGTGCTCCCACTGTTGTGGCCCCGCCCAACTCAATCAAAGTCACACACAGGTGGGTTGTGTGTGTGTCTGTGTGTGTGTGTGTAACTGTTTCTTTCAGGCTCTCACCTCAGTGAGCTAAATAAAGGGGTTTATTCTCTGTACCTCTGAGGCTTTTCAGGACATGTTGGGCTCAGCCTGTCAGGCTCAGCTGCTGAGACTGTGATGTGAACACAGCCGCTGATGGATCGTGACTGAACGAGGCTCCTCCTCTGTCAGCTCGCTGTGTAAATCACACGTTCAGGGAAAAGTCCGTTATTCTCCATCGTGTAAAACAAATGTCGCCTGCCGTGAAACACGTCACATGTCGGAGCACGAGAACTCCAGCTGTTTGACCTTCCTGTCGTTAAATGTTTGTGTTGTTTCCTGCAGATGTTCCATTCTGTCCAACGCCACAGTGAAGTGTGACACCGGGGTTTATCAGTCTCTTCAGGCCTGGAAGGACCACAAGCTGCACATTGACCACGAGGTAACACAAAGAGCCACAGACTGAAAGACTCGGCCCCTGATTCACTCCTGACCGAACCTGTTCTCACTCTCTCAGATCGAGACTCTGCAGACAAAGATAAAGAACCTGAGAGAGGTCAGAGGTCACCTGAAGAAGGCCCGCCCCCTGGAGTGTGACTGTAATAAATACCTGTCAGTAAAACAGACGTTCACCACACCACAGAGTGTTTGTAGAATATTTACACTTGGTGTCACACCTGACATGATGTGTGTGTGTTTTTCAGGTACAAGTCCAAACTGAAGAATAAGCTGAGGTACAGAGGAGGCGGGCTGCATCCCTTCAGGTGAGACAGTGACTCCTGCTGTTCGCTCAGTGTGTGTGAAACCATGGATCCTTGTCCCCTGTGGGGTGAGACAGTTCTGGGTCAGGACGGCTTTAAAGACCAAACACGGACAGTCTCCGTTCGGTGTTTAGCTCAGGGACTAATCACTGGAAAGGAAATGCAAAGCTTTCACTTTTCATGTACATCCATTTATAATTTGTTGCGTGTGTGTGTGTGTACGTGCAGGAAGGGCGGGGCTCGGGACAAGAAGGCGTGGCTTCTGAAGGAGCAGAAGAGGAGGAAGAAGATGAGGAAGATGATCAAGAGGATCAGGAACAATGACACGTGCTCGATGCCTGGACTCACCTGCTTCACACACGACAACCAGCACTGGCACACTGCTCCCTACTGGACACGTACGACACACACGCACACACACACACACACACACAGAGTGTGTGTGCTGTACTGTATGATATCTAAGTGTGTGCATGTGTGTTGCAGTGGGTCCGTTCTGCGCCTGCACCAGTGCCAACAACAATACATACTGGTGCCTGAGGACCATCAACGAGACGCACAACTTCCTGTTCTGTGAGTTTGCCACTGGCTTCCTGGAGTACTTCGACCTGAACACCGACCCGTACCAGGTACACGCACGCCCTCTGTGCTCTGTGTGCTTTATTCCTGCACCGGATTATTTCATGTCTTTAAATCTGCTGGTGTAATTTAGGTTAATGCAACAGACACGAGAAATAATGAAGTTCATAATCTGTGATGAAATAATGACAAAATAATGTGAGTCTGATTCACCTGAATCTGTGACAGAGTTTAACAGTAAACCCCGCCCCTGCCCCCTCCACTCTCTCTGTCACCCCCAGCTGATAAATGCTGTGAGCTCCTTGGATCGGACTGTTCTCAATCAGCTTCACGTTCAGCTGATGGAGCTCAGAGGCTGCAGGGGACACAAGCAGTGTAATCCTCGCACACGCTCAGTGGAGCTGGGTATGACACACACTCACACACACACACACACACACTCACACACACACTGACAGTCCAAACTACTCTGGTTTCCCACGATTCAGAAACAGTGATTAGTTTGCAGTTACATACTTCCACCTCTAGATGTCACTAAAGGATTTTTGAGCCTGTACTTGTCCTGCAGGGAGGACAGACTGTGGACAGTGGACAGACCGTATCACTGTGTCCCAGTACAGGGTCCACACCTTCAGACATCCACATCTAACCTTTTAAAACCCACCGTCCCACCTGTGGGACACTTTGGCTTTGGTCGTGCTTCAGGTGTGTTCTGGTCTGTGCCAGACTCTGACAGACTGCATGATGAAAGCTGATCCTGGTTCAGGCTCCAGCTGTGGCTCCAGTGTTTGTGTTTCCATGTTTGTATCTGTCAGACTCGTTCTGACTCGTTGGTCGTACAGTTTGTTTGGACCTAAACTCTGTTATACACCTGCATCCAGGTGACACTTTAACTTCAGGTGAACCAAACAAACACAAAAACGAATCACACGTGGCCTCTGCTCACTAACCAATCAGCTGGTCTCTTCAGCAGGAGGACGGGAACACAGCAGCTTTGATGACTACAGGTACTCACACACACACACACACATTCACAGTGTTGCACACATTATGTTTTCCTGCTCTGAATGCTGCATGATTTCCTGATGGAGCTGAGGGCTGCTGGTGGTGGAGCACAGACAGAGAGTGTGTGTGAGTGTAACGCGGTGTGTGTGTGTTTGTTGCATCAGGGTGTTTGAGAGGAGGAAGTGGCCGAGAGTCAAGAAACCTTCATCATCTCGAACCCTGTGAGTCTTCCTCTCGTCCTGCATGCCGCTTACGCTCGGTGCTGTACCTGTGTGTCTGTGTCCGAGAACCGTGGAGGAGAACCTTGATTCCAGCAGAAAGCTCTGTGGAACCATGTATTTATTAAATCAGGGTAAAACCCCTCAAACATCAGCCTGAGGCTTTGTGTTATATCTGAGTCCAAATTATGAAAATTATTCTCATTAAAATTACAATTAAATTACAAGACGACGGTTCTTGACATTTTGTTGTGTAGATCTTTGGACTCTGCCTCAGTAAGTTATGATTTTATGTGTTGTCAAATATAATTTATTGAGCAATTTCTCCTTCTCTCGCCAACTGTGCCAATGATGTGCATCTGTGAGCCTCAGAGGTGGTGCAGGGAGGAGGAGAGCGACAGTCTGATCCGCTGATTTTATCAGGAGAAGACAGATTTACAGGGACTGACAGATGCATCACAGAGATTTAACCCATCAGGTTCACAGAGGAACCGTCAGTCGTTCCACTCACCTGCATGTGCCTTAGTTTCCTCTGTCTGTCTAACAACACTAACACACACACACACACTGTACTATGTGCAAAAGTTAACTCCAGCCCCTGTGTTGCGTGTGTGTGTGTGTGTCCAGAGGTCCGATCTGGGATGGCTGGAAGGGCTAAGCTTCCTGATTGGTTGGAGCAGGCTCCTGACCCCGCCCACAGCAGCCCGAAGGTGAAGGGCGTGGTCGTCGACGCAGCGGCATCACTTGGCAATCACGCCCCCATCTCACCGGTTAGCCAATCAGCTTCTGCCATTTCTGTGACATCGCTAGGCCCTCCCACCCTGCTGCTCAGGGAGACGCTGGGACGAAACACCCAACGCACCTCTTAATCCTCCTCCTCCTCTGCTCCCCCCTTCTCCTCTGAGGGGGGCTGCTCCGAGGAGGAGGAGGAAGGAGAAGAGGAGAGAGGGGAAGAGAAGGATGATGGTGATGAAGAGGAGGATGAGATGGAGAGGTGGACAGGAAGCTGTGATAGTTGTGAAAAAACTCCAGACAGTGACAGAAAATCTGAACGTCAGAGACAGAACAAACTTCTCTCTCCTGTCTCCTCTTCCTTGTGTCCTCTCTCCTGTCTCCTCTCTCCTGTCTCCTCTTTCCTCTTTCCTGTCTCCTCTCTCCTGTCTCCTTTCTCCTCTCCCTTGTCTCCTCCCCTTCCTCCTCCTCCTCTTCAGGTGACCTCCCAGCGGCCATATTTGTTTTACATGTTCACATTTAGTCTTTCTAACAGTCTGTAAAGACAGACAGACATTAAAGGACCTGTTCGTCCTGTTTTTGTTGTTATTAAACTCAGACTGAGACAGAAGCAGACAAACTTCCACGTCCAACGCTGTGACATCACTGCTGATGTAAACGTGATGTCATTTCGCTTTCTGTTTTTTTTTTTCTTCGACTAACTCTTGAGCGTCGGTTACCGTGGTGACCGGCAGCTTTACTGACGACGGAGCAACAGTTGTACTAACCTGGTGACTGACCACAGTACCCACCATGCAACACAGCAGCCCTGAAGATAACGACGACGAGAACGTGTCGGAGTCAAAATCAAAGAGAACAAACAAGGAAGGACACAGAAGATACGAGACCGTGGGACGCTGACGTGTTTTCATGTCTCACGAGCCAATAAAAAGAGGACTACATGATGATGTCATCACATCCACAGCTTGTTGCAGCTGTTTTATGAATAAACAACTGAAGACCATTTGTTTAAAGTTAAAACCGTCACCTGGAAAATCAGTTTTACTGTATATCATTACAATTTTCACTGTCCAATCACCTTCGTCTTTTTCAGTTCAGTTGTTTTGTCCTTTCAGCTGATTTTTTTTTTTTTTTAACCTTAAATTGTGATTTGCTCTCAGATTTTCAGCCCCGGTGTCCACCCCCACCCCCCACCCCACCCCAAACTACTGGTCAGAAATGTCCAGAGGTCTGAATTAGAACATGTAACTTCTAAAAATGTAAAATATAACTGTAGAAATAAACCCACTGGATTCACACAGGAAGTGAAGATAAGATGGAAGAATTAAAACTGGCCTTTGGATGATCTCTCCCTGGTGTGAAGTGATCTTCAGGACGGGATCAGATCCGTGTTAAACTGCCCCTCAGATGCTCGTACAGTTAAATATCCTCTGAATATCCCACTGGGTTTAGACATAAAGTCTTGTAGTTCTGCCTTTTCCCTTTTTGGGGGGGATGATTTCCTACATTTCCCAGAATGCCTTTCAGCAGAGAAGGTGCCTCCAGTTTCTTTATGGTGTTGAGCGATCACCCAGTACAGAGGAGCGCTGGTTTTTTTCTTTGTGAACAGAACTTTGTCAGACTGGTCTGTAGATAAATATACTACATACTACACATGATGGGACCTTTGATACGTCCTAACCTCCGATTACTGATTCATTGGGTCAGAAGTCATTTACTTGTGTTTTACTCATTTGATCTTTCAAGTTATTTATTCCAGTTTTTATTCTTTTTAACATTTTGACATTTTACAAACACAGCGTATAAAAACACACGACAGACAGACAGACAGACAGAGACAGACAGACAGACAGACAAAAAGAATGGCTTCGCATGGAGTCCAGAGGGAACAAAGACAAAAGAGACCGTGAGACATTTATCATTTTAACAAACAAAGTCATTTGTGGGTTGAAATGATGAAACTAAAGAGACAGAATAAGTCACTCTGAGCGAAGAAACACAGCAACACACACTTGTGAACATGTGTTGTAAGTTTTTTGTGTCGTCGTATTTCAGGCAACAACAAAATGCTTTGTTTGCCTTCACCTTCCAAAACAACCTAACCTGTTTTCGTTATTGCTCTTTGCTTATGTGGATCTGTTTCCTCGTCTGTTCTGGATTTTCTCCTGTTTGATGTTAGAGTTTCACAGCAGCTGCTCCTCAGACGTTTTCTGTCAGATCCCATCAGAGCAGGGAGACCGAACACACCACACCATCAAACCTTCAGCACAGATGCTGGTGTTTCTAACTGTGGAAACGAGTGTGAGGGTGATTTCTTGCTTCCTGTGTGAATCCAGCCAAACACTCTGCTGTCAGTAGTTTTTTGTTTTTTAACCCCAAACGTATTTGCTCTGCGGTGCTATTTGCTGTCTAACATCTATCTAGGAAAAACCTCCTGGTTGTGTTTGAATGTACTTGTAAATGTTTAGGTGTGTTATCTGAAGACACGCACTCGAATCGGACCGTTCTGGACCACCTGAGACTGGGCCGACCGACACACACGCACGCACGCACACACACACACACCTGCACTCCCTCCACTCCCACACACACACACACACACACACACACACACACAACTGAAGGACAAACTGCTGAGCACTTTGATTGGAGGATGGAGGGATGAATGGACCAATGGAGGGTTCATGGTGAGACTTGACACATGATGTAAACCGGCCGTGTGCAGCCAGTGATACTGATCTAACACACCTGTACAGTCACCCACTGACCTGTGGATACAGTGATTGGTTTTAGTTTGTGAATAAAGTGTTGAATGAAAAAAATGGACCTTTTTCTGCTCAGTGTGTTGAATTGATGTAAAGAGGACGATACATGTTTGTCCAACATGGTGGTTAACGTGTCTCTTAATGTGTCACTTGTGTTTTGTTGCTGGGGAGGAAAAATTCCCGATGAGTGAAAATGAGTTTTAAAAGTCTCCTGATGTCTTTACTGCAGGAACAGACCAGTGACCAAATCAACAACCATCAGGACCGTCTCCACCCACACACTGTGAAGCGGGCCACAGAGGGCGAGACGTGGCAGATACTCTGTGAGGTGAAAGGAACCGGTGGAGGCAGGTGTTCTAAAAACCACAGGAAATAAGTTGGACTGGAAATATAAGCCAAACGAGTGACGCAGAAGTCGTTGATGCTCAAGTTTTTTAATAGTATTGTTTGTTTAGGAGGCAGAAAAACTCATGAAGTAGTTTCCAACCAGCTTCCTGTTTCCACGTCCAGGAGACACAGAGCAGCAGGATGCTTCATCTGGGGTCGTGTTTGAGTCCACCTGATGCATCTAAGACCAGTGTCCCTCTCTTTTAGCTCTGTTTTTGGTCTCCACCAACTCCTGATGGAAAGATGCGGCTCTTTAGCTGCTAAATGTTCCACTGTGTTAACCAGCTGGTGTCTATGTCTGCGTCTGTCTGCTGGGTTTGCATGAGCTTCTTTTTATTTTGGCTGCTGATGGTTTTCAATAAGCAGCTGAGGGGACACAACTGCATGGAGCTACAGATTTGATCATTCTCAGCCTGTTCAGCACTGCAAAGTCATTCTAACACTGCACAGACTAAAATGCTTCAATGCTAATATCACTTAATGCTGGTCTAAAGGTGCTGTAGGTAATTTAGTTTAAAACATTCAAAAATGAATCAAAATGATCAACAGAAAGAAAAGTAATGATCTTTTTTCAAAGGTGTCTAAAGATTTATCCAAAGCTGTCCTGTGTTGCAGAGCGGCAGAGCGTGCGTGGCATGCTAACCAGCTGAGTCGCTGCAGTGTCCCGTCTGCCCTCAGTCCAACACGAGAGGATGAAGAAGCAAAACGAGACGTAATGTTGATGAAACAGCTCCTGGTAAGTAAAGGAGTGAAGTCTGATGCAGAAATCGTAATGTTTCTTCTAGATTTAAGCTGTTAATGCTAAAGATGGCTGCAGTGATATCAAATACTTACATATAGCACCTTTAATATTGTACTCTATGTGATATATATGAGCGTAGCCACTGTCAGTGACTTTGTTGACATGTCTGTCCTGATCTATCCTGCAGTCACACATCACTCACTGTCCCAGTCTAAAAACATGCACATTTTCACTAACAACCAAGAAAGTTTTCAAACTGAGGAATTAAAAAAAGAAGGAATCAGTGGTGATAAACCAGTGCTGACAAAAATAAATACAGGAATATTTTCTCCTGAGACTGTTGCCGGGTATGTGCTGGAACGATCGGCTTCCAGAAAGCAGCCACAGCCTCACACGGACAAACACTGCTGCGCTTCTCTTCTGCTGCTGAAACCAGCTCTCGTACATGTTCTCGGCCCTAATCAGTTCGTTTAAATGCTGGAAAGTGGAGAAATATAGAAACATACTGACGTGGCTACGTACAGCAGATGCAGATTCGAGTGTCCCCCCCATGATCCAGGACTATACAGCAAAAACACATCAGACTAAAACTCACAGCAATCAAACATCAGATAAATCACACAGAAACACTCTGATGGAGTCTGAAGACGCAGGAGGCTTCATTCAGCGATCTGCAGAAAAACACAAGCAGCTTATTACAACACTAAACTTCCACAACACACAGGAAGACAAAACATTTTCTGTAAGCTGCAAAATGAAAATGCTGAGTGAGCGACTCACCGTGGCGACTTTGCTGGTCTGCTCGCGGGTTCGAATCCGCAGCTTGTTGACAGTCGTCTCGGCGATGTCGGCTCTCTCTTCAGCGTCGTCCAGCTCGTGTTGGATTTTCCTGAAACGCACAGTGCTGCAGCTCACCTGCTCCTCCTGGTGGAAAAACAGAGGAACAGCAGCTGTGATTAACAGAAAATCAGCTCCGGCTTGTTTGTGACCTGTGTAATTCCACTTTTCAGTGCTCACAGCGTTCTCAGCTTGTCTCTTATAGCTCTTGACTTTGGTCTGAAGCTTTTCAATCAGCTCCTGCATCCTCAGCAGAGTCCTCCTGTCCTCCTCTGACTGCAGGAACACAAAGAAAACCAATCAGAAACGCAGAGAAGCAGCAGAACATCTGTGTGACGTGTACAGAAGCAGCAGCTGGATGATGAGAGGTGGTCACACCTGGTACGTCAGCTCTTTGACTCTCCTCTCGTAGCGGCGGACGCCTTTCTGATACTCCTCACTCTTCTTCTGCTCCACCATCAGCTCCGTCTGCAGCTCCCTGACCTGCACACACATCAGCCCACCTGATTTACTGACCCCGTCTACACCTGCTGTTAGCATGTTAACTGTGTCTGGGTATCTTATCTGGATCAGGACAAACATTATGCAAATACACAAGCAATCACATCAGCTGTGGTTTCTGTTTGTGTACAAGTAGTGTGTGTTATTTAGTGAACTTTAGAGATGATGGTAGATTTGTTTTTATGCTAATCTGCTAAGCTAATAATGTCCCGACTCTAGCTTCGTTCTTAACAAACTTACTTAACTGTGACATTATTCCTTTAACCTTCCTGTTAAACCAAACCTGTGGTTTCTAAGGAAACGACTTTACCATAATGAGAAACAGAAACAGTCAGTGTAGCAACAAAGCGTGAGCTGTGGTGAGATGCTGGAGTTTTCACTCACTCTCGTCTCCAGTTTGTGAAGCTGTTTCTTTCCTCCCTTCAGAGCCATCTGCTCCGTCTCATCCAGTTTGACCTGCAGCTCTGTTAAAAACACGGACATGAATCATCCATCCACGGGAACAGCAGGTGTGACCGTCCTCACTGACCACCGTCGTGTTTCACAGTGGACGCATTAGCTGTGTTTGTACCTTTCACTGTAGACTCCATGTTCTTCTTCATTCTCTCCAACATGCTGCTGCTGTCCTGCTCCTTCTTCAGCTCCTCCGCCATCTGAGCCGCCTGGAGAAACATATATATGCACACAGTTCAGTTCAGCTCTACAGCAGCATGACAGTGGATCAGTACAACTTAAAAACATCACAACGAAAAGCAGAACAGATTAGAAGAGAAGGGAGAACCACAGAAATGGTTCAATGGCCGTCAACAGTAACACAACAGTGTTACCACTCAGGGTTAGTTTTTGATCAGAGGTCAAAGATCAGGTTCTGGGCTCAGGACTGACATCAGTGATAGCTTTCTTGGCTTTCTCCTCAGCACTGCGACTCTCCTGCATCGCCTCGTCCACCTCTCCTGTCAGCAGAGACAGATCGGCCTCGATCTTCCTCTTCTGGTTCACCAGACCTGTGTTCTACAAGACAGGAAGCGGCCAGGAAATCAGCCAACCAATCAGACAGGAAGCAAGTCTGTCAATTTATCAACGATCAGTCAGATCAGACCACACCTTTGGGATGAGGTAGAACAGGAGGTTGGCAGCATGAATGATGTGATGAATCATCACGCGTCAGTGTGGACTTCCTGTTAATGTGTGTGTGTGCGCACCTGTGTGGTGAGCAGGTTAACTCTCTCTGTAACCTCCACCAGCTCGTGTTCAGCCATCTTGCGGACTCGGTCAGTCTGCTCCAGGATCCCGCGTAGCTCCTCCTCTTCAGCCGTCATCAGAGAACAGCGTCGCTCCAATAGGACGATCTGTTCTCTCAGCTGATTGGTCAACTGGACTTTATCTTCCAGCTCCACCTGCTGCTCTTTAACCTACAACACGTCATATTATGAAATGTAGTATATGAAAAGCATTTATCTGAAATATCTTCACCTCATTAATATCTTGGGTTAATCTGAGATTACCTGTGTCTGCAGGTGTCTGATGATCCTCTGGCTCTCGGCTGCCTGTCTGTTAGCGTGTCCCAGCTGAACCTCCATCTCGTTCATGTCAGACTCCATCTTCTTCCTCAGACGAACGGCTTCACTGCGGCTACGAACCTCTGCCTCCAAACTGGCCTGCATGGTCTCCAGGGAGCGCTGGTGGCTCCGCCTGGTGGACAGCACTCAACATTATGCATGTTTGTTCACTGTTTTTCTGCACTGTGATGAATCTTTCTTTCACTGGTTGGTTAGTGTAATAATATTATACCAGCATCTGATTGGCTGGTATTCCTCTGCTACATCTCACCCATGAAGTTTGCACCATATTAAGACACTGAGTCTGTTGCTTAATGTGTTTGGTACCTGAGGTTGTCGATCTCTTCATCTTTCTCTGCGATCTTGCGGTCAATCTCCGTCCTTATCTGCTGCAGCTCCATCTGAAATCTCAGTGTCTTACTCTCCTCATGCTCCAGGGAGCCCTGGTGTGTAGAGAGTTGGCAGGTACGGTGGTTTGTTAAATAGCCTGGCTGGCTGAGAGTTTACAGGTATCTGCAGCAGGTAGGTCAGTTACCTCTGCTTCCTCCAGAGCTGCTCTGATATCACTCTTCTCCACGTCGAGGATCTTCTTAATCCTCTCAAGTTCATGGATGGTCTTCCCTTCCTGACTGATCTGATCTGTCAGGTCAAGGATCTCCTCTGGAATCAATACATTTACTCAATCAGTTTAATCAATCACCAACATTTCTCAGTTATGCATGTAGCTACTACAGGTGATGAAAACACACAGTACCTTGCAGGTTCCTGTTTTCTCGTTTAACCGTCTCCAAATGGTCTAGAGCCTCTTCGTAGCAGTTCTTCAGTTTGAAGAGCTCAGTGCTCAGACTGCGAGACTCTTTCTGCGACGCCTCCAGCTCGTTCTGACTCTCCTCAAATCTCAACTTCCAGTCACTCAGCAACTGCAACGATGAAAAAGCAACACACGCGCTTGTTTCTGAGCTGCTCTTCCTGCCACCCGAGCATTGTAGTTAAGTTCCTACACTGTTTACGACTACGCTGAGGGGTAAGTGTTGTGCTGCTGACTGACCTTGTCAAAGTTGCGTTGCCTCTTGTCCAGAGCCAGAGCAGCAGCGTTGGAGCGCTCCAGTTCAACAGTCAGGTCTTCGATCTCTGTCTGCAGACGCAGTTTGGTTTTCTCCAGTGAGGAACATTTGGCCTGAGACGCCTCCACAGCTTCTTCAACAGTCTGCAGTTTGACAACTAACTTCTTCCTACGAACAACAGAACACAGCAAACAAAAGAAATGAACTACTTTCCTGAAGTACGATCGATCCATAGCAGCTTACAGTTTTACATGGTGCAGATAAAAATGTACAGTTTGTCCTCAGGGTGGCACCAAAGGAAAGGCTGATTAAAATGAAGACGGTTTATCCTCTGTGGAGCAGGAATGCAGTCAGTACATTTCATTTCATCTTATCTGTCCAGTGCATGTTGATATTTCTTGTTTATAAGCAGAAAGTTTGGCCTGAAGATGGCAGTAGAGGAAAGGTCAAGAGGTCAGTGTGTTATCTGTGTCGTTGTGTTCTGTCGTGATAAGTTGATAAGTTGCTAAGTTGAACAGTGACAGAAACTGTTGCAGTATCATCTTACTTTGCATCTTCCAGCTCCTCGATTCTCAGCACGGCATCGGTCTCGTACTTGGCCCTCCACTGAGCCATCTGAGTGTTGGCTTTGGACAGCGCCCTCTGCAGTTCAGCCTTGGCCTCCTGCTCCTCCTCCAGCTGCTCTCTGAGCAGACCGCAGTCATGACGGGAAGCCTGCACCGCGTGAGCCAGCGCCACACGAGCCTGAAACACACACACACACACCCATTCACCTTTATCCACGTACCCGATGCCACGTTCCATTTAGTTCACCTTCACAGTGACGGATCCGAGTTATAAGGGTTCAGTGTTACTTTGCTCTCCTCCTCCAGCTGCCTCTTCAGATCTTCAGAGTTCTGGCAAACACCCGCCTTAGAGCGCTGGAGCTGACCAATCATAGCATCCCGCTCCTCCAGACGACGGCTGTACTCAGCTGTAAGAACAATGAAGAGAAGATGTCAGGGTAAGAGATGAGAGACTTCACCTCAGCTCTCAGCTCATCTCCACCTCCGTCTGTGTGTCCGTGTGTGTGTGCGTGCGTGTGTGTGTGTGTGTGTGTGCGTGCGTGTGTGTGTGTGTGTGTGCGTGTGCGTGCGTGTGTGTGTGTGTGTGCGTGCGTGTGTGTGTGCGTGTGTGTGTGTGTGCATGCGTGCGCGTGTGTGTGTGTGTGTGCGCGTGTGCGTGTGTGCGTGTGTGTGTGTGCGTGTGTGTGTGCGTGTGTGTGTGTGTGTTGTACCACTCTCAGTCAGTGCTCGTGCTTTCTGAGCAGAGGCTTCGCTCAGTTGTCTCTGCAGCTCTTCAGCTCTGCTCCTGCTCTCGTTCAGCTGGTCCTCATAAACCCTGCACATCTTCTCCACAGCTCCCTACACACACACACACACACTAAATCATTATTTACATACCCTTTGTTAAAGTTTCTCTTCACTCTGAAGCTAAAATGTCACAGTAATGCTATCAGGGTATGTATATAATCTGTATATAATGTGATCTGCATTATAAACTGCAGCTGTGGAACATTAGCCAGGCAGGGAGGGTAAAAACGTGTGGTGTAGTTTTTACCTTGGCCCTGGACAGCTGCTCCACGTTAGCAGCCAGGTCGTCGGCCTCCAGCCTGAACTCTGCCTTCTCCTTCTCCAGTTTCTGTTTGGCTCTCTGCAGAGCGTCGATCTGCTCGCTGAGTTCCGCGACCGTGTCCGAGTGCTTCTTCCTCAGAGTGGCCGCCGTCGCCTCATGGTGAAGCCCCGCCTCCTCCAACTCCCGCCGCATCTTCAGGAAATCTGCCTCTCGCTTCCTGTTTGACATGAAGTTATTTACAGCTTTTGTTTATCCAGTGGACATAAAACATGGATCAAATATATTATTTTTGAGAAGAGTATTTGCGTACAGCTTACATGGCCTTAAGGTTTAATTTGTCACAGACAAGTTTAACATGGATGTTGACCTGTTGAGAGCGATCTGAGCAGCAGAGGCTCCTCCTGCCTCCTCCAGTTTCTCTCCCAGCTCCTCCAGCTCTCTGGCGATGTCGTTCCTCTGACGCTCAGCTTTGGATCGCCACGCCCGCTCTGCCTCCAACGCCTCCTCCAGCTCCTCGATTCGAGTCTGAGGAAAGATCACAACACACTCCTGTGGCAGCAGCAGTGACAGGTGAAGTTCAGGAGCTGAACGAGTCCTGCTCCGGATCTGCCTCACCAACCTGTAGCTCTTTGATCTTCTTCTGAAGCTGAGCGACCAAACTCTGCTCATCCTCCATCTTAGACTGAAGCTGACCCAGCTCATAGTCTTTTCTTCAGGGAGGTATGAAGAGAGGCAGAGAGGGAAAGGAGGAGATTGTTAAAACAGGGTGGGAAAGTGCAAGAGAGATGCTATTAATGCTAGTTTTTGTTATTATTCAGTGAGTACTTGTGATAAAGCACATCAGTCTTCAGTTGAACTGAGTTCTTTTGTCAGTGAGGCAGAAGTCTGACCATGTCTGAGAGGTTAAAGTTAAAAACTCCCATCTCTGGATATGTTTTCCTACTTTTTCAGTCTCTCCTCCAGCTCTTCCCTCTGGTTCTCCAGGTCCTTCACTGAATCCATGGACAGCTTCAGATCTCCCTCCAGCTTCCGTTTGGTTCGTTCCAGATCAATTCGCACCTTCTTCTCCTGCTCCAAGGAGCTTTCCACCTGCATGGGACAGAGGGGAGAAATCCTTCTGTGGTTTTGGTCCTTTAGCTGGTTCTTGGGGTCAACAAGAGGAGATTTTAGGGGGACATCCTGGAACAGTGCATTAGACACTGCTCTCCATCGCTCAGGACACTTAGGTTGGTTTATCATGTAATTTGTCTTCCAGCTGTAACTTAGTCTTATAAAACTGTATCCAGCAGTTATTAGTCTCCATGGGAAACACAGACAGTAGAACGTAACAGTAGAAAACCAGACAGACATGACAGTAGACTGCAGTGTGATCAGATGAGCTCACACTGCTCCTGTCCATCACGTCCACAGGCCATTTTATTTGAATATTTCTACGATTTTTGTTGACGCAGCTAGGCCTGTCACGATAACAAATTTTGCTGGACGATAAATTGTCCCAGGAATTATTGCGATAAACAATAATATTGCCGTTTTGAGACCATTTTCAACTAATATAATGATAATGGCATGTACACCCTTTTAAAGATGAGTACATTTTTATTTCTAAAGAACATTTACCACTGTAATATTTAACCATTGGAAGAAATTTTAAATATCCAAAATAAATAAACAAAAACAATAAATAAAATGTATTATGAAGTATGTCGTCTTTCACGTTGTTGTACAGTTGTGGAATTGCCGTAGGCTATGTGACACGTATGTTCTCCCAGGCAATTCGTACTGGCTGTTTGTAGCATTTTTCGAAATGCCGGCTTTTCAACGATGTTAAAGGGCGGCATCTCTTTAGCAATTAAGCGCACGACATTGTCTGTGAGTGTGCACCATTTTGCACTCCATTGTTTGTATTTTGTGTGTCGTGATTGTGGACTGTCGGGAAGACGGAGACGGCTCACCTGTCGTAGTTTTTTTCCCCAGCTGGGAAAACTGAACCGGACGATTGTGTTTAAGGTGCAGATGCAAGTTTGTTGTGTTTCCGCTTTTAGTTACTACGGTTTTATAGCAGATGCGACATACCGGCTGGCACAAGTTCAGTGGTTCACCACGGTCATTTGGCTTAAACCCAAAGTGCTCCCACTCTGCAGACGTAGCATTCGGGTTTGAAACCAATTCCATCCTCCCTCTGGCTTGCAGCTCCTCACGAGGCTCTCACGCTGCACTCTGAAACAAGACTACGATGCAGCTGGCAAGCAACTGACGCGAGAGTTCATTCGTCACTATGCTAAGGAAACGAGAGGGGTCAGTCGAGAGCGATGCACCGGTTTTGTCTACTCTTTGGTAGAGAGAGAGACATACGACGAAAACAAACAAGCAAGAAACAAGAAATTATCGCACCTGGCAAAATTATTGAGCTCATTTTAATTTATCGTTCAATTAATTGATTTATTGCTTATCGCGACAGGCCTAGACGCAGCTCAACTTCACTGAAGTGAGATCTTTTCTTACATTGTCCACTTGCAGCTCAAGTCGAGCTTTTGCCTTGGACAGCATGTTGACTTTGTCCTCCTGAGCCTGAAGGTCGTTCAGAGCCTGCTGGTGAGCTTCCTGCAGGGCGGCTTTCTCTCTGGTCAGAGACGCTATGGATTCATCCAGAATGCACATCTCCTGGGACAAATTCTTCACCTGTTTGGACAGAAAAAAATTATTTAAGCTAATCAGGTCCAGCCGTCATCAGACTGAGACTCCTCACCCTGACAGACCTTGTTCTCCACTCCATGTCTCTCTTTCTCCACTTTAGCCAGGGTCATCTCCAGATCGTCCACGTCTCTCTTCAGCGACGTCACCTCGTCCTCCAGCTGTCGTTTCTTGGACGTCAGCGTGGCGCTCACCTCCTCCTCGTCCTCCAGACGCTCCTCCATCTCCTTCAGCTTTGACTCCAGAGAGATTTTGGACTGAATCAGCTGATTGCAGCGGTCCTCTGCATCTGTCAAGTTGTCCTGCTCCTGGATGGTTAGAATGGAAAAATATTTTACAGATATTAAAAGCTGTGTGAATGATTTTAACACCGGGTGGGACCAGAATGGCTTCTGAAATGTCTTGGTTCCTGTAGGCTTCAGTGTGACTTACAGCTTGAAGCTGCAGAGCCAGATCGTTTTTCTCCTGAACTAAAACCACCTGCTTCTCCTCTGCCTCCCGACGCTTCAACTCCGATCTGATGGAGAAAAACACAACAACAAACCAAAGTGACAGAAAACTCTGTGTGTAAATAAAATGGCTCATCAGCCACAGACAAGCCGGTGAACTGACCTGTCGAACGCCTCTTTTAGTTTGGCGAAATCTTCCTTCAGCGCAGCCAGTTCTTTCTCCACCTGGGCGCTCCTGAGCAGGGGGCGGAGCTTATAGAACAACATCATCCATGGCCAAGTTCTCACAGAGAAGAACGCTCTGAGGTTGAACTGGATCACCATCACAGCATCCCTGATGAGAAGAGTTAAAGACCACACCAGTGTTTTTACATCACTTTCCTGAGGACATGTCTCTGATTTCTCCAGCAGCCATTCAGACAAGTAGCCAACACAATTAAGTAGATAAATTGGATACAAAACTCTACTGGTGTTAGTTTTTTATATTATTCTCATTGTCTACGTCGTCATATTAACCTTTGCAGCATCATCTGTTGTCGCTGCATCCTCATCAACTTCCCTCTGCACATGGCCTGGACAGTGGTGAGGATCTGAGACAGACGGGTGTCCCTCATGTCCTCCAACTGACCCAACAGACCCGCTTTAAAAAACACCTTAGGAGGGGAGGTGGAAAAGGAGAAGAACAGATCATATTTATTCACCGTCTTTTCTTTGAGGGCAGAAGTAATTTGTCGTAACAGCAGAATTATTCACAGTATTTTTGTTGTACCTTTGTGTGTCCAAACTTGTACTGGGTGTGGTCTATGTCCAGAGAACCCAGCAGTTTCTCCACAGCCTTCTTGCTGTCCACGAATGAATCCTCCGGAATTGCACAAGGATTCAAGATGCGATAACTAAGAGAACAGAAACAAGAACTTGTGGATTAATGAAGACCAGCAGGTTAGACCATCAGGAATGTGACTGCTGGAAAAACATGAGGATTTAAAGCCCAGATCGGATCAGTGCAACAACCTAAACATAAGATTGTGTAGGTTGTTTCTGTGAGTGTTTCTGTGTGTGGTTCGGTTTAGAGCTCACCGCTGTTTGAACTCAGCGTACAGGATACGGTTTGGAAAGCCCTTCCTGCAAATCCTGATCCCCTCGAGGACTCCATTACACCTCAGCTGATGGAGGACCAGGAAGGGGTCCATCACACCTGGAAACCACACAGGGCACCTGAAACCTCTTCAACAACAACTTTAAGAAGATTTCTCTCTGCTCACATAGATTCAGCCTGGGATTGCTGGTTTAAGGTTAGTTTGTTCTGTTTTGTTCTGTTGTTGGTGGTGGTGTTTGGTTACCTGGATTCTTGGTCTCATTGGGGATGATGCAGCGGACAAAGTGAGGCTGAGTGCTGCGGAGGTTCGCCATCAGCTTATTTAGATTCTCCTGTATTTAAACACAATGACAAAGAGTAGGAGGCCATCTATATGGTATGTCTTAGTATATGGTGAGTCTCAGCCAGTCACAGTCGGTTTGATGTGGTAGTCCAACTCACCTTGTGTAACTGTGAAACTGTCTGGAAGGAGGCTGCTTTCCTCTTCCTTTGTTTGGTTTCAGACAAAGCCTTCAGATCACCGGCTGAAACAAGAGCACAAACAATAAATGTTTACCATGAAACACAGCGTCACCACACTCTCGCGTCTCACGCATCTCTTTGTCTCCTTACCCATCTCAGAGCTGATGTAGTTCTCAAACAGTCCAGCCATCAGTTTGTTGGATGACTTCTGAAACAGGACCACCACCGTCTCATTCAGAGGGTCTCTGTTTTTATCCAGCCAGCCTGTGATGTTGTATGGTACCTGAAGTGAAATACGCTTTTTGAAATTTCTTGTTCTACAATGTAACATCAGCTTTGGATAAATGACAAATATCTTTCTATATTTATGCAGATGACACACAGGTTTATATCATAACTGACTATTGCCTGATGACTTTTCGTTCAGTCAAAGATAAATCAGAAATAATTGTTTTTGTTGTCAAAGAAAAACAAATAAAAGTCATTGTACACTTTAAATCCCTAATTCTAGAACCACAAACCAAGCCAAGTGTTGGTGTACATGGTTGAAGGCTTGGAGCTAAATTTTACAAAACCAGCCTAAAAATAAAAAACTCTTGTTTGTCAGCTATGATGGATCAGGCAGCAAAAACAGTAATATTCACTAACTGTACTGATTCAGAGCCAGCAAACAGTTTATGTGTAATAATGTGAGCTGATACCCACCACTCCAGCATAGTGAATAACCTCAAAGTGTGTCTCATATTTGCGCTTCTTGTCTGGCCTTGGCCTCTGGAAATTGGGTGACTTTCCCAGATGGTTGTCATAGAGTTTGGTTTTAAAGCTGTGGTCCGTGGCCTTGGGGAACATACACTCCTCTTCCATGATGGACAGAATACCCATGGGCTACACACAGAATAATTGATTATTTTGTGGTATTTTTACATCAAATGTTTTTGTTTTTATTCATGAAAACAGTCACCGATGGGTAATGCTAAATCACTGTCACCAGATGTTTGAGTCATACCTTCTCTATGAGGTCTATGCAGGCTTGCAAGTCCAAACCGAAGTCTATGAATGTCCACTCTATCCCCTCCGTCTTGTATTCTTCCTGCTCCAGGATGAACATGTGGTGGTTGAAATACTGCTGCAGCTTCTCGTTGGTGAAGTTGATACACAGCTGCTCAAAGTTATTGAACTGCAAAAAGACAGGAGTCCATCATAGACACGGTCACAACCAAGATCAGACTGTTTCCAGTCTTCAAAAACTTCTACAAAACAGGGGCCAATGTGCAACATTTACTCTGACCATAAGTCTGATTTATATGTTGTGTCCTGGCAGATCACAAACAGGTCAGCCAAACCCACTATGTGTTCAGGATTTAAAAGATGCAGCAGTCACTGTGTCCAGTGCTTGATGGTCAATGAATACCTGATAATTGACATTTTCAGAACTTTCTGGACCTTGACAAGATGTCCCTGTCCCTCTCTCAGCTTTACCTCAAAGATCTCGAAGCCAGCAATGTCAAGGACTCCGATGAAGTACTGGCGAGGCAGAGCGGTGTATAACGATGAGTTGATGCGGCTCACCAGCCACTTAAACATACGGTCGTAGGTGGCTTTGGCCAGGGCTGCCACTGCATAGTTAACCTACACACATAAAATGGCCAGTTAGGTTCACGAGCTGTTTTGTTTTGTTTTGGGTGGTGTGACAGAATAAAAGGTTACCTGTTCCACAGTCTGTCCTTTCACAATGAATTCGTTTCCAACTTTGACCCTGGGATTCAGCAGGCCTTTCAGCAGGTCAGCAGAACTAATGCCCATCAGATAGGCTGCTTTATCCACACCTGAACACACGGAACACATACGCCACATGCATGTACACAATATAACACGCTGTGCCACATCATACCCAACATTTAACAGCTGTAAATAGGTAATATAGAAGTAGTTTGTGGTAGGAAACTACTTCTAAGGCACAGGAACTCTGTTTCATGATACTGAAAACAATGACATGCTTCTCTTCAGTTTATATTTGATTGACAAAAATGAATCATGTCATGGAGCAGTTTTCTTTTTATCTGTAAATATCTGAGAGAACTGTTTCCTGACTTTCCACCCAGGTGTTGCTTATATAGCAGCATGGTTGGAAAGCTCACGTCTGTCACTGAACATAAGAAATTCATGGCACTGATTGTGACTACCTTTAAAAAATTCTACTGAATTACATTTATTTCAATAGAGTGCTTGGTGTAGTTAAAAGTGCGTCTTACTCTCAGTGCCGTCGGCCTCGGCCTGCTCCTCTCTCTGTTTCTTCTTGAACTTCATGTTACCAAAGTGCATGATGGCACCAACAATCTTATAGCAGCCATACTTCTCCTCTGGAGTGAAGCCCAGCGTGTCCATGGCGTGCTACACCCACACAGACATCAGAGTTTACATGACGTCAAAGGAAAGTGCGTCTGTTTGGGAAGAGGATGAGTTTCTTACATCAGTGAGCTTCAGCTCCTCTCCGTCATCAATGCCTTGCACCTTGGTCACACCCTGAGAGCAGAAGTGGTAGTCGTAGGGGTTGGTGGTCACCAACAATATGTCTGCAACACAGGACAACCAAAAAATTACATAGTTAAATAATATTTATATAATATAATTATCCCAGTTAACCTGATGAACCTAGATTTCTGCCTTTCACGGTGAAACATGGCCGCCTGGTTAGCTCAGTTGGTAGAGCACGAGACTCAACCTCTTGGAGTCGTGGGTTTGAGCCCCACTCTGGATGGCACCCCCTCCCATGGGCTCACCACCTGTGGGAGGTGCTGTAGGACTATGGTGCATTGTAGATTGGGTGGAAAAACAAGCTGAGGCTCATCAAATACACAATACGACCTTAAGAAGTTCATTTAGCTAACATGACAGAAAATGGCTGCCTGCTTCCACATCCAGCAGAAACATAGCAACAGTGGCGTCTCCAATATTCATCCGTCCTCAGACAGAGAGGGACCACACGCCACGCCCCGACGCCATGTTACGATTTACCGAAACAGCGCCACCTTCCGGTAGCGCTGCTCAGCATCAGTCAGTCCGCGTGGGCACGGCGCGTGCGCAGAGGAAGCAGGTGAGGTTGGTGCCACCGCCGCCATGTCGGTGCCAAACGGAGAAGGAATCTACCCTGAGCCTGAAACCGGCAATGAACCGGGGTCTGCAGCGTCAGTTTACCGAGCAGCGCTGGCGGGAAAGATGCTGAGCTCTGTCAACAACAACAACTACACAAAACTACACACACGTGGCGCGGACACGGACCAGGTCACCTCCATGAAGGAGAGGAAGAGCTTCACCTGCAGTCTGCGTGAGTCAGATACTGTCCGCGCGCGCGCGCGTGTGTGTGAGAGAGAGTGAGAGTGTTACTTGTGGAGGTTGTGTTGTGTATTCTTCTTGTGTGTGTGCTGGACTCTGGCGTGTGTGCTGGACCCTGGTGTGTGCTGGACTCTGGTGTGTGTGCTGGACCCTGGTGTGTGCTGGACTCTGGTGTGTGTGCTGGACCCTGGTGTGTGCTGGACTCTGGTGTGTGCTGGACCCTGGTGTGTGCTGGACTCTGGTGTGTGTGCTGGACCCTGGTGTGTGCTGGACTCTGGTGTGTGTGCTGGACCCTGGTGTGTGCTGGACTCTGGTGTGTGTGCTGGACCCTGGTGTGTGTGCTGGACCCTGGTGTGTGCTGGACTCTGGTGTGTGTGCTGGACCCTGGTGTGTGCTGGACTCTGGTGTGTGCTGGACCCTGGTGTGTGTGCTGGACCCTGGTGTGTGCTGGACTCTGGTGTGTGTGCTGGACCCTGGTGTGTGCTGGACTCTGGTGTGTGTGCTGGACCCTGGTGTGTGCTGGACCCTGGTGTGTGCTGGACTCTGGTGTGTGTGCTGGACCCTGGTGTGTGCTGGACTCTGGTGTGTGTGCTGGACCCTGGTGTGTGTGCTGGACCCTGGTGTGTGCTGGACTCTGGTGTGTGTGCTGGACCCTGGTGTGTGTGCTGGACCCTGGTGTGTGCTGGACTCTGGTGTGTGTGCTGGACCCTGGTGTGTGTGCTGGACCCTGGTGTTGATGAGTTTGAGATGACTCTTGCTCTGTGACCTGGAGCGTTGACCTTCTGAAAGGATCCGTCAGAGGACGGGACTGAGACTGGGACCAGCTTTGAGTCCAGTCCAAACACACATGTACAGAGTCGTTTTCCTTCGGGCCTGAACCTGATCCTGTTCACGGGTTCAGGTTCAGTCGTTTTTAAACTGATGTGTAAATTGAAGCGAACATGTCGACTTTGTCTCGCTGCCATTTGTTTTGTGTCATGTGATGTGATGATGTTGTGTTGCTTATTGTGTGTCTGAGAAGCACAGTGGACAGAAGAATCTGTGATTTATTGTGATTCATTGTTGATGATTCAGTCAATATCCACATGACCTGCACAGGTTACAGCGGTGGGCGGGGTTACCTTGTAGTTCTGGCTTTTGATTGGACATTATCTGGTAGTAGATGTGGTAGCTTCTCTCTCCTGGCTGCTGGAACACAACTCTGGACTTTTCTAGGAGATCTGATAAAATACACACATAGAAACACACACACCTCTACAACTCCATCAACATAACACAGTTTTATCGTTTGTTTTTTTTGTCTCCGTTTGTAAAGTCCGAATGTTTGTGTCAGTGTTCCTTGAAATTTGCTGCTTTACCATAAAAAAACAACTTCATTCTGTTCTAATGTTAAAAAAACACAACTCACAGATGTCGATGTCGGCAGACGCCAGCTTCCCTGTCGGCCCAAAATGAATTCTGATGAACTTTCCCTGAGACGCACAAACACAGACGCACACTCATTGTAACACAGCACCATACAGACTGAAAGAGCAGCTCGCAGTTTAATCATCCCTCCTCTTCCTCATGTGTTTCCTGTGTGATGGAGGACGAACTGCTCAAGCCTCGCTCTGTGTAAACCTTTACTCCAGAGTGCAGCTGTGACTGATGTGAGACTACAGCAGCCTCAGGTGTCCGAGCCTCGTGAGCTTCAGGTGAACCTCTGAACCCTTTTTGCTGTTACTGATGAAAATGTATGTGAGGAGGATTTCAGGTTTCAGCCGTCGTAACGACTTTACTGAACTCACAAAGCGAGAGGAGTTGTCGTTGCGGATGGTTTTGGCGTTGCCGAACGCCTCCATGGCTGGATTAGCCTCGATGATCTGGTCCTCTAAAGATCCCTGAATACGCGCAGAGGGAGAAGGAGGTTATTGTGTGACACAGTCTTAAACACAATAACACAGCGACACCTGAAATGTCAAGAGGACTCACTCCTTTTTTCACATTTTCTCCCAGAGCAGCGATGATGGCGAAGTACTGGATCACCCTCTTGGTGTTGACTGTTTTCCCTGCGCCTGACTCGCCGCTGACAGGATGAGGGAGCAGACACAGGATGTGGAATACATACATGGCTAATCAAATGAATATTTCTGGCCGTACTGTTGACGATGACGCTACATTTACTGCTGTGGCAGTAAAAGCAGAACGTTCAGCCTGTAATGTTAAAGCATCTGTGGCTCTGACTTACGTGATGAGCATTGACTGGTTCTCTCGATCTGTGGAGGAAAAGGAAGCAGAGAAGCAGAAGAAGAACTTAGAAATGACTCATGGGATATGGCTTCTCCCCTGAACTTTCCGGGTGAGTGCTTTTCATCTTAGCGACGTGAGGAGACTGAAGGTTGGGAGAGAGTTGATTGTTTAAAAGACCGACTTCTTTCTTTGAGACATATTCTTATTAGTAAAACCTAGTAAACTTAGCAGTGCCGTTAACTGTGATAAAAGTTAGCCTGTTAGTTACCTGTCAGCTAGTTGTTTCACAGTGTGCCTTCAGGCTGGTAGTTGGAAGGCTGGTTGAGTTCAGGATGGATGGCTAATGTTAGAGGTCAGAGGTTAAAGGTGACTCACTCTGCAGCAGGTCAGTGTAGGCGTTGTCAGCGATGGCGTAGATGTGGGGTGGCGTGTCTCCACGACGCCTCCCTTTATAGGCCGTCACCACCTCAGCAGAGTAAACCGGCAGCCATTTGTATGGGTTGACTGTCACACAGAACAGACCGGAGTAGGTCTGCCACAAACACAGAGTCAGAAATGACAGGACAGACGAGGAGTTTGACAGGAACAGGCAGAAACAGCTTCCGTCCACATGTTGATCAGATGTTCAGAGTGTGTTAGAATAGATACTAACATAGATCATCCACATGCTGTATCTCCTCCTCAGGTTGAAAAGGACAGAGGCTTCGTTCAGATGAGTCAACATGGCCATGTCCTCTATCATGTCAAACTTAGGAGGGTTCATGGGCTGGAGGTCGTCTTCTTTTACAATGAGGAACTGAAACACACACATGCAGCACTGAGGATGAGCCTTAGCCAGGCACCGTGTGGAGTATAATCAAATGGTTGGGCCGACATATTGATTATTAGCTTATAATTTATCAGAGTGGCTGTTCCCCGATAAACTGAAGCACGGAAACCATGAGATATTTTTAGAGACCTATACAAAGACTGTGACTCGTCAAAACTGCTTCAGTCATCCAGAAAACAAGTCTGCATGGCGAGCAGGTGGTTGAGTTTACTGCACCCGTGTCACACCTGAGTGAACACCTGCAGCTGACTGACTAACCCACCCGCCCGTCCTTGGTTTCCACAGTGGTCTTGTCTCCGTTCAGTTCTCTGGTCTCCACCTCGATATACGCTTCAACATCATCGGGGATCCACACACGCTTTGTGCCTGGAATAAAGAGTCACACACATCTTTATTTAATAGATTTATACACACACGTAAATACAGATGTAGACACAGTGGAGTAGGAGCACACAGTTCTAATGTTACACTAACGTTATCACAGTATTATGTGTGTACATACCATCGAACGCCTGGGCCTTTGCAGCCAGCTGCTCCAGGTTGGTGAGACGAAGGTAATGACCAGCTTCTCCAAACTCCCTCATGTCCAGGAACCGAGACATCTGAACACAGGAACACACGGAGACTTGTTCTTTAAATTTGGGCTCTGTTGCATTTGATTTCCTTCAGTTCTGTGTCCTTTTGTCAAAGAGGAGCTCTTCCTCTGCCCCATCCTCAGAACTGACCAAGTTATTTTGAATCATTGCCATAAGTCTTGAGGGGCCTTGAAATCCAGGCAGGAAGAACAGTTTTATTACAACAACCTTAGGAACGAGCTGTGAGATTCCATGTTTGAAGAGCAAAGCTGAAGTTTGATTTCAAAGAACATTGACCTGCTTTGAGGAGCAAACTTTAACCACATCAAAGAGCAGCGCTGAAGGAAAAGTCTCAGTATTTTGATTGATTGGTCGCAATACGGTCAGTAAAAAAAAAAAAAAGTGATGCGCTTATAAAGGAGATAGGGATTAAATAATAAACAGAATTTATTTAACGCACTGTGTGGGTGAATTTTCAGTTTTACTTCAGTAGTATAATATGTTTTACTTTTGGAGACGTTTGATAAAGTTTATGAACGTGATGTCATTACGTCACAGCGCGGAGAAGAGAGAGAGAGAGACAGGGAGAAAGATGAATAGTCGCACAAGTGACATTCAGTTTGTGACCGGTGAAGGCACAGGCCACAGTTTGCTGACGCTGTCTGAGCCTCACGTTTATCATTTTTAATTCAGGGTTTCCACTAGAAAAACTTGGCACTGGACAACGTGACCGGCAGGTTTTCAATTTACCGGACAAATGTTTTTATTAAATGTTTGTATAATCTATATTTATTGAGCTTAAAATGATAAACGATATGCAGGATGTATGAGAATGATATCAAAGCATGTCAGTTTAGAATCTTTATATTGAAAAGTATAGCCATTTCAAATAAGCGCCGTCAATTGATTCCCATGCGTAACTTCTAAAATAAATATTGCACAAAGCTGTGCTGTTTGAACATGAATACATCGAAAGTTTAGATTAAACAATTTTCAACACATCTGGACTGGCTCATACCATTTTAATAACGCGGCATTCTGCCAACTGGAAATAAAAAAAAGTCTGTTCGCTATGTGCGTTTTCAAATAGCCTATATGTTTTGACCGGCGGGGATATAAACACCAGCAGATTTTAACGGAAACCCAGGTCACGGTAATACGGTGTACCACAGGTAAAATGTGGATACTGCCCAACTCTAGTCTGCACATGGGATTTGTTCATTCATCTCCTTTACTGCACAGCCAGTCTTTATTTAGCTGTGTTAGTAACTCCCAAAGACAGCCCCGGACTAAACTATGATGTCAGGATTTCAGACAGAGCTCACAGCTGCCACATCAGCTCAACAGGATCCATTTGCCTCTCCCAGTATTGTTTTCCCGGTAATTATAAACGGCCTTTTAAAAAAAATCCACAGCAGTGAAAGAATGAGAAAACTACATGAGAGTGTTCAGCTGACACATCCCCTCAGAGAGCTAAGATGTGTTGGATGTTACGGTCAGGTTAACCCGAGCCTGGGTCCATCCATCCATCCACCTCCTACCCTCCATCCATTATGGATGCCATGTGACCACCAAGTTCCCATCAAGTACAACAGCACAAGAACAGGTGCATTTGTAACAAATTTGCATTTAACCATAAAACCAGATCAAATGCACTGAATCTGGGCCTCCTGGGGCCACCTGTGACCTCCTGGGACCTCCTGGGGTCATCTGGGACCTCCTGGGGCCACCTGGGGCCACCTGGGACCTCCTGGGGCCACCTGTGACCTCCTGGGACCTCCTGGGGTCATCTGGGACCTCCTGGGGCCACCTGGGGCCACCTGGGACCTCCTGGGACCTCCTGGGGCCACCTGGTTCTTTGGCCTTGGTGAAGTTAGAGGCTGAGATTGTAAAACCTTATTGGTGGAGTTTTCTCCAAAGGCCTCTCAGACTCACTGATACTGTCTCTGTAGAGATATTTGAGTTTGAAGCTTACAGCTGAAACATAGACACGATTCACAGAAAAGCTGCGTTGAATCATCAGGGTCGTGTACTCACTCTGTCGAGTTGGTCTGGTCCGGTCCGGTCCGGTCTGGTCTGGTCCGGTCTGGTCCGGTCTGGTCTGCTCTGGTCTGCTCTGGTCTGGTCTGGTCCGGTCTGGTCTTGGTGGATTTGGTTTCTCTGTTGCAGTGTGATGTGTGAGGGCGTGCAGAACAACAGAATGAGTGAGTGAGCAGAGCATCACCTCACTTTATAACCTTTCTGTCAAGGTCACCGCATCACGTGACCTCCTCCGCTGCAGCTGATTGGTGGGACTGGTCTTGTTGAACGGTCATAAAAGGCCTGCTGTGGTCAGGATGGAATACCAAAACGAAGCAGAGAGGCGCAGCTAAAGCCCACATCTGCTCCTCCTCATCCCTCCTTCCCTCCTCTCACCTACTGTATCTGTGGGCTATATTTGGAAACTGTTCGACTGCGTCTCTCCAGTTTGTCTCTGTGTTTCTGTCCACCTGTCTCTGTTCCTCCCTCCCTCTTCTGTGATGGACTGTTGCCTCACCTGTCCGTGGCTTTTTCAAATGGAAATAAAAACCTGCACAGAGGTTTTAAATATCCATTTTATGACTGTGTGCATGATATGATAATAATTCACAGCAGTGACAGTGACTGACAGGTCAGAGGTCAGCACCTTCACCTTGATCCTCGTTATAAGACACAGACATTAAAGCCCCCTGTGTTAAAGTGCAGAGGTCGTTACCACACAAATTATACGAAAAGTGTTTCAGGTCCCAGAATCAGGACTGAGCTGCTAATAATACTCCAAACCTCTGATACAGGATCATCCAGGACCAGGTCTCACACGGTGGAGGATCCAGTCCTGAACAGGGCTGTTTGTAATGTAATCAGAAATGTAGGTAAAGTAATGTAGGCAGCTGATGATGTGCAGACTCCTGACCCTGGAAGTAACGCTTGTAGGTGTTGTATTGATTAGCATCATGCTAAGGTTAGTGATTAATGTTGATGTTAATAACAGTAGAAATGTTGGACACAGTATGAAACTAAGACTCAGGTTGTGATAAAGCAGAACATACAGGCTCCATCTTAAGCTCCCATCATCCTTTTCCCTCCCTCCCTCCCTCTGTAATCCCCCATCAGTGAATGACAGTTATGAATGAGGCAATGGGACAAAGCCTGTTTCATTCACTGACAGTCTGACTGACACAGACACAGACACAGACACTGACACTGACACACACACACACAGTGTACTGTGATATTTCTTTTCTCTGTGTGCCGTTAAAGTGAAACGATCTGCACAGGGATTAAATAAGAGTCTTTCAGCGTCATGATGATTCTATTTTTACTCTTTAAAAAGTTTTCTCTTCTCCTGAGTTACACACAGGCTGAACAACTGGTCCTGTGCTGTGTCTTCCTCTGACCTGCAGCCTCTCTAAACTACACATCACAACACAGCTTACATCGGTTCTCTGAGCGGTTCTCTGATCGGTTCTCTGATCCGTTCTCTGATCCGTTCTCTGAGCGGTTCTCTGATCGGTTCTCTGATCTGTTCTCTGAGCGGTTCTCTGATCGGTTCTCTGAGCGGTTCTCTGATCCGTTCTCTGATCTGTTCTCTGAGCGGTTCTCTGATCCGTTCTCTGAGCGGTTCTCTGATCCGTTCTCTGATCTGTTCTCTGAGCGGTTCTCTGATCTGTTCTCTGAGTTCTCTGAGCGGTTCTCTGATCTGTTCTCTGAGCGGTTCTCTGATCGGTTCTCTGAGCGGTTCTCTGATCATTGCTGCTTCAGGATGAGTGAGAACACTTTTGGGTTTTTTCCCGGCCGTGTTGTTCCAGTGTGTAGTTTTGCTGCATGTTAAATCCTTGTATCCAAACACAGCTGTGAGACTTACGAAGACTCACAAAGGGCTCATGTTACTGCAGAACGTCCCTGCTGTGGCTGCAAATCATGGATCAGCTTTAAGACACTTGTAATAACTTACATGTCCTTAAAATGTCTCCTCTTTATGTTGGTGAGTTATTATCCCAGTGTAGGTCACACAGGACCTTTGGCTGTCCAGCTGAAGCCCGCAGGCTTCGAAATACTGGAACAGAAGCTCAGATAGATTTCTGTTTCCCAGAGGATGAATCAGGGTGGTGGTGCCCTGGAATATTTGGGGGTGAAATAAATACTGCAGCCTCAAGGGGGCGCTAGTTAGACTGTTACTCCTGTTTTATATAAAAAGCGAAGTTAAATGCCACTGTCAGTAAGTTAAACACAGTACAGGTCTGACTGCCTGTCATCTGACCCACATCTGAACAGTTAAATAATGCAGCATGGTGACGTCTCACACAGTATTCAATTTGTTATCACACCGAAATGTGACAGAAATATTTAGTTCAGTTTAGTTTTTAAAATTAACTGAGGAAAACTAAAATCTCGTTTTTTAAAATGGAGTTTTGTTGACTAAAAAACTAACAGGAATCAAATGTGAGAAAAACAAGTACAGTTCTGTCCTGAATTAAAACTGATCCCAGTTGGCCTGGTATCAGCACAGTGGAACGTTTTCACCTTGTTAAGCAAATAAGATTTTATATCTAATTTTCTTTAATTGTTGGATTTATTGCTTTACAATATAAACATGAGTTTGCAGGATAACGTAGAAGTGAGAACCTTTATTTCCAACATGGCTCCCAGCTTTCTTCCCTCCTCCTGTCGTCTTTCTTCTCTCTCTTTGTGTTGCTGTTGCGGTGGCTGAGCCTTTGTGACCCTTTGTGTTTAGTGGTGTTTTATATATAAAGGTTTACTCACAGACTTACTGCTGATGCCCCTGCACATTTCTCTGTAAGCCGTCCATCCATCTATCCATTCATCCATCCATCCTCCCATCCCTAGCAGCTGTCTCCCTCCCCTCCGTCCCTCCATCTCTCCATACATCAGCTGTCTCATGCTAAATGAATGGAGGATGGACTGTCCTCTTCTCTTTGACATTCTCTGTCTGTACTGCTCTCTCTCTCTGTCCCTCTTCAGTTTCCTTTCTTTCGTCTCTTTACTGTCCCTCTCTCTGTCCGAACATCCCTCCCTCTCTCCAGTTGATTCTCTCTAATCCAGGGTAACTTTGTGTGAAGCCTAAATACTGACTCACACACCCTTAATAATACCCAGCAGACCTGCAGTTCACACATAAACACACTCACTGCACACACACACCTGCAGTGAATCCTCAGTTCAGTTTGTGCTGCTGTTGAACTGTACAGAAACAGAAACTCTACAGATTCTGACCTTCATGAAGGGAGGATCCACTGCAGGACTGTTGTGTTATACTGCATTATTTACTTTTTCGCAGTCCCTCGACCAAACAGTGAAGCGAACTCTGTGTTCCTGTCTAAAGAACCTTTATGGCCTTTGTGGTCTGGATTAAATTGTGATGCTGGTACCTAAAGCAACACGAACATCCAGCAGCTGAGGCTGCACTACGTCCATTTTCATAATGCATAATAATAAATGCAATTTACACACACACACACACACACACACCAGTGGTGCAGAGTGTTAATACCAGTATAATATGGTATAATCCCTCTACATATGAACTGGACCACACGCTCACACACCTGTCGTACCAACCAACATGTGTGTGTGTGCGTGTGTGTGTGTTTGTGTGTGTGCGTGTGTATGTTACCTTTTAATTAGAAGGGGGTTTAAAATATCCTATCCCTCTGTGTGTGTGTTTGTAACATTAGAGTCATTCTGAGTGACAGCAGGGGGATTGAGGGGACTAGCTCAGGATTCCTGTGGTGTCTCTCTGTTGTTCAACTAAAATAAGTTTATAGCATTGCTTGTTGTACCGGAGTACACTGGGCAGTGTGTGTGTGTGTTTTTGTGTGTGTTCGTGCCTGTTATCCTGTCAGATTCACCAATATTCATATAGAATGAATGGGAGGTGGCCACAGTTACTGCTGATTGTTTGTAGAGCTGCAGTTGTTAGTGGATTAATCAATCAGTCAAACAGTAAAACATTAATTTGGGAATTATTTTGATCACTGATTAATCGTTTTTGTCAGTTTTCAAGCCTAAATTGTCAAACTGAAGTTTTGTATCATCGTAAACTGAATTTCTTTGGGTTTTTGACTCTTGGCTGAACAAAACGACATATGACGATGTCACCTCAGACTGAAGGAAACTGTGATGGACATTTTGCTGGTAATGATGGTTTGTAATGTTGGTCTTTGTACCGTTGGTGTCGCTGTGATCCAGCCTCATCTGAACATATCTGAGCTTCTTCAGTGGGTCAGTCTGAACAGAAGCACCTTTGTGTTTGTGATTCACTGAGCAGCTGCTGCAGCCTGTGACGGCGAACAGCTGGAGAGTATTGATCCAGTCAGAAGATAAGATCAGCCAGACCATAAAAAGACATGAGAAATGACCTTGACTAGTAAAATGGGGGTATGTGGGTCACACACACACACACACACACACACACACACACACACACACACACACATACACATTCATACACATAGGGGACTTGGTGACTGGGTTGGTCAGGCAGTAACTAGGGGCTGCATTCCACTGAGGCTCCACAGCAAAGCTCCAAAATCCTACTGGAAGCTCTGCACACACACACACTAAAGTACATGTAGCCTATAGGCACCGCAGACTGTGAAATCACCTGTTCTTATGGAAACAAGGTAGGGAACAAAGAATCTTATTCATAGGTCAGACATGCGTACGTATATATACATAACATTAGAACATGCACACACTGGCAGACAGCAGGCTGAGCTGAGAACAATAAACTTTATTTATAGACCATCATGCACTCAGACACACAAGTACAGAAACACACACACACACAATCTGTGTGACATTAAAAAAACTATTGAACTTTAGTTTCCATGATGTTTTGCAGCGTTAAATCTGAAAATATGTACGGTGAAACAGACTGGCCTATATTTTGATGTAAAAAGATGAAAGATGCAGGACGTCCCAACAGAGACACACTGTACACTGTCCTATTATACCATGATGTTCTGGAGGCTTTATGTTTTCGGGTTGTCCGTCTGTCTATCCGTCCCATTCTCATGAACGTGTTATCTCAGGAACACCTCGAGTTTGGTCCAAATGTTAACTCGGACTCTAGGATGAACTGATTAGATTTTGGATTACAGGTCAAAGTTCAGAGTCACTGTGACCTCAGTCTCTGGTGGTGATCATATAGATCTTCTGAGCTGCCAGGTTGGATAGGTTTTTGTGACAGTATGGCTTGTTGTAGTAGTGTAGACTGTTCTAACCGACCGTCGAAGGAGTCTGTGTTGCAGTTTTTTCTGTAAGTAAGTTTCTTATGGAACACACCGCAACAGCGTTCAACATTAGCTGCTCCGGTCCTCTATCTGTATCAGCAGCAACCAGAAATCGGCAATTAAGTCATATGCCAGAGGCAAAATATGCTAACACATGCTAATTAGTGCAAACATCCAGGTAAAATAGTGAGAAATTTACTTACCGAAAAAACTGCAACACAGGCTCCTTCGACGGTCGGTTAGTACAGTCTACACTACAACAAGCCATACTGTCACAAAAACCTATCCGAACACTGGTAAACAAACACGGACACTGCAGCCCCTGTCAACAGCTGGAGGTAGCCGGAGGCCTCTGGATGTAGCCGCCTAGCCTAGCCGATGCTTTAGCAAAGAGCTAACTGCCAGTGCCTGTCTATGGGCCCCCCCCGCCCCACAGTGTTCACTGAGGTGGAAGCTATCAATAGAGCCCAAAAACAAAAAATGGCTGTAAATATGTTTTTTTAGGCTGTAAAGTTGGCTATTTTAACATGGGGGTCAATGGAGAATTGCTCACTTCTGGAGCCAGCCCCCAGCGGCAGCCGAGGAACTGCAGCCTTTTGAACGCGGAAGTGATCCTCACTGCTGAAACCTACAACTGCCCCGAAACTCCCCGAAACCAATGGGTGACGTCACGGGTGCTACGTCCATGTCTTATATAGTCTATGGTCCTATACAGTCTATGACTGAGACCAGATTTAGCAGAGTGCCGGACTCTTGCCGCCCTCCCCTGTGCGGGTGCAGCAGTGCATGGCCATATATGGTGAGTGTCCGACATCCGCTCCGCCCCCTCCCTCTCCTCGCAGGCTTCAGCGGGGGATAGTTTGAGGAATCAGGATACAGTCAGTCCGCTGAGTGTGGACCCCAGGAGCCCCGACGGGACGATCCAGCCCTCAGGGTCTGCCCCGAGCCTCAAACTCTGCGTCTACCTGCGGACATGGATTAAAGGAGCGCGGGCAGTCAGCTTCATGCCCGGGGGTGAGTTACCCGAAGCTCAGAGCGCTGAATGAATCAGTAAACACCAACAAACACCGAGTGTAAACAAAGTTGTTAGCTTGTTCGCTAACTTTGCAGTGATGTGAGCTAACGGTTTTAGCCGTTAGCACCGCAGCCCCTTCATCCAGTGTGTGGACACGGACGGAAACGGGACTGTCCACCTTTAAACGTCGACCTGGAGGTTTAAACTTTGTATTTACCGAGTGGAGATGGGTTAACGGGAGCCGCGAGAGTTAGCTTCAAGCCCGGGGAGAGTCGTCCAGCCCCCGCTGTGCTAGTTAGCTAATCGTTGTCGGTAACGTTTCATATCTCCGACTTTCTGACATTAAAACCTTAAAGATATAAACCTCAGCTCGCTAACTGTACACTGATGTGTGGAGCTAATAGTGTTAGCACAGAGCCTTCATTCAGAGGGAGTCTGTAGCTGCTCTACATCTGTGAACTTAAATGTTAAGCCGCTAATGTTTTACTGACCTGGCTCAGGCTTTGAACTCTGTAATTTATATTTGTTCGTGTGGTTGTAGCACCTGTAGCCTCAGATCGAAAGGTATAAAATGTGATAAGGTTTTGTGAGTTGATCAGATCTCGTGTTAACTGCTAGGTGCTTTAATTATTTAAACCATGTTTATTAAATTTTAACATATTAGCTTCAACGCTCACAGTTAATCCAAATGACAAAAAGGCAAAAATATTTACCCCAAACAAAATCCTGAAAACAATCAACAGAACAACAACAGCAACAACAAAAATGTGTGTGTGTGTCAGTAAGTAGTAAAAGCAACTTCTGTTCTCAGCTGATGTTAAAAAAGTCTTCCTTTCATAAGAAGTGCACTGGAGGACAGCAGCATATGAACAGTGTTTTGGGTCTGCTGAAGCCTTCCAGGTGTTGGTCTTAATAAACTGAGACACCTGGTGTGTTGAAAACACAGAGGCTCTGACCGAAGGTTCCTGATGAAGCTCTGCAGGCCGAAGCCTCGCTGTGTGAGCTGTTCTCCTGGCTGCAGGTTTACTTAGCAAGCTGCTGCATTATTAATGTGTGACATGATTTCCATTCAGAGAGGCCACCGGCTCTGTAACTGGAGCCAAGTTAGCCTGCTGCCATCCCGGACTGGTTTGTTTCAGATGTGGATCAGGGTGTTTGTGGAGCTCAGATGTGACCAACTAGTTTTCCAGGGACCTGGATTCTGGTCGTGCAGGTGCTGATCATTACTAAGAAGCTCTGTAAACAGAGCAGTAGTCGGTGTGGTTATACAGAAGTGTGTTTTGAAGGTTCCACCTTCTTCTCCTCATTATCTGTCTTTGGGTAGGTCTGAATTTACTGTCAGAACAGTTCCTGCTGCAGCTTTCAGAGAGTTATCATTTCAAAGTCTTAGTTTGGAGACACTTCTGCAATCAGCAAGCACGTTAATTATTTATTATTCTGACAGGTAATTTCTTGACTAACCCATGAGTTATTCTGTCTATGAAATGTTTTCTGTCATAGTCGATGTTCAGACCAAACCAATCAGCTGCCAGATGAGTCGCAACCTTATAAATGTTGATTTATGTTCGTTTGTAAAAACGCTGGTTCTCTGTTGTTTTTTCAGCCCCCCTCGCCCCTGCGTTGGCCAGGCAGAGTAATGGCGTCTCGGCTGCTGGACCGTCTGAAACGCTCGCTGTTCAAAGACGGTCAGGGGACGGGAACCGAACAGGAGGCAGGAGGTGGGCAGGAAGAGGACGAGTTTAATGAGGACCGCTGGGAGGCAGAGCTGGCAGAGGAGGAGGAGTGTGTGACCGATCGACTCGGGGGGACGCTGTGCTTCGACAGTGGAGGAGGAGGAGTCGAAGATGGAGCCGAGGGCGAGGGGTCGGGACTGGACAGCGACTCTGACTTCCTGGGAGAGTCCATGGAGGAAGGGCTCAGCAGCACAGGTGAGGTGGTATCCTGCTCATTTAACACAATGATTTATGAACCGATTTGTGTTTCAGTTGGATTTGAACAATTCCCTGAATCCTTCCTGAGTTTCAGGGAAAAAAACGTGTGATTTAGTGCTTTTTTCCAGCAACTGTGGAGAAGATTGAGACTTATCCTGTTTCCATATGCTGGAATCTGATGGTGGAGGAGGATGAAGGGAAGCTGAGACACTTTCCCTTCAACCTTAGTCAACATCAGACCTTCTGCTGTGGTTTACCTTGAAAATTTCACTGTAATAAACCCAAAGCTCACTGACGCTCGCTGTCTGTGTTTGAAGAGATGTTTTTTATCAGCTGTCATTCATGGAGTAAAGTCAGCACCTGTCCACCAAAGTGGATCACTTTGGATCATCATTTGTCGTTTCATCTTGTGTTTAACAGATTACTTGGCACACAAACACTCAGGGTATCAAAGTAATGAAATGACAGCAAGTGTCAGGTCTGTATAGTTTTGGTTGTGAGACTCTCAGTCAGCACAGTGTGAGCAGTCAGATCTGTGCATTAGATGTCAGTGTCAGATATTCCTGGTGCCCGTCCAGCTCCTGTCGGTCCAGCTCATCTCTGCCTGACCTCAGCCCTGATGTCAGGAAATACATGTGTGTTGTAGATTAGAGAAACGCATTGAAAGGACTGAGGGTGTTCAAATCCACTCAGTCAGCTGACCTGTCTGTTCACCTGTCTTGTGTAGATACCAGTCCTGTTGGTGTATCTCCAGTAAGCCCCTCCCCCTCCTCACTGCTGACCCGGCAGCTTCAGGAGAGCTGGAGGAGCCTGCGTGGACTTGGGGGAGGAAGTCCCGTCCCCTCTGGGAGACGCCTGACGGACAGCTTGTTGTTTGAGGTCACTGATGCCAGCGTGGTGCAGGAGGGCTCCTCAAAGTATGTGGTGAGTTCAAACACGCTGGAGGTCAGACAGACCGCCCCACCAACACGGCGCCTCAGAGCCGAGTCCTGTGATGATCATTATCTTATTTTCACTTTTAACTGCACAGTTTTCTCAGGTTGTTGTTGTTTGTTCTTTCTGGTTTGATGGTTTCAGTGATGTTAAACATGAAGGGTGAATGTTGGGTTTGGTCTGAGCGTCAGGTCCAGGCAGACCTTCAGGACCGAATAAATTCTACAGAACACAGAGATGCAGCTTGTTGTTAGAGCGGTTGGTGTCTCACTGTCTCTCCAGCTGTACACCGTCCATGTGATCCAGGCCAGTGGCAGCGATAAGACTCCAGCCATCATCACCCGCCGATACTCTGATTTCCAGCGCCTTCATGCCACGCTGCGCCGTAACCATGGAGACCAGATGGAGCGTGTCTGTTTCCCACGTAAGTAAAAGTTATGTCGTGGTGTACATGAAGCCATGGATGTTGTTGTTATGACCCTTAACACTCAGAGAGGCACCTCTAGGTGAGACTGACCACCTGTTGTAATCACTGTAGGAAAGAAGCTGCACAGGAACTTCACAGCGGAGACGATCGCCAAGCGTAGCCGGGCATTTGAACAGTACCTGTCTCACCTGTGTTCACTGTCCGCCCTGCGGGGGGCGCTGTGTGTCCGACAGTTCTTCTACCTGACTGACCTGCAGACTGGACAGCTGCTCATCAGGTAACTAATACACTGATCAACTTAAACTTAAAGACTCATCTAAACATCAGGCTGTTTAATGAGAACACCTCAGGTTTCTGACACGTTTCTAAACCTGTGGAGTTTCTTCTTTCTCCGTTTTATAACATTATAAACTGAAAAAAGGTTTACGAGGAGCGATCAAAGAGTTCAGAGTTCAGTTCACTGCACCTGTAACAGGCAGGTACCGTACCTGATTTAAAGCTGGCCGTCAAGTAGTCACTTTGTGCAGTGATGCGCTGCTCCCAGTGCACCTGGCAGGCTCTGAACGCCTCCTTTAACAGAGAGGAAAACATGGTTTTGGTCTAATTTATGGTTGTGTGTGGAGTCTTGGTTTTCATTGCTGTCCTCAGAGAGAATGACTCACATTAAAATGTGGTTATATTTTACTCAGGTTGATGACGACAGCGTTTTTGCCGTAAGTGCAACTTAACCCGTCTGTTAAAGAGGTAATATAATAATAAAAATCAGCAGGAAGGCTTTGTCTTTGGCTGCTGTTCCTGCACTCAGCACTGTCATCCACAGCCAGTGCTGAAGAATTCTTATTCTGTGAACTGTGCCGCGTGTCACAGTTTGGACATAATTAGTCTCATATTTGAAAGATTTGTCAAATTCTTGTGGACTGTGAGGGTGAGACCAGCGAACCCCTCCTCCCTCTGCCTCTGGTTCCTGTCCAGAGGTGAATCCCTTCAAAGTCCTTTTCACGTTTCATGCACAGTGACCCAAAGGAAGCGACAGGCAGTAACAGCATTGTTCTGGACAAACAGGCAGTATTGGAAGGACAACTAATATCAATAAAAGCCTACAGATGCTCGTCCTTATTCAAGCATGAGGTCAAGATGAAGTCATATGGGTGGAACCGAAGGCCCTGATTGGGCAGAGCGCCTGAATGCCTCCTGAGCCAGTGAGTCAGGACAGCTGGTTATAATGAATTACTGACTTTCGTTTGAAATGAAAAGGAAAGTCAGTAATATGAAAAAAATATGTGTATTTTAAATAGATATATGAAATGTAATAGCTGACCCTGTCACTCATGATTTCAGCCACAAATTTCCTGGAAAATAATTTCTTAAAATAGCGGCGTGTCTGCTGATTCGGTTTGTTTTTCTTTCTCTCCCTGTCTCCTTTCCTCCATCCTTCCTCCATGTCTGTGTTCTGATGAATGCGTGAGCTGCTGATTGTGCAGTAGAAGCAGAGTTCTAGCTCAGTGTTGGTACCTGAAGTGTTTCAGAGTTCAGTTTGTCTTGTTTCGTTGAGGGTGGGACGTTACCAGGAGGCCTTGGGTCCGCTGCTCAACGCAAAGAGACTTCAACATAAACTGGGCTGGGCAAGTTACTACGACAGCCAGGCTCAGACCCCGCCCCCTGCCTCCTCCCATTGGTTCTTCACTCTGGTGGGGCTGTCATGCTGTTTCCAAGAAGTGGACCAGCTAGAGGAGGCTCGGGATCACTGTGACCTCGCCCTGCGTGTCCTCACCCCCGCTGAGACTCAGACTAACACAGGGGACAAGCCCCTCCCTGTTGATGATACGCCCCGCCCACAGACTGGTGCACAGCGCCCATGTGTCAACAGGCCCCACCCCCTCTTGTTGCCATTGTTACGGGCAGTGGTCCGGTTGTCGTGGCAAACGGGAAGGGACAAACGGCAGTGGGAGGAGCTTCTGCAGCACCTGGAGGAGCAGTGGGCGGGGCTAGACAATCAGCCAACCATTAAAGAGTTTCTGGTAAAACACAACCTGCAGGAGAGCGAGGGGGAGGGCTAGAACAACACACACACACACACACACACACACACACACTGCAGGGTACAATCACTGTGCTGCAATACAAGTGTTAATATTCTGGAAAAAACAATGAGGAAAATGTGAGAAAAAGCAACTTTTCAGGAGTAAAGTCATTATGCAAACAAATACAAAAAGCAGTAAAAGCATAATATTCTGAAGGTTGTAATATTTCAAAAACACATAAAAGACATAAAATTTCAAGAAATAGTATATTTATTTATTTGGTAATATTTCAAGAAAAAATGTCATATTCATTAGCAAAATCTGAGTATTACAAAAAAGTCATAGTATTTAAAATATATATGTAATGTTTGAGAATACAGTCGTACAAACAAGAAAAATTCTGTCAGAAGAAAGAAGATTTTTTGCTTTGAGATTGAATCACAAACATGTTTCAGCATTTCCAGACAGTTTCTTTGTACTTTACACGCTCACATGAAAGGCTCACAGCTCGGGTCTGAAAAGATTTCTGCCTATAGTAAAATTCAAAGTCTCATAATTACAACTTTTTTTTTTGTCAAAATATTTCAATATTTTTATTTGCAAATATTATTTATTTATTTTTCCTAGCAGTGATTTGACAACCCTTGTGTACTATGCATCATTCATCTATTCAGTCCTTTAAAGCCTTAAGTTCATTAATCACTGTGATGCATCGGATCAGGAGCGAGAGCTGCAGCTCACATGATCCTGAAAACATTATCCCAGATAGGACGACCTGTAAGAGTTGGTCTTAGCTGTGGTGAATTTCTTCCTCTCTGAGATTCATGAAGGACAGACGTTTTTCTAAAGTAAAGATATTTCTGACACTTAAAGCTGAACAGTTTAGACGCTGGTTTATGGTTTGGAGGAACGTTTGTTAGAAGCCTGAGGACAGATGGATGTTTGCAAGAAGCAACAATCATGATGTTTATGTTTGAGCTCATATGGAGACGTGTTCACATTTGTCTCTCAGTTACTTTTGGTCTTTGTACCAGTTATGTTGCATTACATTTATGTGCTGACCTGTGGCCCACGTTAACAGAACCAGTACTTTTCCATCAGGAAAGAACCGTGCATGGGTTTTGTTTCAGTGACGACAGTATCATGACGACAGGTCACTGCGGCTGATGTATGATAGATCAGCATCAGCCCTTCGCGTTATTTTCGGCTGATGTTGGTGGCGATGCCTGCACACTGTGATCTCCTCTCTCACAGAGGATTAAAGGACAGGTTCACGATTCTTCACATATCTTAAAACTATAGTCAGGTGTTTGAAACAGGTGTTTTCACCGTGGAGAGATTCCTTCCTTCCTGATGCACCTTCAGTGTAAGTGATGGAGGAAAAAATCCAGTCAGTGGCCAGTTTACACAGGAGGAACGACTGCAGCAAGGAAACCCTGCATCACTGTTCCTACAGGCACCGGACTGATGCTCAGTGTGTCCTTTAAAGGTGCCCTGTGTTTGGTTTATGTGAAGTGTTGCTCTCTGTTTTTATTCTTCAAGTCTGAGCGCACGAGCGTCTGCATGAGACAAATGAAACAGGGACAAGTAGACGTCAGAAACTCCACAGAGAACCTTTAAAGAACATAAAGACGATTAGCTTTAGTTTACACAGCAATAATCAGCTCAGTGGACAATCGTCATATATCACACAGTTACTGAGAATGGATCTGAACTATTGATCATGTTTCATCTGTGGCTGAACCGCTCCACATCACAATACACTACTATAATTCCACCTTAAGGACTGTGACTCTGCAGCTTGAGCGCTTTTCAGAGACAGAATGTTTCTGAACACGGCCGGGACTAATCTCTGGGCATCAACTCTCTGGTTAAGGTTTCAGTGTAGATTTAAGGAACAGTTAATTTTATTACACTTTTTAATCAGCGTCTTGGCAGGTTTCACCTGCTGTGTATACTTTAAATGAAAGCTTTGTCTGTTGCCAGTATATAATCTTAAGCATTTAAAGAGGCATTAAATCTCATAACCTTCCTCAGCGCTGACGGAGTCGCACAGACTCCGACCTGATGCAGCGTTTCTCTGCTTCAGCACACAATCACGAAGGTCTGTGTTTTTACGTGGATTTGGTTTCTATGGAGATCAGTGGTTTTAGTGGTTATGGCGACCTGGAGTGGATGACTGGATAAGGGACGAAAATAGATGTGAAGAACTGATTTACATCAGCAGGACAAATGTGGAACAGATCCATTTTTCTAGTTTCCTGTTTAGATTAAATGATCAGAACCACAAAGAGTCAAGTGATTAATTAAGGGACAAGACTAAGTAATGAGCTCATTAATTAGTTAATAATAACACACAAGGGAAAATGATAAAAGCTGAATGTGACCATTATAAAACAAACATTATAAACTATGCACGTGCTCAGATTCATGCACAGATTCTGTGACACTTCAACCCTAAAGTCTTCGTGACATGTTGGATGTGAGAGTTTAGTTTTTCTGCTCAGATATTCTTCATTCAGTCACAGAGACTGTGGAGATGCTGCATGAACACACCCAACTGAACGACACAGTTTGATGTACAACAAGTAAAACATGATGCAAACGTTATTTCAGCCTGTTTGATTTGGGAGTTTTATCAACCTGATGACAGTTTCCAGTTCACAGGACGTGGAGGTTTTGGTCTCTGGGGTCAGGTGGTCGTCCCCTTCGCTGCCTGTCATTCTCCCTCTGTTTGCACTGTTCACTGTCAAAACTCAGCATTCACATTCAGCATTGTCTCACTATACAGCTGCGAAAGCAGGAAGAATATTTGAGCTGCTAAATGATTAAATGAATTTGATTAGTGTAATTATCTTTCAGATTTTGCAGATGGACACTGGCTGTGGCTGTGGCCTTGTTTCTAAGTGTACTTTGGTTTTAATGCTGCGTGTGTGTGGAATCCCGACCAACTCTGAGACTGACGGTGTTATTTCACAGATTTTCATTTTAAAAGGTGTTTTTTTCCACAGTAAATCTAAGAACCACAAAGATGAGATCCTGTTCCTGACGCCTCTGTGACCACACTCACCTGCTCAGTTCAAAGATGTGATCTGAGGTTAGATTTCACTCACCTGTGGTGGAAATGCAGCCTGCCTGTTCTGTGTGGATTTACCTGTAGCATCGCTGCTTCATAGAGCTATGTGCAAATATATTTTCAAGTATATTTTATGGAATAAATTTGTTATAAATTCCAGGTCTCTCTCCTCTCATTTCTTAATGTTTGGCCCTTTGTAGCATCTTAGATCATCAGTCTTCGGAGCTGGGACGCTGTGATGTGGCATCATGTTGATGGTGAGCTTTGGATGTTGGATGTTTTATGTTCTTTCTCTCTCCTGGATAATTGAGTCGTATTGTAGTTTTATTTTTAAGTTTTAAAGCTTGAATTTTCTGAACTTTGTATTTGTGTGAGGAATCATGTCTGAGCTGCCATTTTATCATGGTGAATGCCTCTGAAACCTACGATGGGATTGTTGTGGAGGAGACACGGTGTGATCTTCATCCTCAGCTCTGTTTTCAAAGCTCTGCGATCGGACGTTTCCTACTGACATCGCTCCGTCAGTTTTTATGTGCACAGGCTTCTTCTCCTTTTGACTTCTTGTGAAAGAATTAGACATTTTTGTCTTTCGGGACAGTTTCATGCCCATGACCAACAAATACATTATTTCCTGCTGTTTGAATGATGTTTGCTAAAAACTGCCACCAGTGCGGCGTTCATGTCATGTTGGAGTTAAAGTAAATTCCAGTTTACAGATACAGAAGTGTGTGAAAAAGCAAACAAACATGGACTCTTCATCTCAGCTGAGCTCTGTCATTCAAATTCTCGAAGCCAGACTGAACAGACACTGCGTTTCCGTCTGCACTGATAATGTTTCCCTCTGAACTGAGATCAGTTTCTCCAGAGCTTCTCACGTTTCACTGCGTGCAGACTGTCAGTGTGCACAGTCATTTTTCTGATTGATTTTTCTCCTTCAGCTTCAGTTTTACTTTTTGTTTTATGACTTTTGTAGGTTTTTGTGGTGCGGTGGTAACGTCGCTCTGTCCCCAGCAGAGGGCGCCCTCCCTCAGCCCATGTTGGAACGATGACGCAGTTTACTTCCAGATTCCTCAGGTCAGATGTAGATGAACAACAGGAGGCGACTGTGGAGTTCAGTGTTTTATTGAAACAGCATGAAAGCATGAAAATAGATTGTAAAATATGTCACATCCATTTCTACTGGTTAAAGTGATGTTGGTGAATCAGTTCAGGAGCCACAGGACAGTGCTGAGCATGCTGGGAACAGATCTGGACTCAGTCAGTCCTGGTGGTTAATGTCCGTGCTGCTGCTGCTGCTTTTCTCTGCACAGCTGAGGAGTGTTAGCTGTAAATAAGTCCCCATCATCCTACACAAAACATCACCATGGTGACAAGGCCAAGAGCTGAGACATCAGCTGCCGTAGAAACACCAGTTGCTATAGCAACGGTCACGGAGCAGGACTGAAGCGCCAACATGGCTGTCAGTGGAAAGTGTTACGTCCAAACGCTGTCGGTCAGCGCTCATGATGACAACAATAAAACATAAAACAGCCTAAAAAATAAATCACCAAAAAAAATCATAAAATAACAATCACAGGACACGCTGTGGTTTAGAACTTAAACATCATCAGAATTAAATTTACTACACATTTTGTAAAATGTGGATTAAATCCTCAAAACTGAGCAAACTGACCCTTTAACTTCTCATCTGTTCTTCTGTTGTTACAAAGCTATGTTCAGTTTTATTAGTGTTTCTGTGCGGGGAGCATTTACAGCCTGAAAAACAGCTCAACAAGGTGCATCATTTTCAGCCCTCAGTATCCCACAGTTCTCTGCAGAACCATCCACTCGTTAAATGTATTGCGTATTCAGGTGATTCATATGTCGGCCATATGTAGTAGAATGTCATAATAGTCCGTTTTCACAGCAGACATTTTGATTTAGTGTTAATAATAACACCTGTTGTTAATGACACTGATAATTGAAATGACATTAAAACCAACAGAATAAAAAAAAAAACTGGAAAGAGTTAAGCTCACTGACAGTTTGCAGTTTGGAAGAATTTGGCAAAATCTCAAGATATTTTGAGGAATCACAGTCATGACTTCCACTGGACCACAGAGGCTCTGAAAACAGACATAGTTAGGTTTTGTTTTGTTTTGGGTTTTTTGCATTATTAATACTTTTTAATGAAATTCCTCTTATTTGTCATTCAAATTCAGTCATTAAACTTTAGCTCTAAAAGTCCAAAATACAGAAACACTGACTTTAACACTCAGAATTCTTTGGGCAAACCTGGACATGCTTGTTCTGTGCTAATCATGAGTTAGCATGCTAGGTTTACACAGTTATAATAAATCTTATTTAAGCTAACAGTTGACTGTGCACTAACATCTACGTACGGACACTAGCATAGCAAGAGGTTGGTGAAAGGCAGATGTAATCCAAGGTAAAATAATGGATAAAATATACAAAACTGTTTATAAAATATGCTTTGACATCATACAGTGATTTTAGATTGTCCACAAACCAAAGTTATACAATATCTTTGGCTAAACTCTACCACCAAGTTAGTATCAAACTTTATATTGTCTTTCTTTAGTGGCCATTCAACTCACACACACACACACACACACGTGGTTTAGTAAAAGAAATCCTCATATATATTCATCTGAGTCCAGCTTCTCCAAACTTTGACAGAATATGAAAATAAATCAACATTTTCTCATATTTAACAAAATTGCATTGAACAGTTTCATTATATGACACATTATCACATCATAACATTTAACCCTGATAAATATTTCTCAGATTCATCCAACAAAGATTCTTCCACCCATTTCTTTCAAAGGTGCCTTCACTTATATTGGCTTGTAGCAGTCTTTGTGACATTCGCCACCAGTGTGATCCCACAGTAACAGGACCAGCGAACTGGTTGTGAACCTGTTGTGATCCTGTACTTGTCCCCTCTTAACACACAGCGTCAGAGGGCAGATGAGATTTATATTTTGGGGATGAACATGACCTGAATGTCTTCACAGAAAATCTAACAGGCTGAATTAAAGTCTCATTTAAAAATGAAAAAGTTCCATAGTTTGGTTTAATTTGTGGCTGCTGGCTCATTTTGTAAGAAAGCACTCAACACAGTGATATGTACTGAGTCTGGTTCATGTTCTGTTTCCACCTCAGATGGCATTGTTCTCACATGTCAGGACTGAAACATATTAAAGGAATAGTTTCACATTTTACAAAACTCTCACATGTCCATTAAATATGAAGCTGCACCCAGCAGCTGGTTAGCTTGGCTTAGCATAAAGCCTGACGAGAGGGAAACTGCTAACCTCCATCCAAAGGTAAATAAAATCTACCTACTAGATTCTCTAAAGCTTATGTGCTAGCCAGGTTAGCATGCTAAGCTAAGCTAACTGTGCGCAGTGTTATCAAACGTCTCATCTGACTCTCGTCAAGAATGAAAAAAAAAGTGTTTTTACCAAAATGTTCAACTGTTCCTTTAAAGATAATGTGCAGTGATTTCTGATTTATAGCAAATGGTTTGCAACAGGCAAATCATCGTTTGCTGAACAGGTTCGCTGCATAAATCATCTTCAGACAGCTAAAATCACTGCATCCAGCAGAAGATTAGGAACCAAATAAAAGTCTTCTAAAATAGAAACCCAGTTGCTGCATGGAGACTTGTGAGCCCTGTGTATACAGTCTGATTTATTTACGCTCCAAGCCTGTGTGAGTGCATGGAGATTAAAACAGTAAAACCACCCTGGAGAAACCAGTGAAAGTGGCAACTGAAAAAACAACAGTGTGGTGAAACAGCGACTTAGAGGATTTAGTGGCTGTTTGATCATAAAGGTGCAGAAATCCTCTAACAAGCTTATAGTGAGCAGAGCCTCCGAACAGTTTTTGAATTTCAGAGACTCGACCATGACATTTTATGGCACATGGACGAAAACAAAGGCAGTAAACCAGAAAAGGAGATGAAGACACTTTTCCACAAGGCAACACAACCAATGGTGTGATAATTCATACCAGTCACAGTCGGTCTGGTGTGTGAAGAATCCTACCAGTCCATCCAGTGAGTCTGTTCACTCAGCCCATGCAGCTCTTTAGTGTCCTTTTACAGGATTAGAGATTCTTGTCAGAAAGTAGTGTTGGTTTGAGCTCAGTTCAGACTGAACTGGTTTCTCCATGATTGTCACACTTACCGTTTCTGTTCATTTCAACCTTCTCTGCTGAGAGATTGTTGGTAATTTTCCCTCATGAGCCTCAGTATTATCTTTGGCCATGTTTTTAAGTTCTCCTGTTGTCCTTCTATCTTAGACCCATTTGAAGAGACACTTTCAGGCTCTGATGCATCAGGAAATAAGTTGGAACTTCCTATCAGACGTAAATAACACAACTGAGATCCAGATTCACTAAGATTGCGGTGGGAGTCAAATTTAATCATAGTTTTGTAATTTAAGTTTCATTGAAGCTCAGATTTTACTTCATGACAACTTCGTGCAACTGCTTGGTCTGTGGAAGGTGAAGTTCATCATCCGGTGATGTTCGTGAGCGTCCACCCAAACCTTATGGCTGCCTGGACTGTAGGGAGTGTTGTGTTAAGGGGGCACTGGTATTGCTAAATCCACTGAGAGTCAACAGCTGTTTTTAATTCTCTTCCAGCTTTTGGTCCATACATATATGCTGTGTGGTTGATTCTCTCAGGCTGTGAAACTGTCCTAAACAGTTCTCAGAAAACTAGTTCGTCTCTTCAGAATTTATCCTTTTTGATTTTTTTTTGTTTTTTAGATTGTCTGACCATAAATGTAGTTTTGTCGATGCTGATTGTGTGGTTTTAGGGCAAGGTAGTTAGCAAACAGCTGTCTAACTAGCAGGTAAGCTAGTTAGCATGGGAGCAATGCTGCATTCGCACAGGAAAAACACCCGTGATTTTGACTTGGGAGTGTTCACACATTATTCCAGGTGATTAGCTCTCTTGCTAAATTAGCTATCTTTGTTGTGTTACGTGTTTGTAGCGGTTTGTTACCACATGAAACCAGATACAAACAAACAGTGTGTAGCGCTTGTTAAATGAATTGAACTGATCGTATGTGTTGATATTAGATTTATGGTGACGTAACTTCCAGCTGTGGTGCATTTGCAGACATTGGACCAACAGTTTGTTGACGTGCCTGTAGTTCTGTGGGAGAGAACATCACTCAGAAATTCAAACACAATTAAGGTTTAAACGATATGAAATGAATGCAGCACCACCTGCTACCGCAAGCTAACGTAGCAAGGAACTGGTCAGTGAGCTTGTAAGCTAATTAGCATGTTGTTTTCAGCTACATAGTGCAAGACCCTTTTTATCACCCAGTATGTTTGGTTCACAGCGTTGGTAAAGTTCAGCCGTGAGGCTTGGATGACTGAACATAAATAAGATGATGATGAGATTCGCTGCTTTGGCGGTAAAACCGCCCTGCAGAGCCTGGTAAACTTGAGAACTCCCTCCATGTCAGCTGACTGTTTCTCATCACTGTTTTAATAGTTAAACCATCTGTTTGTCTTTATGCTTCCCTTCAGCAGATCCCTGATTTCCTACAGTGTTCAGCGCTGCGTTGCTAAATGTTACTCACCGAAATCATCCTTGATAAACATAGTTTTGATCCGTTGCCGTGTATCAGCACAGTTTCAGCAGTTACTGTTCACAGTTACTTCCTTTTTGCACTTTTCACCACACAAACCTGTAATGAATCTGGGCCTGAGTGATGGAGGAGGATTCAGCCTATCAGCAGTAACTAATGGTAGGATTGTCTGTGTGAGGTTTTCCGATCAGACAGTAGTAACCGATAACAGAGGGCTGGGACAGAGCTGACTGTCGCTCTCCACTCGTGTCCCATGAGTCAGTAGCTCCTCCACTGTCGTCCAATCATCAAGCAGCTTGCTGTTCCTCAGTCGGTTCTGCTTCATATGGCTCAGCTCCAGCACCGTCTGAGACGACAGCGACCCCTGACCTCCCCCGGCCTGCTCCTCCCCTCCTCCTTTCCTCTCTCTCTGTTGCCGTGACAGCGCCAGGTGACGCCTCCTTTCCGTCCGGCTCCAGTATCGCCCCGCCAGTCGGCCATCCTCTCCTTCTTCCTCCCCTTCTCTGTCTCCCTCTCCTCGCACCTCCTCATCCGTTGTGACCTCACTGCGCTCCCTGGCCAATCGGTAAGCTCGGGCTCTGAGCAGCTGATTCCTGACTGACTTCTGATTGGACAGTCTGGAGCGGGGAGAGGGTGGAGAGCGAGGGTTCCTTTGCGGGGCGCCCAGTGTGCTGTAGAAAGGAACAGATGACCCTTTAAGGTTGCCAGTGCGATTCCCAAGAGTCTGAAAGCCACGCCAGTCTGACGCTCCACTGGAGCCGGATCCAGGACTCTTAGAGAGGGAGTCCTCTTCTCTGCTCCGACTGGTGCCTTGGCTGTTTCTCGGCGTATTCTGATGATTGGTCAGGGTGGTTCTGTCTATCCTGAGGTGACTGGTGGGCTGACAGTTACTGGGATAACTGGCCCTGCTCCTTGGCCCCAGTGTGTTGCTGGCTGTACCTGTCTGGCTGTTCTGGAGTTTGGTTCTCAGAGTGTTTGGATCTGTCATGTTGGGGTGACTGGCCCTGCGGCGGCGCTGTCCTTCACTCAGATCTGTTATTGTTTGACTCCGTCCTGGAGCGTCTATCGTCCCACCTCCTCCCTGCTGCTGCTCCAACCATAGAGCCCTCCGCTGGCAGGGCTCAGTACGACAACCTGCACACAGAAATCAGGTGGAGAGTGTTACATTACATTTCTGAGACTATAAATCTGCCTGTAGCCATTATAGGAAGAACTGGTTTCTGCCAGGGTAAACCTTTTCCTCTCACTGTGGGACAACAACAAGAGACCTGCAGCTTCTTGGTGATAAACAAAACCACAAATGCATCAGTGCTTCACACAACTACTCAGAGTCAGTGGGATTTATAGGAATGTTCCTCTGCCAAGAAATACTGTATTCATGTTTGTCCCAAAGGTGTTAAATAGGTTTTACGTTACGGGCTCATGGGTCATCTCGCCTACATTTTTCTCAAACTACTCTTTGATAGTAAAACAATGTAATTTTGATCAAAGTACCCATCATCCCGTCAAAGAAATACAGTGACCATGAAGGGATCAGCCTGATGAGCTGAGTCCTGACATGAATGTGTTGTGCTTTATTTACCGATGGAGGGGGAGGGCGGCGAGCGGTGACGAGGTAAGGTGGGACTCCTCTCAGCTCTGTGGAAGTGAACTGTTGTGGTCGTGCTGTTACCCACAGTGCAGCGGGACGCCTGCGGTGCTGTAGGGTGAGTCATCTGAGTTGTCTCTGGGATGGACTCCAAATCCCAGCGTGCTCTCTGCTCGCGGGGGGAGTGGCCTGAGCGCAGATGATGAGCTTGCCGGTGGCTGTGGCCTCCGTGAATCTTGTGCAGCCGTCTGTGTTCCCCGGTGCTGACGCTGTGGAAGCCCGAGTCGCTGGGTTCAGAGGAGATCAGGGACTCTGAAGAAGAGGAGGAGCCTTGGGAGGAGGGGGTGTGGCCTGGTAGCGATGACATGGCGTCTGTCTCAGCCTCAGAGAGTGCCACCCGGTGGTGCGGGCTGTCAGGACCACAGCCCAACCCGCTGTCAAGCTCACTGAGGGGAAGGTATCCTAGAGGACGATCAGACCGCCAAGGAGGACGATAGTCGTGCTAAAGGGAAAACACGAGCGAACCTGAATTTAATTTATTAAGTACACATGTACATACATATATGTGTAAAGAGACAGTATGAGACAGAAATGCAAAGTTGGAAGGACTGAGGGGTCAATCGTCTTAATGCCAATCGGTGAAATTAGCCACCTGTCGGGGGAAATTCTTGGGCTCCATCTCGTCAGTGTTGTAGCACCCGATCAGACAGCTCTCTGAATTAGGCTGGTAGGGCAACATTTCTGGACCCTGGAATTCAAACAGAATGTCAGAACAGAAATGAGTGTAAACTGATATATAATGATAATCCACAATCATCAGTTCAGAACAGATTAGAATTCTAAACAACATAGTTGATCACCTGGTAGTCCAGTCTGTCCAGGTGATCTAAGCTATAGGAGACGCTGGGCAGGTAGTTGCTACCCGGGTGCTGGTCGTTTGATGATCGGGGCAGGTAGCCGTTGGGAGGATAGACGTCAGGTGACATCATTATGTGACTACTGGCAGGGTATAGGTCAGGTGACACAGTCATGTGACCATAGTAGGGCCTGTGTAGAGGAATCAGGTTATGTCATGGGGTGATGTCATGTCAGAGAGAACCGAGAACTTCGGCCTTCACATCACGTAGGTCTGTTCATTGTTCAGATGAAAGGTATGATCTATGATATGGAAATTTCTCTATGAATATGTATAGTTTTCATCTACATGCATAATAACACCGTGTTTTGCACTGACAGCAGTCTCAGCAGAGCAACCCCCCACCCATGAATATGTATGAGAGACTCAGTGCAACATCATGCTGACCTTGCAAACTAAACCTGCCCCTAAACCCTCAAGTAAAACATATTGTCCCTCCATCTGAGTCATTCATAGACAGTACCTCTCACTTCAGTCCACACACATTAGCCCCTTCCCAGACTTTTACTGCGGTTTCCCTTTTTCAAAATTATACCCTCGTCCCAACTCTTCCCCCCACGTCTAACATTTACCCCCAGTTACTTCACCCAGTCCACTCCTCTGACCCCTGTGCCAAATATTTATTCAGTTCCTGGTCATTTACCACAGGGATCTTTAATCTGAGTCTAGAAGTGTTTACCACATACTCAGATATATTACCATGGTCCAAACATGGTACAGAATACCAAGACAAATAAACGTCCCCGACAGAACCTACCCAGCACTGTATCCATCTCCCTGGCCTTCCTCTCCGTCCATCAGTCCCATGGCTCTCAGGGCCTCCCAGTGTCTTTCTGTCGGAGCGCTGCACTCGATCGCGCAACGGGACCGCCGCCTCCTATGGCCATGTCCCCTTCTCCCTTCTACCTGCATAGTGATTGGCTGGCCATACTCATCCACAAAGTGTAGCTCCTCTCGGTGTCGGTGGTGGGAAGGTTTATGGGCCTTGGTCTGATGAGAGGAAACACTACATATCAGAGGTTGGACTGTTCTCACACTGCACGAGGAATCAAGGCTAAGCTAAACGGCTCTGCCTTACGCAGCACTGTGGTAGGTGTATGATTTAGGTAAGAAGTGCTTGATATGTTGGTTTAATGATCTGAGACCTGCTGTAATATCCTGTTTTTATGTGTAACATTCAAGTATTATGTGTGGTACTGATGAAGGAGAGAGGCAGCATGGTGGGAGTTTGGCCTCCGGGTTAGTCAGTTTGATTGATCTAACTTTTTGGCGTGCCCGACTACAATTGTGTTGCATAACATAGCAAATGATTCACACTGTCTTTATATAAAAAGATAAAATACTGAGCCATTTAGTGAAAGAGACGAGGACAGAGGAGTCTGCAGGTCTGTGCAGCAGCTGGTCTAAGTGATTATTTCCTCTCATTCCAGGTGACGGTGAGTTAATTAGTGGGAACAGCTGCTGTGGGGTTGTGGGCAGACCTTTGACCCTCTGTGACCCGAGGGGCGAGTCTGCTGATGTGAGCTGTTTTAAAATAGCTTGTTGTTCACTTTACTCGTTTACTCACATACTGTGTGTCGCTCAGACAGATGCTTCTAACCTAATGAAAAACAGACACACTAACTGAAAAACAAACAGTGAAGCTCCTGTAAAGTTCATCACACACCAGAATCACCGAGGGAAAAATGGGTGACGGTTTTACAGTCACAGGTCTGAGAGCTGGACCACTGTAGGAACAACAAATAATGTTTGTCTTGAGAGTGGTGCCTAAGGACGGCTGTTCCCCAGACTCTGTACGGTGGCCATTTTAGGACATGTCAGACTTAGATTATCAAACAACATTTTTAGATTTGCCTCAACTTTCATTCCTCTAACAGCGTATAGATGAAAGAAAAAAATATTTTATTTGTTTTTTTGTGAATGAAGTTCACGATAATACACCACAGATAAGTTAGAATGGATCATTGAACTGATATCCTCACACAGCTCATGGTGAAATGTCTCTCTGAAAAATACCAGGGCAGAATAAAATGTGTGTCACCATTCTGTCAACTTGGGACATAAAGGGACAGCTCCAGCCCTGAAGGACATTCTGTCATTATGTCCACTGAGTCCAAGTGATGACAAAACGATAGCGGTGATGGTTTGTGTGATAACATCACATGTGAAAGTTAAAGAGACTCGATCTGAGCAGCAGCACGATGTGGGTCAGGATTCAGCTGCCCTCTGTAACCCCTGGGCCTGAACCAGAGTCTGTGCACGCTCAGTGTGAGGTCACACACACACACAGACATTAACACAGAGGTACAAGCACACATACATGCATTAAAATGTGCACATGTATATGTAAACATCAAAGATCATACATGTGGAATCCTGCTTCACATAAAGTCACATGTGCAGAAACACACACACACACACAGAAGTCAGAGTGAGAGTGATGTGCTGTACCCTGGAGAAGTGTGTTGCGCTCCACTGCACTTTGACAGTAACACAGACTGATCTCTCTCTCCCTCTGTATTTGTATGTCTCTCTCTCTCTCTTCCTCTCTCCCTCTTCTTCTCTCTGTCTCTCGCTCACTGTTTTTCATGAAGCTTTGACTCAGATTTCACTGAGTCTCAAAGTGCAAAACTCTGCAAAACGCGACACTCCCCGTTCTCAGCACAAAATCACGGTTAGCGTGCAAAATCAAAGTGTCGAATGCAGCAACATTTTCTGTTTGATGCGAGGACAGTGAACTGTCCCGACCCATGATGCTCTGCCTCAGACTGACGGACCTAACCTACGTATGAATGTGGATCTTACAGACACAACATTAGACGTGATGTTTCAACATAGTTATTATATTAACATTTCGGTGACAGCGCCCTCTGGCGGCCACGTTGTAGTACAGTGACCAACGTCCTCAAACCTTAACAAAGTTATTTGAACCCAAACCGCGATCTTTCCGTAACCAAACCAAACTTTTACCACATCATGGCCACAACATAAAAGACTTCTTTATTTTTCATCGCTGATGTTTAACAGTTAAAATCTGCTCTGTTTGGAGGAGCTGGTTTGATGTGAGAGGCCGATGTCACGTATATCTAAAGAAATAACTATGTTTGAAGAAGGAGGTTGGAAAATGTCAGGACGTATATGTTTACTGAAGAAAGGCGTGAGTCTGACTGTAACATAGAATTCAATGATCCTTACTTCACATCTCGCTCGTCTTCCTCCGACTGTCGAAGCTGCCAGATTCAGAAACGTTCAGGAGGAAAATAGATGGTGTGAGCTGTGTGTTCTGGGTGAAGCACACAGTGAGTCACATTTTCTTTTGTGCAGTGCATACCAAGAGTGTCAGTGTCTCATGAAATGATTTGACAAAACCCTGAAACATTCTGGCGAACAGATGATTAAAGATCAGAATAGTCACTTTATTTTGATGCGTCTAAGCTATTGTCCCAAAAAAAGAAGGAAAATTTGAATTTAATTATTCTGATTTGTGTGGACTGTAATTATTACAGTCTGTGTTTTGTCAGTGATTGATTACTTTTATCCTGAAGGTCTGAAAATCAGTGAAAATGATGTTGATTTTCTTATTGTTCCCTGTTCTGTATGTGGTTTCTAATCATTTGTGGCTCATACAGGATGAACACTGCTGCCAACACAAAATTCCTGCCACTGTTTTAGTCAGTGAGGGTTTTCCTGCAGTTTCATGAGCCTATAACGTGAACTGTACACCCACAGGCAACACACAGCTGCTCGCTCTGCATGCACCACCATCCATTTGTGTCAAGTTGTCAATCTCTATACAATCAAATGACACCCTGCTCTGCTGCCTGACATGCAGCCCTCCTCACATCAGAAGTGGGGTCTTCTGAGCCTTGTGAGCCTAGCTTAGCATACAGACAGTAAGCAGGGGAAGACAGCTAGCATGGCTCTGTCCAGTGTTCATAAACACACATCACACGAATGTCTCAGGTCACTCTCACAGCTGTTCCTTTAAACACTATTCATTCTTTATAAAATTACATTAACATTAGATTATATGTTACTATTATTCATAGAAGAACAAATTTCAGAGTACACCTGAGGAGGAAACGCGGTCACCTGCAGCCTTTTCAGCTTGTTGTCTGGTGATTCGATCATCATGTGGATCATAAATCAGACCTGTCAGTCTGACTAATGGGTGGGACGCAGTCCAGAACACATGCAGACTGTGGAGACATGTGCAGTTGTGTGTCTGTGTGTGTCTGTCTGTGGGCAGGTACAGGTGCGTACAGTTTGGACAGACGACGGAGGATCTGATGATCTGATTTGGCGTTTTGGTTCGTTTACGCTGATTCAGGAAAGTATTTCCTAACGCAGCTGAAGTGTGAGCTGCCTCAGTTTCTCTCAGTTTGTGATTGTGTTGTGTGTTACGTTTTGTGTAGACTGATATTTGCTGTGACTGTTGTCAACGTTGTGTATTTCATGTCCTGTGCTGTGCGTTCACGTGAGGCCTGTCCTCGGCCGTCTCACACATCGGGTCGCCTCAGCAGCCATCGGATGGAGCTGTGGTCTCCGTCCTGTCTCTGTGTGTTTGTGCTGTCTGTGCTGTGTCGGTCTGTCAGAGATCCGCCGCTCTCCTGAACTGTATGCGTGCTACATGAAGTCATCTGATAAGGTGTTTGTTTACGTGCACCACTGCACCAATGCATCGAGGAGCAAACCTCCTCTGACGTGCGGAGCTGGGTAACGGTGCGTTCCAGCGTTCAGAGACGAACGTGTGCCAGAAAACGTTTGTCTTGCTGTCGTTGTTGCAGATTGTTCAGCTCTGCGTGTCTAAAGTGCGCGTCCAACCGCAGCCAGTCCAGCCCTTTGATCATCGAGGCGTTCAGCCAGGAGACGTGGCGCTAAATGAAAACACGGCTAAGCTACGAGCTCATCGCTGATCATCACAAGGGAGGAAACCTCAGATATTCACTAACAGCAATTACAGAGATGTGGCTTCATGCTACAACAAGCAGAGAGAAGTCAGGAGGAGCTCAGTAACCAAGACAAGCAGGCAACAAACAAACACTGTCCAAGGAAGACTCCCAGTGACACACTCAAAGCTGGAGGACTCCTGATGTGTTAGTGAGCTGATCATGATTAATAACAAACAAACAGAGAATAAAAACAAGTTTAGTTTAAAGCCAGGCTGGTTATTAGAACCACGCCGTGAAGTTCGAGGATGTGTTGGCTTATTTTCAGTTTCTAACAAAAACACTTTGACGGTAAACTTCAAAATAAAATATGTTATTGAAGACAAAGATAAATATTCCCTTAAAATATCCTGCCTCAGTACAAACTGTTAAATCAGGATGTTTAACAGATGATCAGTAAACTTTGCAGTCAAACACTAACACAACATACATTTCAGAATTTGAATCGATGAATGTGAGTTTAGCACAGAACACGACTAACGACAGACGAGAGCGTTAATAATTACAGACGAGACACAAACTCAGATTTGTTTCACACCTCAGATCTGTTCCGTACGAATGTTTCTGTAAAAGGAGACGTAAAGTGACTGCTTAACATGTCCAACATCTTAGCTTAGCATTTTAGCATGCTAACACAGGCTAATTATCTATAAACACAAAGTTCAGCCTCAGCGTAGGCTGATGGGAGCTTCGATGGTTTTTACAGGTTTATAAAAGTAGTGAACAAATGAAAACTTGATGATGGAGCCACGTGAAACATCAGAGGGTCAGTGACGTTCTAACAGTTTATCCTGAACCAAATTCATGATGACAGATGGTTTTCTCACAGTTTAACCTGTCAAAGCAGGAAACGCACAGGTGTAATCAGTAACACGGCTGCGACGCTGCCGCCGCTAACACTCACACATCCACATGTGCTTCCACAGTTAGAGAGTACAGGAACAACCACACACAACAATCACACACAGGCCTTTAACTGGGATTCGTTTGATGCAGAGAACCTCACATTGTCCTCGGTCAGTGTCTCTGCCTTCTTTACTTTCTGTCTCCTCGTTCTCTCTCAGCACACAAACAGACACACACTCAAAGGCACGCAGATACACACACACACACACAGACACACACTCAAAGGCACGCAGATACACACACACACACAAAGACACAGACACACAGATAATAGCCTTTAGCCTTCAGTCATCTGAGCTTTTCCCTCGGCCATTGTCTGGGTTCATTGGTACTATCTGGGTTAGGGAATTGTGTGTGTGTGTGTGTGTGTGTGTGTGTGCCTGTGTGTATTTGTGTGTTTGCGTGTGTGATGAGATACATGTACATGAGCAGGTCATTTCAGCAGCCATCACATCTCATTATCTGCCCTCTCTTCTTCTCTCTTCTTCTCTCCCTCTCTCTTTCCCTCTCTCGTTCTCCTCCTTCTAACCCCCCCCCTTCACTCACCCCCCAGCCCAAAACACACCTGCAGAAGGTCACTCACCTTGATTCGAGTAAGACGACAACCCATTCTGACTTCTCCTTTGACGGGTACAAGTTAGAAGGAGAGAGAGGAGAAGGATGGAGGGATAAAGGGTGAAAAAGTGAGAAGAGAGAGGAGGATGGAGAGAGATCAGATGAAAGAAACTGCAGAGGAGAAGGAGGAAAGGGGAGAAAGAGGGTTAGAAAGAAGAGAGCAGGAGGACAGAAAGATAGAGAGAGAGAGAGAGTGTGTTGAGCCTCGTCCACCCACCAGCTCACATCTCCAAACTCTGATAACCCACAATCCCCGGCTAATCAGCTGTCCTCCTGCGCTGCTGGGGAAACTACAGCTCCCATGATGCCGCGGTATAAACAGCAGCAGCAGCAGTCGGTGGGCAGCAGGTCCATCGCACTAAACCTCTCTCTCTCCTCAGGAATCACAAAGCAACATGGGCAAACGAACGGCAGCAGCGGCTCTGAGAGGGGCGAGCGAGGCAGAGATGCCACTGAAAAACTGACAGAGAGAGAGACAGAGGCGTGAAGAACGGAGCTGTTCTCATCTGACAGTTTCTTCCTCTTCTTCTTCTTTCTTTACCCTCCTGTCACTCTCTCTCTCTGCATCTCTGCTCCCTCTGACCAATCACAGAGCCTGGATGTGAGGAGGAGGGGAGGCGGATGCTGTGATTGGCTGAGAACAGCGTCAGTTTAAGCATCCATTCAGGGTTTTTCTCTCCTTCACTCCTCTCTCTTTGGATCTATCCTTCTTTTTCCTCTCGTCTCTCTCTTTTCTTCACGCTGCCTTTTTCTTTCATCACCATCTGTCTCGGGAAACCTTCCTCCTCCTTTACTCTGTGTCTCTGTGCCCCCAGCCTCGACTGATGCTGGTATCACTCTGTGTGTGTGTGTGTGTGCGTGTGTTACCACGTGATTTAGCTCTTTATGTTTTGAGCGTTGATCAGTGTGAGGACGCTGGACGAGCTGGATTTTATTTTACATCTTCAAATCAAGCTGCAAACTTTAGTTCAGTCAGTTCAGTAACTCTGTTCATTCCCAGTGGGGCAGTGAGTGCACACACACACACACACATACACAGCTGTGGTTCATACAGGAGACAGATAAACAAGGTCAAAGGTCATTTTATTTTGTTCATTATGTCCAACAGAATGAAGGAAAAGACTAAGACTAAAGATCGTCCCTGGCTTCACTGACTCTTTCACTTCCCCTCAGTCGATCTCAATTTCACTTCCTCTCTTCTTTCTCCCTCCATCTCTCTGAATAGTGCCCCCCCCCTCTCTGTCCTCTAACAGTTTGTCTTTCTGTGCAAACTCACAAACTGCTTGGGGAAAGGTTGGTGTTGTGGTCACCAGAGGCCTGTGCAGTGGTGCAGTGGTTCACTGCAGTGAGAGGCTCACTCTCTGGCTGGTGGACCCAGTCAGGGTCACTACAGGACACAAAATGGCTGCCAGACGTCCAGCCTTCAGTGAAACTTGAACTTGAAATTTCCTTCAGCTGCAAAGTCCTGATACGGACTCTGACCTGAGAGCTGGTCTGTAGTTATTTCACACACAGACATTGAATTCACACTTTGTGTGGTGACAAGTTGTGATAGATACACATGTGGTTTTCATGCTGATGATATCACACAGATCATTCAGCATCATTCAGCTTTTCCTGTCAGTCTGAAGGACGGATGTTTGCTTTAGCGTTACAGGCTGTCGTTACTGTAAACCAACAGCTTGTGTATAAAGTTGGACTGCCCTCCGTTACTTTTTCTGACGGATCTGTTTTCTGGTCTGTAATGGGCTTCAGAGACACCAGGGACACCGAGGACCGAACAAACAGTTTCCCCTCAAAACCCCAACTGTCTCCTTCCATCAGGAAGTCACAGCGACACGAACTCACAGAGAAACAGAGAGTGATGGAGAGAGAGACGCACAAGAGGGAAACACAATCAGACAGCATCATTTGTTTAGCTGCAGGGTAGAGCTGCACACACACACACACACTCACACACACTCACACACACACACAGACGCACACAGACACACACTCACACTAACACACACACACTCACAGACACACACTCACACTAACACACACACACTCACACACACTCACACACACACACACACACACACTCACACACACACACACACACACACACACACACACACACACACACACACACACACACACACACACACACACACACACACACACACACACACACACACACACACACACACACACACACACACACACACACACACACACACACACACACACACACACACACACACACACACACACACACACACACACACACACACACACTCACTCACACTCACACACACACACACACTCTCTCTCTCTCTCACACTCACAATAACACACACACACGCACTCACACTCACACAGACACACACTCACACACACAGCCTCTGTGTGCAGTTTGCAGTGTGTAGCACCAGAATAGCCTGAGAGCAGTTAGTGATGAATATTTCAGCCGTTCTCTCTCCCTCTGTTTAAATCCTTCTCTCCTCCAGGTTTTCATCTTCTCTCTTTTTCTGTCTTCACCTCCATTTAAACTTTTAATTTCTGTCCTTTAACCTGAGCCTCGTAACATCCTCCCCTCCTCCCCGTTCCCTCCGTCTCCGCAACTTCAGAAGCTTCAACACAAACGAAGAATCAATGTCGACAGTATTAATAAAGTTATTCACAGGAAATGAGGTAGATGTCACTCACGCAGAGACCAGCGACGCTTAACATGGCTGCACCGATCATTTTATCCTGTTACCTTGAGATTACAAGCTAATTATCTTGTTGTCTGAGGATCACAGTGTTTTCATCGTAATATCGGGTTAGTTGGAGAAACAGATAAATATCTTTGGTATCTGGAAGTTTGAGATGATTTCATCACATCACTCAGGTTTTCCTCTTCACAGAGAAGTGAGTTTCACTCTGCTGATGATGTCCAGTGGAAACAGCCTTTGGTTTTGTTTTTGTTGGTTTGATCCCTTCATCTCTTGTCATCGGATAATTAACTCGTGAAAATGTTCACTGTGGACATTTCTGCTTTGGGCTTCTTTAGGATTTCTGCACTTCTGTGATCTCAATATAACAAAGTTGTTTCCTATAATAAAAAGCTTATTTTCCTCAGAGAGATAAAGAATATTAAGAGCAGATTTTACTTTGAGAAAACCCAGGTTAAGATAATTAACCTGTTATTATGAGAAAACAGCAATGTTACTATGAGATAATTAACCTGAGGCAACAGGTTTTTAATAAAAATGACTGTGGCCACTTAATAATGTCATTATCATGAAAACACCTACGCAGCAGATTGAACTTGTTGCCTTGAAAAATGTTTGTTTATTAGTGAAAAGATGATATTTATCCAGTTTTCTGGAGACGAATCACCGGCTCGAGATAATTAACTCATCTCAGTTCAGTTTCACAAAGATCCCAAAGGAAAGAAAGAAAGAAAGAAAGAGGCACAGCCTACAGAGTGTTGTCCAAAAGAAGAAATAAGGTTTATTTCATTATTAATCTTATATACAGACATTTACAGGGATCTTTGCTAAAGGTATTGAAGATAGTTATGGTAATTTCCTGCTAAGAGAGCGTAACAGAGATATATAAATTATTAGAGACTCTGTCCGGTTGTAGTTCCAGTCTGAGAGAGTATACGGTGCAGTCGATATATATTTGTGAAGCAGATCAAAGAAGAAGCAGGGTCGTCAGTTTGAAACACAGTTTGTTCAGCAATCGTTTCTCCTGCGTTTACTGAGAATACTACACAAACATCTCCCACTCCTTTGCTTTTATTCGATCTTTGCCGTGGTTTTTCCACGTGAGATGATCCTGTATATTTAAATCTGTATGAGACAGAGTTGCACTGATGCCACCTTCACCCTACAGATACAAATGATCCACTGCCAAACATGAAGAGGCGGTGTGAGAGGGCCTCCCGTTACTCAGCCTGTGAGCAGCCTCTCTGCACAGCACTTAGACCCGGTGTGGTTTTCAGGACCAGGAAGCACAGCTCTGCGTTTCTGATCTCACCAACAGTCGAGTATCATCACGGAGCTCAAGCACCGAAGAGAAAATCTAATGTTACAGGCAGAGAAGAGTTTTTGTGTTATTGTGCGTCTGTGATTTATCAGGTTTCTGGTTGAAATGGTTTCAGTATTTTATTAATCATTGTGTGATGGTGTTATTATACACTGTACTTTAAAGTCCAGTAATGGCTGAACGTAACTAAATGTTGCTTATGCTCTCCAGGACGTGGGATGTGATTAGCTTAGATTAGCTTAGCTTAGCACAAACACTGGAAGCGAGGGGAAGCAGCTAGCCCGGTTTCAAAGCTCTGAGAGCAGCAAAGAAAGGGAAGAGATAGGCTAGCTGTTTCCCCCGGCTTCCAGTCATTATGCTAAGCTAACCACACCCTGACTCCATCTTAACAAACAGATGTGAGATTGATTTTGACTTTTTGTCTCACAGTTTTCAGGGTGAAGAAGCTCAGACACATCCTGAAGCTTTTTCCTCAGGTATAGTCGTGTTGTGTTTCCGTTACCAGCCAAACAATCCTCAAAGCACGTGATGTAAATTATTTTCTTCGAATGAGAGCGTTTCTTTTAGTGCTCATCAGTGACGGTGAGTTACTGACACTGATGTGTTTACAGGCCGAGCAGGTTGAAGCAGGTTGAAACGCAGTATCTGACCCAGATCTCGGTCCAGACTATGTGCAGATGTTGGGGAAATGGCTGTTTGTTTCTGATGAGTGTGAATTATTAACTGACCCATTTTGCTCTGCAGGGGAGGGACGGGTGAACTGTTTGTTACCTCAGGGCAAATTAACAAGGTGATGTGCAGTCAATGCAAGAGTGAGGTGAGGTGAACATAATGCCTCCTCCTCCTCCTCCTCACAGCCTCAGAGTCAGGATCCCAGTCAGACTGGCTAAGACGAGGGAAGGTGATGATACTGAACCAGCACTGGCAATAATTCTTGTGTTCTGCTTTATTTTTCGTGCTATGTCTTTTTCCCTTTCTGCCGCCGTCTCACGCATAGTTTCCTTTTTCTCCTCCTCCAACTCCACCTTCTCCTCCATCTTTTCTCCACCCTTCTGCTCCTCTCCTGGTGTTGTTGAGTGGCCCCCTGGAGGGGGTGTGCCCTGGGTAGAGGTGATGCGTAATAGGGTGTCCTCAGATTCCCGTGCAGAGGTGGAGGTGCTTTCAGGTTGGACATCAGTTGTTATGGAAGGAGAAACAATCTTCTCATCTTCACTGTCCTCCTGAGGGGAGGACTCAGATGTTGCTGGAGGAGGAATAACTGTCCCCTGCTCTTTATCTTCCTCCTCTTCTTCAAAATCACCATCACCATCATCACCATCACCATCACCATCAGTGTCAGCAACTAGAAAACACAACAGAAGAAAATTACTTTTCCTAAACTTCTCAGATCGTCTCAGGAGGACGAACAGATTATTGATATCACTGATTTAACATTTCATCTCTTAGATGTTAAGTGAGAGATTCCTGTTCCAGTTTCCCGCAGCTCAACTTCAGCCAGTTCCCACAGCTAAGAACGTGGCTGCTGTGATCTTCTGCTCGGTGAACGACTTAAACAATTAACAGTTAATCAGTTAGCTTATCAATATTTTGAGATTAACTTTGTTCATTAACAACTCTTCTTGACTGACAAATACAATCTGTTACATATCTGCCTCTACTTGTTTTTTCTTTAACAATAATGCTGATAAAAAAAAGCAGCGAAAAACATTTTACACAACAAGAATTTCTGTGGGCAGAGAGAGAGCAGAGAACAGAGAGAGCAGAGAGAGAGAACAGAGAGAGCAGAGAGAGAGAGAGAGAACAGAGAGAGCAGAGAGAGAGAGAGAGAGAACAGAGAGAGCAGAGAGAGAGAGAGAGAGAGAGAGAGAGAGAGAGAGAGAGAGAGAGAGAGAACAGAGAGAGAGAGAGAGAGAGAGAGAGAGAGAGAGAGAGAGAGAGAGAGAGAGAGAGAGAGAGAGAGAGAGAGAGAGAGAGAGAGAGAGAGAGAGAGAGAGAGAGAGAGAGAGAGAGAGAGAGAGAGAGAGAGAGAGAGAGAGAGAGAGAACAGAGAGAGAGAGAGAAAGAGAGAGAGAGAGAGAGAGAGAGAACAGAGAGAGCAGAGAGAGAGAGAGAACAGAGAGAGAGAGAGCAGAGAGAGAGAGAGAACAGAGAGAGAAGAGAACAGAGAGAGCAGAGAGAGAGAGCAGAGAGAGAAGAGAGAGAGAGAGAGAGAGAGAGAGAAGAGAGAGAGAGAGAGAACAGAGAGAGAGAGAGCAGAGAGAGAGAGAGAACAGAGAGAGAGAGAGCAGAGAGAGAGCGTGTCGTACCACAGAGGTTGTTTTCACATTTGTGTTTTTCTGGGCAACTGGAGCACCAGTCACCCTCCACATACGGCCTCTCCCCTTCAAAGTTACCTCTGAGGACGCACACAGGTGAAACACACACAGGTGAAACACACACAGGTTCATTATGACTCAGTATTCATAAGGACTCTTTATACCATCCATTACTTTGCAGTGACACATAAAAATTCAGTCAACACACTGAACATTAACACAGTGTGAAGAAAATGATTACTGTCCACAAGAGGGAGCTCAGGTTCCGACATTAGCAGAGTCAGTGAGGGCAGCAGCAGAGTGAGTGGCAGTAGTGACAGCAGGAGGGGGCAGTGACAGTGGTGGAAGTTATCTGCTGTAGCAGCAGTAGAAATAGTCGTGGTGGTCGTCCTGTGGTAGTAGAATAGCTGATGCTAGTTGTGGTTCTGTAGTAATCATGGCAATACCAACAGCTGTGGTGCTATTACATATATGTATATAACAGTAGAATTAGCAGTAGCAGCAGTAGAAGTAGTTGTGGAGTGTGTGGTTGTGTAGGACTGAAAGTGCTGCTCAGGTAGTTTCACTGACGCTGGAAAGTAGTTGCAGACGAGGAAGGAGACTCTCTCCCACTCCAGCCCCTCCATAGTGTTACAGAGATGGAAGGCACAGCCGACTCTGTGTGTGTCTGCCCACACCATCTGTAACACACACACACACACAGGTCAAACTCAGCTAGTCCGGTCCAGAGACACACACGTGTGTATGAAGTATGAATATGTTTGTGTTTGTGTCCGACCTGTGTGTAGTGTCCACACATCTTGTCTTCGTCACAGGTGTTGTTGTGGTAGTCATAATCCAGATGTTCTACAGGAACCAGTTTCATCAGAATACGTTAGAATTCTCTGCAGCAACGAATCGTTTACTCCTATAATTCATTTTATTAGCTCATCATGTGTTTTGCCAAATGAAAAGTAGTAGTGGAAAAAGTACAAGTTCTCCCTGTTTAATGTGGTGGAGCAGACATATAAAGTCTGACCTTCATTATCACATTACAGACGTCACATTAGACTGGATTTAACTGTATTATTCCAGCTTATTACGTTAGGTGACGACATAAATGTCAGAGTTCTTCTTTGACATTTGACATGACTCTTCCTTCTTTGACATATCAAAGTGTCTGCTGTGAGAAGCACTTCCACATCCAGCAGCATGATCCTTCACCTGGAGTGGATCTGGAGTCTTAGTCCACCTGATGAGTCTCAGCCTTTTTTAGCTCTGTTTTTGGTCTCTACCGGCTCCTGAGGGAAACATCTGGCTCTTTATTTGTAGACCAGCTGGTCTCTGACTGTGTCTGTCTGCCTTTTCAGATGGAGGACCCGCTGTCCTAGAGTTTAGTTTTATAACAGAGCCTGAACCCTGATGAACAAACTCACCCAGGAACCATTTCTCCAGAGCCTCTCTGAGGTCCAGAACCCCGGTGCCGGCGAACAGATTCTCTCCGGTGTCCTCCAGCTCTGGGTTGTGATTCCAGATACATTTAGTAGCGTAGCCCTCTGCGATCAGCTTCAGGCCCGTGTCCCATTTCTGCAGAGAACCAGGGACAATTCTGTAGAACAAACTTTGCCTCACAAAACTTGAAAAATGTTCTCGGCAAATTGATCTGTCAGCTTCTGATGTGGTCAAAACAATGAGACTTAGACCCCCTGAGACACAGCAGGCGTCAGACTCGTGTGAGGACAGAGTCCACAGCCATGCTAGCTACTTTGTCGGGTGGTATGTGTTGTACTGATGTAAGAGGAGAAACAGACCTCGATATTATCTTTTAAACGCAGCTGCATTACATATTACACATATACATTATTATATATTATACATCAAACATTTCAAACTCAAAGGTTTGAATTATTGTTCACAACATTAAATTGGTTGTTTGCCTCTTTAAACCTGTTTTTAATTAACGTGATTTTATTGTTTGGCTGTTTTTGATTCATCATTGTTTCACGGCCTGTAAAATCCTCCGGAGCAAAGTGCTACACAAATGCTGTAGAGCGGTTTTATCATGATCATATAAAATCCTTTATGTCTTTATATAATAAAAGCAGTGGCAGATCTTTGGCGCTGATTCAGCGACAGGATGATTTCTGATGTTTGGCCTGTGAACAGTCCAGTAAAGTTCATTTTCCGTCACTGGTTAGAAGAACATGATGTGACGTTTAATATCATATCATGGAAATGTGCAAAAGACAGGAAAAGGAAAGTAAAGAAGCGTTTTGATTTATAAACAGCACACTGTGTTCGACCCTGACTCCACCAGGAAACCGTCTGGCTGTCACGGCCTCAGGATATTTCACATACATGTTTCTGTTCTCTGTGTCTTGTTTCCTTTACACGCAGATAAAACCAGGTGGTATTCCAGTACGAGATGTGTTCTGTGAGCATTTATTTCCTCAATGCGATGCCCTCATCTCCCACTTATCCCTGAGCTGACCTCTGACCCTGACCACAGCCTGACCCTGCCTGTCTGAGGTGCGTATTTCCTGTCCATCATGCACGTGACATTAACAGAAATAAATGGAACCATGAGTCATCAGTTTGGTTCGGTTCTCGAACAGAAAGAGTCACCAGATCCTCAGTATCGCGTTATCAGACCATTCACTCACTGTCCCAGTTTAAAGTCCACATTTAGCCAAAAACGAGTGTTGTCCCTCTGACTGCAGCTGACTTCACATAGGACAGTTATCCCTGTGTGAACTGAGTCTCATCCAGCAGCAACACCAGTGAACAACACCTGCGACGCAGCCACACCTGCAGCTCCTCCCATTTTCACACAAAACAAAACGATTTAGTTTGATGTGATTTTAGGTGAGAATAGAACAATTGAAATTTAAAATGTATGATCGATTTATCAAGTCAGTGTCCACTGGACGATTTGCTCCAATTTATTTTTCAAAAATGTGAGAAGCTGTAAAGTGGATTACGATGTTTTTGTGCGCTGATCCTGTTTGCTGATGTTTATTTATGTCTGATGAGCTGCCGGCTCGCTGCAGCAAACAGCCAGATCACTGACCACAGAACTTCCTGAAGGAGAAAAATGTCCATGCATCAGTATCACAGCAAGCGACTTAACTCATTCAGTGACTCATTCATTTCAGAAACAAGTATCAGAGAGCCGAGCACGCGCTGGTGTCGCAACGTCTTTAACTCAGCCTGACTCTGGTTTGAGTCACTGTTGCTAAGATACTAAGAGAATGAACAACAGGACCCTGACTTTAATATTCGTGTGTGTGTGTGTGTGTGTGTTTATATTTGACACACAACACAAACAATAGTCAGGGGTCTCCTTCACATTCCTCCTTCTCTCCAGGCTCTCTCAACATCTGGTCTGTGTTATGACTTTGGGTCATGAACATGGTCATGTAGTAACACACACCCACACACACACACACACACACTCTGTGAACAGCTGATTGTGTTTCTGATCATTTTAGACCTGAAGACTCATGGGTAATTTTTCGTTCTCTGTCCTTCGGGCTTTCGGCTCATAAAGCTCAGTATCTGTTCAACGAGTCGTCGCTGCAGCTAAACGCTAACATGTGATTGTACCTCTGCTGATGCATCTGCAGCTGAGCCCCAGTTAAACACACCACACCCATGAGCTATGTCGTCATGTTGGCTGTGCTCTGTCTCTGGTAGTTAGTAAGAAGTTAATCAGCTGCACTGTTGTGTTTTGTACAACACAAAATCAGACATGTTTGCACACAGGTGTCGACACTTTTGTCTGAAAACTTCACAAACAGTGAAGAATTTTTTATTTTATTTTCTCATTTCCTGAGCTGCTTCAGGAGCCTACAGCACCGCCACATGTTTCACATGTGTGTGATGCTTTGTTGCTGCTTTGTGTTGCATTTTGTGACATTTGGACAGAGTGTACTTTCTCAGATGTGTGTTCTGTGATATTCAACTAAACATTTCTTTTTGGTTTTTTTCAGTATGAACAAACTTTTGGTTTCAAACCTGATGTAGATTTGGTTCGTGGTGGTGGAAGTGACTTTTAACATGGATCAGTATTTAGCTAAATTAACCTGCTGACTAGTTAAGTAACTAACCAACCAACCAACCAACCAACCAACTAACTAACTAACATCACAGCAGTGGATGGAAAAACTCACAAATTAGCATTTTTGTCAATTTTCTAAATATTGTGCGAAACATTGAGCAGTAAATAAAGATTTCGGACACTTACTAATCATTTTCATCGTTTCAGGTGCAGAATGTCAGAGATCATTTTTCCATCAGTAAAATGTGACACTCGTCCTGCCCCCTGCTTTTCCACTGTGGGAAATGAACTATGGATGTTGTTACCCCCCCACCCCTGACTAACACGTTCATGAGTTAAAGTCGTGTTTGTATGTTGTCCTGCTGTCGGCCTGAACAGAAACAGATGATGTTTTACTCACACATTATTTTTTCATAATAACAGAAACCATTCTGTCCCTGATGTGCACAGCATTGTTTAAATGGATTATCCCTGATATTTACTTTAATACAGTTTAATATGATTTAAAATGTTTATGTTTTGTCAGTGGAAATTTTTTTCCTGCTTTTCATTCTGAGCTTCTTACAGATGGTGAAATATCACAGAACAAACACTGGACCTGAGTTAATCCCAGTCCCGCAGCATCACAGCGTCTCCTGCTGAGGTGCTCTTTCCCTGCAGGTCTGGTTTTCTGGTTCTGGTTCAGGCTCTGAGGCTCAGGAAGGTTTGAGCTTGTTGGGTTTCACAGAACCTGATTAGACATCAGCGGTTCTCGGCTTCTTCTATGTTCTGAACTGGTCAGACTGGTTTGTTTGCTGGGCTCAGTCCAGTTTGTTGTAACATTTTACAGGTTTTTCTTTCCTTTTCTTATCCTCTTGTTTCAGCTCTGACCTCCCTCCACATCTCGTTCTGTCCTTCTTTTCCTCTCTTTCTCTCTGCCCCTTTTTGGTTCCTTGTCTCTCAGTTTTTGCATCCTTGTCTTTTTCTGTCATTCTGTCTCACCCACCTCTCCTCTTCCTTTCCTGCCTTCCTTTTCTTCTTCTTTCAATCCTCTCTCTATTTCCTTTTTCATTTCCAGTCCAGCTTAAAGGCAGAAAGAAAAACATGACTATGGAAATGCCCCGGTGGGGCTTCCATATGGGCGGATGCAGGCTGAGACCTCTCCTGGTCCGCACACATACACACACATAAAGATGCACACACACATTCCTGTGGGTGCTCATTCATTCACTACCTAATTTTCATTTCTCTCTATCCAAACATTGTGCTCCTTCTCTTCGTCTCTCTGCTCTTTCCCAACAGTCGTCCTCCTCCTCTGTTGCTCAACCCAGAGAGCTGACTCCCTCCCTCCCTGTCTGTCCTGGGGGATGATCTCCCTGCTGTGTTCCTCTTCTAACACTCATGTTATGAGCTGGATGGAGTCTGCAGAAGGAAACACCCGTGTGTTCCTGGAACCCAGGCCTGGGTTTACTCAGCGTTTCTGCTGTGTTTGAAAGAGAAGATCTGAATCTGTTACCTGTTCACACAGCAGGTTTAGGTTTAGTGTTCGGAGGGTGAGGGTCAGGGTGAGGGCTGTTAATGCACTGAGCCATCTAATAAAGTTCTGCGTAGAGGCGGTTAAACTGGAGGGGGTGGGGGTGATTATTAACATGTTTGCCATCCATTGTCTTTAATTGTGAGCAGCATTTATCAACCAGAGGAAGATTCTTTTAACATCTCAGTGAAGAAGAGAAGGAAAATAAGAAAAAGAGTAATGAAGCATAAACAAGACAACAAATTAAAAAATACAAGCCTGAGAGTTTGGTGCTTTGAGCTAAATGCTCAACATGCCCAGTACCAGTGTTTGGCAGCAGCTCAAGTTCTGTGTCTGAAACTGAAACTGAAATAAACAAAAACTCTTCATAACAATAACCGTGTAAAACCAGTTCTGGAAGCTATTGTGGTTTTTTATCAGACGAGGTACGAGTTTGATAAAATGATTCAAGTCAAACAGAAACGGCTGCAGTCGGTCACAGCTCTGGACTTTTTTACTAAAATGGGAAAATCTGCCACAATCTTTTCCTGAAAACCACAGCCAGTCATCTACACACCTCCGTAAACACTTCAACAACCTCCAGCTTCGATCCGGTCCACCAACCAAACCAAAACAACCAGCCGGCCTCAGCCTGCCCGAAGCTCGGAGACACAAATCCAGCATTTTAAGCATTTTAATCTGATCCTCAGTTCAGGTGGACGTCCCATGGTTACAAACTGTTAACTGCTAAATATGGCGGTCTCATTTTGTTAGTTAGAGCGGTGTCAGCTTCCTGTGATGGTCACGGTCCCCAGAGGATGAATGTTAATGACTTCAGAGTGGTTCCCTAACTTTTAATTTACATTAGCAGGTTGACATTTTGGTTCGGAGTGAATTAACTCAGCTTGGACAGACTGAGACTGAGATTTGGTGCAGACATTCGTCTTCCCCACAGAATGAACTGTAATGAGTTGGTTGATCCCTTCACATTTCCTCTGGCTTCGTCCTCAGGTCAGAATATGAATTTATCCAGTTATTTAGTGTTGGCCAAAAGTCCAAATTTCCACCTTCATATCACTTCAACATTTCATGACAGGACAGAGTCAGCCTCTGTTGTCTCTCAGCTGCACCGAGATTTATTACTTATATTAGCATTAGCAGACAGGTCAAAGCTGAGTTTAGCCTAAGTACAGATGAGGCTGACAAAGTGAATTTAAATTGAAAAGTCAAACATTTCATCAGTTAAAGGGACAGTTTGACATTTTGTGAAGTACTCGTGTGTTTACCATGCAGCTCTCCTGTCTGTAGCCACCAGCAGCCCGTTAGCTTAGCTTAGCATAAAGACTAGAAACAGCTAGTTTGGCACCTCTAAAGCTCACTGGTGCTAGTGTTGTACGTCTCTTTTATGCCAACAAAACCTGTGTAAAGGTGACGCGTGTTAACACGAGACACAAAAGTGACACAACAGTTAAATGTTAAGCTGTTTTATAAAATCTCTGAAAAAAAAAAGGACCAAAGACGGAGCTTAACTCAAAGCAAAAACAAAAGAACTCAGGACAAACTCAAATTCAAAGCTCTCAAAGGCTTTAACTATAGCTTCCAGATTCAAGACCTAAAACAGGCAACTGTCCAACAGATGACTAGTCCATGAAGACAAAAGGAAAAGTGGTCTGATCATGAAAACAAGGGACACAAAGAGCAGATACAAACAAGGATAATTAGAACAAGACAGAGCAAGTACAAAGTACAACACAGCAAACAGCGCCAGAGCTCAAATGCTTGTTTGTGTTCTGGGACAGAAAAAGACAGAAAGATAAAACTGAGAGACGGATCAGTCTGGATCAGTTCTGGTGTGGACTGAAGATGAGCATTAGACTTCCTCATTTTCTTCTCTGCTTCCCTCTCCTCCTTCCTTTTTTATCTTCCTCCTCCTTCCTCTTTGTTACCACATCATTTGGTCTGAACCTCATCCTGTCACGTCTGCGGTCGCACTCATGTTCACCAGGAGTCTTTTACACAATCAGACAATTCACTTTACTTCTGGATGTGCTGCTGATGGACACTGTGGGAGACACCCACAGCTGGAGACTATTACATAAAATTGACAATGATGAGACATCTAAAAAAAATTAAATCTGTGTAGTCATTTCTTTCTCTTTTCTTTTTTTAAAATCACAGTTTGTATTTTGATATTTTCAGCGGCGGATTAATCCGCGTTTGGTTCTGCAGTGAGTGTTTGTGACAACAGGATGTGTGTGTGTGTGTGTATCTGAAACAGTGTGTCTGCTGAGGGTCCTGGACTCGTCAGCGTGGGGGACAGATAACTCGATGGCGTCGTCCTTTGCCGTAGCTCAGTAGAGTGAATTCATGTGTCGAAGTAACAGTGTGGATCACCGATGTGTTTTAATGGTGTCTGATAACAGTGGAGAATCAGAGACATCAGGCTGTGATACACAGACTTTGTTAGTTGGAGACATTAATTGTGGGTTTGGCTCTGCATACTAAATTTATAAACACTAAATTTATAAATCTCGTACAAGCACTTTTAGTTGTGATGGTGTAAAATGTTTTTTTCTCTGCTCACTGAAAGATTCATCCACGTTTTTTGTTGCTGATTTGTAAGGACAGTGGTGGATCATCATGGATCATCATTAATAAATGTCTCCGTATTTTAAAGGCTCTGTTCCTCCCAGAGCTCAGTCACAACACATTTCTCCTGTTGTTCCAGATATTTTCAGTGTGACTTGCTGAGGTTTGGAGGTTTCAGGTTGTCTCCATACAACAAAGCTCAATGACCGATTTGTGGCTCTCCTTCTGCTGCAAAATTAGATTAGTAAAACTTAACAGCAGCATCTCTTTTCTGAGTATAATGACAAGTGTGTGATGCCCTGAGGTCTGTGGATTCATCGTTGTTTGCTGCTCCCTCTGACTGAAACCTCCTGCACCTAAACGGAAAGCTGGAAAGTTTGTTTCTGGAAGTTTGTTTCACATAGAAACTGTTTTTCTTTTGATTGTTGATTGTTGTGGTTGTTTTGGACTCTGGGTGTGTTTGATAGTTTTTGATCAGTGGGTTGTTTGAGACGTCTCGTACGTTGCCGTACGGATCTTTTTGTCCAGTTGCATTTTTAATTCTGATCTCTCCAGCTGTGGCAGGACACTCAGACGTCAGCCACAGAAATGAGCGGATCATAATGAATAACCAAGTCACTGTGTCGAGCACCACAAACCAAATACCTCTGAGCTTCGCTGCACTGATGGGATCCTCAGTCACACTGAGGATGTTCCCAGAGACGCCTGATGTCAGCTGTCAGTCAAAGTCTGCTGCAGTTCATTTGTGGTGTGAAAGTGAAGCAGACCGACCTCAGGATTTTGGGACAGCAGATATGTAATTATACAATAAATCTGAAGGATGGATAACGATCACATCCATCTGCTGATAGTAGGAGCCGTCAAGGAAGCAATGAAGCGCTGCACGACTGGCTCTTAGAGCAGTGGAATCTTCCTGTGGGTCCATGTGATGCACGGGGACATGACTCAAACTGTCTGTATGACGTCAGGACTTTACCGCTCCTGGTTTATCTGTGATAAGCCACAAGGTTTGTTTCTGTTCATCAGAATGTTTGTGCATTTTTAATTAGCACATAACGAACGAGGGAAATTAAAAAAAAAAAAAAAACAAACGTTCTTTTTTGGTCTGGACCAAATGAACGGAACTAAACTGCAGGTGTTAAAGTGACCTGAAATATCAGGATTAACAGATCTCACACTGGGTAACAGCTTTGGCTGGTTGGGAACTGTTACTGTGGTGATTCTTTAAATCCCTCTGAGACACTGTGTGTGATCTCGGTCTTTAGAACCTGATTTAGGACCTGGATTCTAAAGCATCAGGTTCTGTCTCACACTGTTTTAATAGTTTTCTTCTTGTCAGGGTTTAAAAGCCTGAAACAACATTTGAGCCATGATGAGACGTTAAAACTCTCCACTGAATGAATGAGATGTAAAATATTGCCTTAGCAGCAGGCGAACACCTCAGTAGCTCAGTGACAAATCAAAGGCAGCTCATGTCTCTCTCTGTTTGACGAGCTAATTAAGTTTAAGTTTATTCCTATATTAACCTTCAACTGGGGAAATTACTAATTAATTAATAGACTATTAATCCCAGAGGAAGAATCGGTGCCTTTTCATGAGGATTAAATGAAATATTAAAGACGCACATAGAAAGTTGAATCTCTGCGCAGATTCAGATTGCAGCTGCAGTGTTATGTTTTAAAAAATGCCGTAATGAAATGTGACCTGGCGACATGAAGCAGCTCTGCAGGCTGCAGGTGTCTTACCAGAGGCAGCATGGCCGTGGCGCTGGGTGACACCAGTCCTCTGTAATGGTTATGAAGCTCCACCAGCATCTCCTCCTGGTCTTCGCTCAGAAAGCTCCAGGCTCCAGGAACCACTAGGGCGCCCAGCAGCAGCCATGCCCAGAGAGGGGTTCCCCTTGGTGGGCAGAGGCAGCCGCGCATGGACCCCCTACTCAGCCTGGAACTCTTTGAGGCTCGATCCTCAGTAGTCCATTGGGTCGAGGCCTCCTGGCCGGTGGAGACCCCCTGGAGCTCTGAGAGGCTCTGCTGGTGCATGATGGGAAACAGAGTCCTGGGGGATGTATCCTCAAGTGGTCAGTCCAGTGGAGAGTGTGTGTGTTTGTGAAGGTGTGTGTGTCTGTTAGTGATCATCAACCATGTCTGTGTGTGCGTGTACAATAGGCCACTTGTCTTTCTCTGCGTGAGTGTGTGAGTGTGTGTGTCAGTGTCTGTGTGTGTGTTTAAGAGTCGGTAAAAGTGTGTGTGTTCCCTCCTCAGTGCCTCTCAGCTCTGCAGAGCTCTCTCTTTCTGACCCAGCTTTAAGAGTTAGAGGATCCTCCCCTCCACACACACACACACACACACACACACACACACACACACATACACATACACATACACACACACACACTCCACGTTCACATTTCACACACTGCACCGACTGGTACGCACAACAACACCCCCCCTCAGTCCTCTTACTCCATATTCTCCATGTCGATCTCTCTCCACCTCCTCTTCCCTCTCCCCCCTTCTCTCCTTTCAGTCTCTATCTGTCTTTTTTCTGTTCTTCTGCTTCAGTTTGCCTGATACTCATGTGCCCACATGTTCCCTGGCAGTTCCTGGTGCCTCTGACTGTTCTTCCTGTCCATATGTGTCCATACTTGTCCACACTCTTACTGTGGAAGTTAATGTCTTTCTACCACTTTTGTTTTCTCTTCTTTTCTCTCTCCTCCTCTCTCATCTGTCTCTACCTCTTTTCTTCTTTTTCAAAATTCATATGTCCTCTCTTCTTTCCTTCTGTCCCTCCCTCTGTTTTTTTTTTTTAATTCAGACTTTTTGATTTTTTAATGGAAATGTTTGCCTTCATTTTGACAGTGAACAGCAGAGAGGAGACAGGAGGGGGAGAGGATGGAGGGATGCAATAAAAAATGTCACGGTCTGCGTCTCAAACGTCCAGGACACCATGGTGCACATTGAGACATTGGGAATAATTAAGTACAGTGTTAAGCAGAGTGCGTATGTATTCCTGCAGTGTGGTATAATGAAAGAAGAAGATATGTGAAAAGATCAGCTACAGTTCAACATGTTGACGTTTCTCCCCCCTCTCTTTCTTCATTCCTCTCTGTCTCTCTCTCTCTGTGTCTCTATCAATGAAGAGTTTGTTGAAATGCCTGGAATTGTGGTATGGACTCACACACAGACTCACTCTGTCTCACTGACCAGCTGATGCTGATACTGTCATGACCAGCCCCTGAGAGGCTGCTTTCTCAACCATTTTCTTTTGTTTTGAACTCCTCTGTGGACATTTGGACCTTTTTGAACTCTTGTTTAGTTTCTTCAGTTTTGTTAGCAGTAGTTTGTTGTGTATCTTGTCTTGTTCTACTTCCTGTCTTTGTCTGGTTTTCCCTCCTTTTGTGATTGTCTGCCCCGCCCAAATTGGTGTCACCTGTTGCCCATTGCCTTGTGTATTTAAGTCTTGTTATTTCCCTGTGTCCTGGTTAGTTCGACTCTGTCCGTACCGGAGTCTGCACTGGAGCCTTCTCAAGTCCCCGTGTTTGTTCCCGTACCTTTGCCCGTACCTGTGCCCTGCGTCTTCTCCCTCATGGACTTACCTTGGTTTCCTTTTGTTTTCAAGTAAGGACTTTTTGTTTAGTTTTGTTCCTGAGTCTTTTTCTCCTTTGTGGATGGTTTTAGATGTTTAAGTTTTGTTCTCTGGTCCTGGAATCTCCCAGTGATTTTGGAGTGGTGGAACATTTAGCAGCTAAAGAGCCAGATGTTTCCCTCAGGAGCTGGTGGAGACCAAACACTGAGCTGAAAGAGAGGGAACACTGGACTGAGATCCATCAGGTGGACTCAGAGACACTGGACAGAGACTGCTCCACATGAAGGATCATGTTGGAACTAAGAAACTGTTTGATCACAGTTTAAAGCATCAAAGTTGATGATATTTCATAAGAATCAGTTTCTGCTGTGAAAGAAAACTGAATCATGTCTTTCTGGAATTTTATATTTTACTGAGACAAAGTCATAACAAACTAAAGGTCCACTCACTGGACCTATGATTCGTTATTGAAGACAAAGAATCATGGAGCAGGAGGAGTCACAGCTGTCACATCTGGACAGTGTCCCAGCAGTACTTTGACACTGTGACACATCAGGGAGGTGGTAAAACTACAGCTGAAATAAAATATGGGAGCTGGTCAGAAAGAAACAGCTGCTTTAACCTTTTCCTGCTAAAACGTCTCTTGACCAATGTTAAACGTTCATGGATAACTTTACCTGTGTCCCTCTCATCTTAGTCCCTCCCACTGAGGAGTGATGAACGTCAGGCTGAAGACGGATTCGCTCGCAGTTTTCTGCTGTGGTTCGACTTTGGTGAACTTGGATCCTCTGGAGCTCGATCGTCGATCCTCTGAACAGAAGTAAGAGCTGTGGAGCCTCCATCATGGTGGAGGACCAGATCCATTTCCAGGCCACGCAGGGATTCAGGGGTGAGGAAGGATCAAATAACGGAGATGTTCCCTGCACCGGCTGCCAGATACACGTGACTGTAGATGTGTGTCAGCACGTACTCGTCCATGACATTACTGTAACTGTACATGTGCAGTGGTTACAAACTGGGATGTGAATATTAGAGAGTAAATACCGAAAAGGCACTGAAGCAAGTGCATATGATGATTTAGAGAGTAGACTGCAACCTACAGAATGTGTGGCTCTGTTTCTGAGTGTGTGTGCGTGTGTGTGTGTGTGTGTGTGTGTGTACCATCCCTGACACAGATGCATCAGAGTTGGTGACTCGTGCTGTGAACCCTCGACAAATCTGTTTTCATTTTCTCTGCCAAGCACATCACATCATAACACACACCCTGCTGTACCCACAGGCTCACATTTCACTGTAAAACACATTCCTCTGTGTGTGTGTGTGTGTGTGTGTGTGTGTGTGTGTGTGTGTGTGTGTGTGTGTGTGTGTGTGTGTGTGTGAGTGAGTGTGTGTGTGTGTGTGTGTGTGTGTGTGTGTGGTGAGTGTGTGTGTGTGTGTGTGTGTGTGTGTGTGTGTGTGTGTGTGTGTGTGTGTGTGTGTGTGTGTGTGTGTGTGTGTGTGTGTGTGTGTGTGTGTGTGTGTGTGTGTGTGTGTGTGTGTGTGTGTGTGTGTGTGTGTGTGTGTGTGTGTGTGTGTGTGTGTGTGTGTGTGTGTGTGTGTGTGTGTGTGTGTGTGTGTGTGTGTGTGTGTGTGTGTGTGTGTGTGTGTGTGTGTGTGTGTGTGTGTGTGTGTGTGTGTGTGTGTGTGTGTGTGTGTGTGTGTGTGTGTGTGTGTGTGTGTGTGTGTGTGTGTGTGTGTGTGTGTGTGTGTGTGTGTGTGTGTGTGTGTGTGTGTGTGTGTGTGTGTGTGTGTGTGTGTGTGTGTGTGTGTGTGTGTGTGTGTGTGTGTGTGTGTGTGTGTGTGTGTGTGTGTGTGTGTGTGTGTGTGTGTGTGTGTGTGTGTGTGTGTGTGTGTGTGTGTGTGTGTGTGTGTGTGTGTGTGTGTGTGTGTGTGTGTGTGTGTGTGTGTGTGTGTGTGTGTGTGTGTGTGTGTGTGTGTGTGTGTGTGTGTGTGTGTGTGTGTGTGTGTGTGTGTGTGTGTGTGTGTGTGTGTGTGTGTGTGTGTGTGTGTGTGTGTGTGTGTGTGTGTGTGTGTGTGTGTGTGTGTGTGTGTGTGTGTGTGTGTGTGTGTGTGTGTGTGTGTGTGTGTGTGTGTGTGTGTGTGTGCATGCGTGCGTGTGTGTGTGTTGAAGGAAGCAGATGGGGTGAATGTGTGAAACTGAATCTTGTGGGGTCACCATTTGCTCCATAACACCGTCCTCATGTTGACAGTCTTCAGGGGGACACGGCCCATGAGTGTCCCGACCTTTCTGTCACACATCACTTTAACGATTTAACGCCGTGTTCATGAGCTACAGCTGCAGTTCCCAACTTTCCTCGTTGACTTGGGTGTTGACATGAACACAAATGTATGAGCTGAAAACCTGTATTTACAAAAGTCCAATACAAATGTTCGACATAAAAATACATAGAAATGAACAGTGCACAGTGTTCGTTTGCGCAGAACACGCAGTGTGCGTAGGGCCCCCCGTTTGGCTCGGGGCGGCCCTGAGCTTCACCCACAGTTTATCCTGATATTCACACAACTGTAGCTGATGGAGATGCTCATTTTCTGGAATTTAAAATTTCTGGAATTTAACATTTGACTAAAGACTAAAAACAAACAACGATCATAAAACGGAAATGTGACTTAAACTAATTTCCATATTTACTGTAAAACTCTTTCATTTCGTTTCTGACTCTTCACCTTTAAAATCGACTGACTACAAAAGAAAATCGTTCATTTCTTCATTAACGTTCAGGTCACAGTTGAAAGGATTTCACTCAGTTCACTTCTGCATTTTGAACCTTCCATGTCTTTCACAGAAAAACAAAACAGTGCTTGAAACCAAATGAGTGACAGAGACAAAAGAACAATCAGAGACCAGATGACACCATGAGACAGACAGACCACAGAGCTTCAGTGAATCATGTCCTGTAAGATCATTTTTCCAGAGATGTGAAACTTGCAGGCTGCAGTCGGAGCGTCCAGCCTCTTCCTTCATCCTGTGGTCTGCTCCAGCTGGAAGGTGGAGACGAGCCAAAAAACAAGTTCACTCATGTCCAGTGTGACGTGAGGAGCCTGTTCCCGATGCTGAAGCTGTGTTTCTCACAGTGTGAACAGTGCGTCCGGTTACACCTCTCCTCTCCAGGTAAACACGAACCTTTCGTTTCAGCTTGGTACTCAGGTAGAACAGGTGATATCAAGGTGACAGAGAGTGGCTCACTCAGGTTGTGTGTTAAGTTGCGTTTAGAGTTAATGCAGAGCTCATTTCAGAGGTGGCACAGGTAAAAGTTGTATAAGTTAAAGGTGAGACCTGAGTGGATACAGAGGAATTAAACTTTACCAGCCTCTCGCTGCTGTTCGGAGGTTTGTGTTACAGACGTGCTTCTTGTGACCTGTTCGTAATGTTCCCAAAATCTCAACACGTGTATTACTCACAGTGATCAGGTGACAGTCTGACAGCCTGTGGCCCTTACAGGTGCGTTAAAGTTTTCTACAGTATTTTGTTTTCTCCCTTCCAGCTCATGTGCACTGGGACAGTTTGCAGCTGCACGTCTGATGATGACGCTCTGTCAGAAAATGGTGGCTGCCTCCCTTCAGTGCTGGTGCACGTGAAGTATCTTAGAGTCTGGTTCTGATTGGGATGCCTCCCCGTGGACGCGTCCTGGACCACTGGGACGAGACCAGAGGGATTGTGTTTTCCACCTCTGGATCCTTCACGTCAGTGATCCTCTGAGAGGATGGATTCAGAGTTTGACTCTTTACACAGCAGAGTCGGGGAACGCTCCTCTGAACATGAGCAGAAGGTAAATGTGAGAATAAGACAGAAATGAAAAAACAGGGACGGGATGAGAAAAGACGTGAAAAGAGAGATGAGATAATAGAGCTGAGGAGGAGGAGGAGGAGGTCTGACGGGAATTTCCCTTCAGTTACACACAGTCCTCCATACAGCTGCTCTGTGACAGGCCTGGCAATGGTATGGACACACACACACACACACACAGATCCATACATCATGTGAATAATATGTGATGGTGTGTGAGTGCACTGAGCCCAGCCCATGTGATTCTGTTGTCATTGACTGGCTGCTAATGGCTAACAGATGAGCCTGTGTGTGTGTGTGTGTGTGTGTGTGTAGGGGTGTAGGGTGTGGACCCTCTCAGTCCTTCAGAGTATGATTAGTTCGGGGTCTGAGAGCCAAATATCACACACACACATGCAACATTATGCAATAACTGAGCAGACCAGTGTGTAGAGCAGCATGGCCACGGTGTGCGTGTGTGCGTGTGTGCGTGCGTGCGTGTGTGTGTGTGTGTGTCCCATTATCACCATCATCATCATCGTCATCTGTTCCCGGACCTGTCTGCACTGCACATGCTCGGTGATGATGTCATGGGCACAGGAAGTTGACCGCTCCTTAGAGATGATGTCAGAGCTTGACGGCCGACTGTGAGCGTCTGACTGCACCTCGCCCAGTAAGCACGGAGTCTGGGAACTGGTTTCACTGGGGCCTCGCTCAATTCACTGGTTTCACTGATGTCTCTGATGATGTGAACAGGTTTTACTGGTTTTACTGGTCTTGGTCTTACTGGTTTCAGTGGTGGTATTATTAGTTTCACCTGTCTCAGCTGAGCCAGTATTCTCATTTGATTCACCAGATTCACACTGTCCTTGGTATAACTGGTTTCACTGGTGTCACTGGTAATATTAGTTTCACTTGAGACATTTTGTGAAATAGTGATTTGCTGGTCTCACTGGTTCCACTGGGTTTGACTCGTGTCTCTGGTCCTTACTGGTGACTCTGCACTTCTGGGTTCTCCGGGTCAGTTGGTTTCACAAATCAACCATGTAGATGGCAGCTGACTGTGACGTTCCCTAACAGGAGCAGCTGAAAGACAACAGCGACTGGTTTCATGACTGTGAGACACTGTTTGGACCATGAAGACCACGAAGACAGTCTCTTCAGGTCTCTCCCTGCAGGACTGAAAGTGTCTCACTGGCATTGGTGCAGATCCACGCTTCATGTCTTAGTCTCGTCACAAACCCTGATCAGTCTACGTTCATTGTTATTAAAAAGACGTTCAGATGTTGATGTGAAGAACTTTGACCTCATGTCCCCGTGGTTTTGACATGTGATGTGTATCTGGACGTCTTATCTGGGTTAGGAGACGTGAAAAGTGCAGAATGCATTGCTCTGAAAACACGATCCCTCCCAGCTTAGCGTTCTAATTTCTCACCTTGTTTGGAGGTGATCTGTCTCACGCTGTGATCAAATCTCAGGTTTGAAGAACACGAGCTACGAGCCACATTCCCGAGAGGAGAAACAGCTACAGCCTGTAATAAATATCTTTTGTCTACGATATGAAAGACGAGGGACATTAGCATAGTTAGCTTCGTTCTGTCTCGTGACCGGTGTCCTGACCAGAAACACAGCACTGTGAATGTTCTGAGAAAGTAATCCACACGGTTTATGACTGTTCTGTGATGTTTCCTGTTTTTTGATCGTCAACTAGAAAGAGATGAAAACTGAAGCATCAAAAGTGTAGAAAGAGATGAGAGTAGTCAAACTGTTGAAGCTGTGTAGACTGAAAGCAGCTGAAGAGTGACAGCAGATCAGATTCCAGTTGAATGTGGTATAAATAGTTTGCATGTAGAGTTGAAAATACAGGTTCAAACAATGAAAAGGCTGCGAGTTAAACAGTGACAGCAGAGAATAAGTAGAATCGAGTGGAGGAGTCTGAGGAATGAATTTTTCTGATCTGTTTTAAAGATTTGTTTGGAGTAAACTCAAGTATAAACACTCAGAGCATTTCGTCTCGATTCAGTCACCAAGACAGACAGATCCAGAGACACACCCGGAGGGGGGGCAAAGAGGGAGTCTGTGTGATGGTAAGAGAGGGGAAAAAGAGAAAAGAAGGCTAGAGGAGGAGGTGAAGTAAAAACAAAAAAAGAAAGAAAGGAAGGCTGCAAAGGAGGGAAGAAGATGAGGAAGTGAAGGTCTGATTTCCCTTTTTGGCTTTCTACCAAACCTTTTCAGAAAAAGTCAGTCAGGAAAAAAGAAGCTGTGAAGAAAAACAGGCATGACAGAGGAAAAATGAGAAAGAGAGGGAGAGATAGAGAGGAGAAAGAGACGAATAAACATTTTAAGAGTCAAAAGAGAATTGATGGATGGAGGAAGGGAAGGGGAAACAGTGGATGGAGGAGTGATGGAGAGGCAATGAAAAGGTCAAATAAAAGAAAGGAACCCCACCCAAACAAGGAGGGAGGGTAGGGGTGATGAGGGGAGAGGAGGAGAGGGAGAGTCCCACCCTGAATGACCAAGGGGATTTCTGCTGAAGCTAAATGACAAACAGAACCAGAATCAGTCTGAGCTGATCCAGTTAGTTTTTCTCCAAACTGAAACTGTGTGAACGTAACTTTTACACCTCAGAGATAAAAGCTCCATTTAACAGTGATCATATGGGCTCAGTAATTCACTGATATGTGGTGACACCAAGTTGTGTGGAGTCTAAAAGAACTTAAGATATTGAATTAAATCCTAAATTCAGCAGGAGCCAGTGTAATGAGGAGGCTGATAGGACGATGCAGTGTGGAGGATTTAGTGCCACCAGTGTTAAACAGTTTGTATCAAAGTTCTCTGGACAGCGTTATGGTTGTTGTGGTCGTTATGGTCGTTATGGTCGTTATGGTTGTTATGGTCGTTATGGTCGTTATGGTTGTTATGGTCGTTATGGTTGTTGTGGTCGTTATGGTCGTTATGGTTGTTGTGGTCGTTATGGTTGTTATGGTCGTTATGGTCGTTGTGGTCGTTATGGTTGTTATGGTCGTTATGGTTGTTGTGGTCGTTGTGGTCGTTATGGTCGTTATGGTCGTTATGGTTGTTGTGGTCGTTATGGTTGTTGTGGTCGTTATGGTCGTTATGGTTGTTGTGGTCGTTATGGTCGTTATGGTTGTTATGGTCGTTATGGTTGTTGTGGTCGTTATGGTTGTTATGGTCGTTATGGTTGTTATGGTTGTTATGGTTGTTATGGTTGTTATGGTCGTTATGGTCGTTATGGTCGTTATGGTCGTTATGGTCGTTATGGTCGTTATGGTCGTTATGGTCGTTGTGGTCGTTATGGTCGTTATGGTTGTTGTGGTCGTTATGGTCGTTATGGTCGTTATGGTCGTTATGGTCGTTATGGTCGTTATGGTCGTTATGGTCGTTATGGTCGTTATGGTTGTTGTGGTCGTTATGGTCGTTATGGTCGTTATGGTCGTTATGGTTGTTATGGTCGTTATGGTCGTTATGGTCAGGGTTTGTTTCCAGCGCACAGTCACATTTATTCAGCTCAGACACCAAATGAACCAAATCTCTTATGAAAGTTTTTATATGACCTGGTTATTTTTTATTAGCAAAGTAGAAAACGACATCAGCAGCTTCTCAGTTCGAGCGCTGATTGTTGCTTCCTCTGGTCTGGAGAGATTATATCAGCTGTAGCTAATTCATGTTAACTGTATAACGGTCTCTGCCAAAGACACATCACGCTGTCACATCTTTGTACGACCACGTGTGCTGTGTTTTTTTTTGTTAAATACAGGAGAGTCCCACTTCAGCTTTCCATGCATCAGATTAATGTTTAGAGCTCATTAAGCTCTAAATCATGGCAAACCACGAAAGCTAAGTTTAATGAGATTTGATGAGGGACTGGATTTATGGTATCTCTCATCTAAAACTGAGTCCTGGAGAAAGGGCCTTGAAAAGTCTGCGTCCTCCTGTGTCCCACTGTCTCTCTGATCTCTCTCCATCAGCTCTGTGTCTTTGTGTGTTTTTGTGGTCTCAACACCATGAATCCTGCAGATGTGTCAGAGAGGACACTTTCCAGAGGGCCCCTCCTGAAACACGTCCATGGCGTCAGCGCTCGGTCGTTCGGTGACAGAAACAGTTGTGTGACGGGTGAAAAAGAGCTTGACAGAGAGGCTTAAACCCACTTTCCCACCCTCACACACCTGTCCAGTCTCTGCTGAAATGGACCTGATTCTCTGATTGTCTTTTTCAGAAGGGTTTTGGGTTTTTTTTTAAGTCAGTGACCTGAGGAGACATCAGGACACTTAAATTTGGTCTATGTCCGTGTCCATGTTGTTGTTTTCTATGTTTGTTAAGCTCAACTCTGAATGACCCGACTCATTTATAACCACACTGAGCCTGTGTTTAGAAATGAGTCTGTAATTAAAGCCAGTGGTTCTGAACCTTATAGCCTGCGTGTGAGAGGAGCTAGAAGTTAATGCTGTTAGTGTTTTGAGACTGTGTGTAACAAAGATTTTTTTGTCACTGATAAGTTTGTTCATTGTGACTCGTTTCTCATCCGTAAGTTGCTGACGATGTCGTGTTTAACTGACTGTAGTATCAGGATCATATGATCTCTGCTGGTCCCTGAAGGATCCTGAGAGCCACACATTCATCTGATGGTTCTCTTCTGCTGCCTCCTTCTGGCAGCTCCGAGCAATCACACACCTGCAGCCCACAGACAGACACACAGACAACATACTGACACAATCATGGTCCTGTATTGTAAAAAAAAATGATCATGGACATTCATTGGTGACCTGCAAACATAAAGCCAGTCCTACTGATGTTTACTGCTTCAAACCTTATTTTCACAAACGCCGTTTTTCTGTTGTCTTCACTATGAAGACAACAGTTGCATCTGGGAAATAAACAACACACAACCGCCACATTTTTAATAAATAATAATATATTTCACCTTAAATTAAATTACAGCAACACAGTCAACAGAGTTTATTAGCTCTCGACTCACTGGTCTTTAGGAATGATTTTTCTCCCTGGACGTGAACAGGTTTGGAAATCTGCAGCTGTGATGTCCAAATGTCCTGGTGCCTGACACGAACATTTTCCTGTTGGTTCTTTGAAAGCTGACACGTTGTGAATATGTTTAACTCCTGTCCTCAAAAAGCTGCTGATCAGATCCGCAACTGAAACGAGCCCAGGTATCATGTCAGAATCTAACACGTGAACCAGGACGGTGAGCGTCAGGTGTTATCGCTGAAAACCTGTCCCTGGATGGAGAGCCGAGCGCTGAACGGCTGAACGGGACAGGACAGCACCGGGGGCGTCTTCTTCTCACCCGGCTTCAGAGCGATGCTTTCTGATTGACGAGGGGGAGGGCTTTCTGGCTCTCTGGCGGGCGGATCTGATTGGCGGTCTGACTTTTCGGCGGGCTGCGATAGGCTGAGCAGGATGTCCCGGAGCTCCCGTCGGTCCTGAGCGTGGCGGCTGCAGCAGTAGAGCGCTGCAGGGTCGAGAGGATGAGCCTCCGTGTTGAAGATGAACCCCCCTGCACCTAAAACACACTGCCCCCCTCACCGCCCTCCTCCCAGGACCCGCCCCCCTCCGTCCCCCCGCCGTGCAGGAAGTGGGTGGGGTCGAAGAGCAGGTATAGGTACTTGATGGTTTCAGCGAGGAAGAAAGACTCCATCCTGTTGTCCAGCTGGTGATCTCGCAGGTCTTTAACCTGCAGGGGGAGAGACAGCTTCAGGACTACGTGATTTAAAGGTCAGTTATCAGTGAAGGAGCCGGAGGAATATTACGATTTTATCTGTGTCCATTTACAGCCATGAGCATCATAGCACATATGTAAAGAAATTTATTTAAAGTTAGCTGTCGGTTAGCTAGCCGCTATCTTTCGGTTAGCTAGCCGCTAGCTATCGGTTAGCTATCCGCTAGCTGCCCGATAGCTAGTCCGCTATCTATCGGTTAGCTAGCCGCTAGCTATCGGTTAGCTAGTCCGCTATCTATCGGTTAGCTGTCCGATAGCTGTCCGCTAGCTATCGGTTAGCTAGCCGCTAGTTGTCGGTTAGCTGTGTGAAACACAGGAGAGTCCGGAGTTCCTACACAGCCCAGACTCTGGAAATGGGACGTAAACAGTGACTCAGACTAACAATATCAGCCAATCAGCAACTGGGAGAGATTATGCTCGTGTGCAGGAGGGGAAGGGGGCAAAAGGTGGGAGAGGCAGCTCAAGCTAACTGTAAAACAGGTGTTCTGCTGTGTGTGTGTGTGTGTGTGTGTGTACACACGCTGTGTCATGTGACCGCCACACAGACACAGACAGACTTACACTAGCATATCCACAGGGAGTCTTGGCGATTTTCTCTATGGACTCTAGAGCGTCAAGGCCCAGCTGCAGGTAGGTGTGGTCACCTGTCGCTCTGAACAGGTACATGGCACTTTCTATTAACTCTGGAACGAAAGGTCGAAGAAACGTGTGTTTACCACAGTTCACCAGACAGACAGGGAGCTGGTTAATGAATTGATTACTGAGCTGGTCAATTAATCCGCACAACTTTTCAAAATAAAAGTTTTAAAGTTAACAATTACCAGTTCTTTATAGGACTGACCTGGTCTCAGTGGGTATCCCTCTCTCTTGTCCACAGTGTAGCCCTGAGGGATGCTGTAAAACTCAGGCAGACCTCCAAATTGCCTCCATACTGAGTAATAGTTCTGGAAGGTTCTTATGGCGCTGTCCAGGTTCCCCAACAAAGACTGAAACACAGAACATTCACGCTTATGACAACAAATTCAGTACAGGTGTCTTGAAACTGATTCCTCAGTGGCAGTATAGATGCATTTGTCAGCAGCCTGATGTCATGAAGAGACTGTGTGCTGAGTATTCTGTATGCACCTGCAGGCCGGGCCAGAAGGCCTCCAGAGACTGGAACACAGGCATGGAGACGGTTCCTTTATGCATCTGCACCCACAGGTACCAGTCGTCAAACCGAGTGTAGTTCTGAATGGCTCGATCGTACTCTGGGAAAAGGCATTTGACATACTTCAGTTCAGTGGCTCTGTATTTCACTGCAGTTTCTTTCTCTGTCTGTTGGATCAGGATGTAGGCGTGGCTGCCTGGCTGAGAGGCACCTGAGAGAAAAGGAGAGTGTTACCCAGGAACATGCTGAGCAGCTCCTCATCCTGCAGCATGATGGCTCCTTTCACCAGATACTCAAAGTAGGAGTCCACCCCTGCTCCGATGCCGGCGTCCTGAGCCACCCATTTCTTGGACACAATGTCAATGTGGTTCCCCACCTGGACAGGAAGACAGACAGGTAAATACACAGACGGGTGAGGGAGAGACCGGGTCTCTTAGATGTGATGATAACATCATCACATATTATCTACTGCTTCATATACTAACAGATCCTGGCCTCAGTGTCAATATATGGGACTTCAAGGTAAAATATAACAAGTCAAATGAAACTGTGTTGTCTCATTAAAGGTTTAGACATAAACAGACAAACATCCTCTCATCCATTTTTTAAACACACAGCTGACTTTCGATCAGTGTGTGATTAAAATGATTAGGTGGTGTAAAGAGGGACGTTAGGGGAAAGCCAGCAGGACAGCAGCAGGACACAGCAGGATGTTTCATTTCACCCTTTCATTTCACCCTTTCAGGTTTTCATCATTTACTCACCCTTTTTGCTTTCTCCTTTAAAACCGGAATCTGAACTTTTACTTACTAAAAGTATTTAAGGAACTTTAACTGTGTTTAAGGGTTTTTCTCCACAGTTATAGTTTGCATATTTTGGTTATTATGGTTACTGAACTAAAAACAGACAGGCTGACTAGTTACCAGTCCAATGTCAGATCTGGTTTTCCACAGGGCCCTCAGAGCTCGGCGGGCTGTGTTCTCAAATGTTGCATCTCCGGTTAGTCGGCTCAGCGTGGCAAACTCCAGGATGAAGGTTCCCACGCCAGCGGTGCAGGTGACGGACGTCTCAGTGGGACTGACGCCGTGCAGCAGGTTCACAGTGCCGTACGGCATGCCGGTGGGAGTCTGAAACGCTGAGGCCACGTAGACATGTTACACCTGAGACACTCCAGCACACAGGACAGGATTTTAATGTGATGCACTGCTGGTGTCCTTCACTCTGACATGTTGTCAAACCAACCACTTTCACTGTCAAACAGAAATGTACAGGCTTTATATACTGTAATATACAGGTATGTACATGCATGATATAAAAATGTGGGAAAACAGCAAACTTTTCTTTTTCCATTTGAAAAGCTTGAATCTGCACTTAGTAACTCTAAGATTAACTTATTATAGAAGCAGTTGGCAAGTCATTGTTTCAGCTCTGTTTTCTAACGTGATTATCAGTGCATGTATATGTGTCTGTTTATACCTGGCAGCAGTTTCCTGGCGGCGTCCTCGGCCATCCTCAGCAGGGGTCCTGAACAGGGCCAGCCGGGCTCCAGCTCCATCCCTGCTCTCCCTGCCAACAGGTGGGCCGACAGCAGACCACCAACCACTACACAGAGGCACACGCACAACAGCAGCACAACAACAGCAGTTTGACTGTTGAGCATAAACATAATGTTCAAGTCAGAATCAGAAATCTCGTTCCTCCCTCTGTACCTCTGATGTTGGTTTCAAACACTGACGCGTTGACGTCGATGTCGAAGTCCACGGTGTCTTGGAGGAGCGACGCCACACGCTGGAATTCTGTGCGGTTTCCCAAAACCTTCAGGGATACATTATTAAAAATGTAAACTTATAATAACCTGGCTTTGTTACACCTGAACGCAGTGCGACTCTTTCACAGAGCCTCTGTGTAGAGACACTTGAAGCCAACACAGAACAGGAATTAAATGTGTGGTCACAGATGTTTACAGTGTGAGATCTTGCAAAAATAATTCTGAAATCCTAATTTTTATTCATGCTTTGAGATGTTTCTGCCTAAGAAAGTTTCCTGAGACCTTACCAGCAGAGTGTCGAGAGCGTCAATCAGAGTGAGTGAGAAACTGTGGAGAAAAGACGGAGAAAATAAACCGTGAGAAAAAGAAAAAGCAAAGTGAGCAGAGATTTAAACTTTATCCATCAAAACAGAAACTGACAATGTGCTGAAGAAAGTGTAGGAAACGTAATTAGTTTATAACTGATTGTCATTTAAGGTAAAATTATAAGACTCAATAATGAAGCTAAAAACAGGAGCAGCAAGCTACAAGGTCTGTGTGACACTACACCTCATTACACAGGGGCTCCATACATTTCACTATAAAATACTGAGAAGGATAACTCCACAACTTTATTTTGGAATGTACTGCTTTTGCTTCCAGGAAGTCACCGTACCTGCCCCAGGTGTCTTGTCCATCACAGGTGAGTGGGCGGAGCTCGTCATAGGGGAAGGCGTTGTCGAGGTAACTGTTGTAGGCGTGGTAGAACATGGACTGGATGCGCTGTCTGGAACATTATTTAACAAACAAGGTCTGTTTTTGTTTGGAAGATGCAAAAATATAAAGACTCAAGATTTACCGGAAAAGTCGCGTTCAGTTAAAGAGAAAATAATAAAACCTGAATCTGAACCGGACCGAGCTTCATCCAGCATCCGGAGCGTGTAAATGAAAGAGTGCTGACTCAGTGGAGTCCGTCTCTGTGTGTGTGTGTGTATGTGTACCTGATACCAGCCATCTCCTCCTCAGTGAACTGACGAGCCGCCGCATCGTTCAGCAGCCAAACCAGCAGCGCCACACACACGGGAGCGCGCATGGACAGAGCGGGACGGAGGGACAGAGGGAGGGAGACGGCCACAGAGACAGAGAATAGATAAAACTGCAAGAAACGCGGTCATGCAGCGGCTCAGGTGAGCTCTGATGTTGTGCAGCTGTCAGGAAGCAGGAAGTGAACGAGGAGCGCATGCGTCGAATTGTGCGCTGACGAGGTTTTTTTTTTTTTTGCTTTATTGATAAAGGAAGGAACGGACAAAACAAAACACACGGGTGGGTGGTGAACGATTAAAGGACACAACAACACAATCCTCCAGATCCAGCTCAGCGCTCCTTGGCTCCTTCTGGTCTCAGGATCTCTGTGGATGAACATGGATCAGATTGTCCCTCATGATGTTTGGGTGATGGTGCATGATGGTGGTGAAGAGCTCTGTCTAACCAATCCTACTGCCAAACAACAACATCAGTATTTTTAACAGTACTGGTACGTGATTATGTTCACGGACAATGATTTTTTTTTACATTCAAATACATGGCACACACTCTGAATGAATCTCAAACTATGTTTAACGTATAGTTAAAATTAGGCTACTGAAACTCTTCTGAGCTTCAGGTTAAGGAAAGGTCATGGTTACAGGAGGAAAGGTAAAGGTGAATTCCAGCTCAGTGACACATGAACCCGTCTCTGTATGGAAGCCAGACACAGTTACTGGCATAGAGCTTTGGCACTGGACATAAGAGACACTGAGCTGGTCTCCATTTACACAATTTTATTTTTTTCACACTTCTATTTATATAGGTCCTTCCATAATCGAAATAATCTGAAAGTTCTTTACAGAGGTTGTTACAGGTTAGAGTGTTTGAAAGCTAAACACATCACTGCTTTAAAATGAACAATAATCTTCCATCACAGAGTTTCTTGACTTTATGTGGCTGTGGTAAGGAGCTTCATCACAGTGGAACCAAACAATATCAAAGATATTTTTGAAAACAGGAATGTTCTTCATATTTTATCAGGAAGTGTGAAGCTGAAGAGCTTCATAGGCAAATTGTTTCCATGACCACTTTGCATGAAGCTGATTAAAGTGCAGAGGGAGGTCGACATACAACTTAATAAGTAAGATCAGCAGCTGAAGATCTACAGTCACAGAAACGTGGAACATACCAGGATGGAAAAAGTTCTTCTGATCATCGTAGCTGCATCAGGCAAGTGTTTCTATTATCAGTCATTAATTTCCCACGTCTTTGTGATTAGAGTAACTGTAAAGATTGTTCAGTTCTACAAAGATTTTCTTTTATGTCAAACGATGCAAAATAATAACTTACATTATTAAGTTATGTCCATGTCATGACGTCTCTACAGGACTGTGTGTTGTCTCATCACACGCTCCTCGTGCATACTATTTTGTTTATGAGCTAAAGAACATGACTGATGCGCGGAGCTACTGCAGAGAAAATCACACAGACCTGGCCACTATAGACAACATGGAAGACATGGAGGTCCTGCGCTCCAAGGTGGACATGAACAAAATAGTCAGCTCAGATTATGTGAGTTCACTTCCATCACTGCCGTCTTTGACTTTGCTACTTTCTGCCTCTACTCCACTTTCAGCTCACAGATACGCTTACTGACTGTCTACTATACAAATTAAGATTCCACACATGAAAAACATGCAATAAGTTTATAAAATACATATTGTTGAGATTAAACATGGTGTCTGGTTTGGCCTGTGAGTGCTCAGATGGTTTAAAATTATTCAATATTTCTCCAAAAAAAAGGTTAGTGAAAACTAAATAGATTTTGGGATCAGAACCTTCTTCTTTCATCATTTCATGGCCCCTCAGATTTCTCTTGTAACCCTTTGGAGGGGCTAGGCGCCCAGGTCAAGAGCCATTCATCCATCCTCCCTCTGAAGTTGAATTGAAGGCAACTGGACTTGTATTTGTCTGGGAACACGTTTCGCCTCTTATCCAAGGGGCTTCATCAGTTCGTATGCATCGGTCTTTCTAGTCCGCACTAGTCTGACACTAGTCAGAGAGAGAACAATGACCTGGATGAATGAGAACATTCACAGACATTCATCCATCTATTTGCTTATCCTGTGTGAGTCACGGGAGGTTGAAACCTAAATCATTTAAAAGTGGTTAGAATCGTCCACCTTGAGCAGCTACATCAGTAAAATACAATCTAATAATGTTATAAAGAATAATACGGAGATCATCATTTTTTCTGAAATGAGTATGGTATTGACTGAAGTGAGAAGTCAGAGAAGTGAGAGTCTAGACTTTATCTGTATTTAACCTAGCACAACATAGTGTAAACAAAATCAGAATAATGAGAACATGACAATGAAAAATGATTCAGTGATGAGCACAAAAGATTTCTGCTTTGAGCAACTTTAAAAGTTGAACAAGGTCAAATACTAAAGAAAAACCATCATTCCCAGCTCGCCTGGATTGGTCTGTATGATGATGTGAACAGCTGGAGGTGGTCGCTGTCAGACACAAGTTTCTACCACGAGACAGAAGCTGAGTTCAGATACTGGAACCCACGAGAACCAAACAATAAAAACAGTGGAGAACACTGCGGACAGATGTATAACAATGGCCGGTGGAACGACGAAAAATGTGATTTGCGCTGTCCATCAATCTGCGCCGATGTCCAAGGTGAGGATTTGAACACAACACAACACAGTGGTTTAGTTTCTTCACCTCTCCCCGTCTCTGCTTATATTTACCTCTGTCTTTACTTTATTTGAGCTTATATTTCAATCAATCCATCAAACTTTATTTATTTTACTTTCTAAAAGAAAGTTTCTGTACTTCACAGTGGAACAAATATAAGACTCAAAGTTCCTTTGGACCTGAGAGGTCACACAGAGAGGTTGACACACTGGAGACATGTCAGACACACAGGCTGCTGCAGCCAGTGCATGAGCTCTAAAACACATGGTCCTGATCAGAGTCCTGCATCAGTTATAACTGGTTAATTTTTTTTTGTGTTGACCAGTAATGAGATTAACATTACAATAGTCCAGTCTGCTGGATATAACATCTAGTGTGAGTCTTCTAGTGTCGCTTAGACCGAGAAATGACTCCACTCGTGCAATGCTTTTTTTGTGCTTTAAATGTGAAGCACTCAGTAACTTTTGTTTTGAAAATACTATATAAATAAAGTTTTATTTACCTTACACAGATGTGACATGGCTGACAAACTGTGTGTTATGGTACGGCTGCACAGCACTTCACTCTGGTCTGTTTCCAGGGTCGAATGTGACATTTGTCTTCATCAACAATTCCATGACATGGACTGAAGCCCAGAGCTACTGCAGAGCAAACCACACAGACCTGGCCAGTGTGAGGAACCTTCTGGAAAACCAGAGGGTACAGGAGCTGCTAGGTTCCACATATTCAGCCTGGATCGGCCTTTTCAGAGACTCCTGGAAGTGGTTGGATGGAAGTAACTCCTCGTTTAGGTACTGGCAAACAGGGGAACCTAACAACAATCAGGTAGAGCTTTGTGTTGCAGCCAGCTTTAGCTCTGGAAGATGGCAGGACTGGAACTGTGATGAGAAGAGAGCATTTATTTGCTATGGTAAGCCATGACCCAGTTACCTCACCTTTCAGTGCAGAGTTATGTTCACTTTACCTGCAGCTACAGTGGAACATGCTCACAATGACGATGCAAACATAAAATGTTTAGCTGGTATAACCTTTACCATGTTCACCATCTTAAATGTTGACATGCACTTGCTCAATAGCACGAAACACAAAGTCCAGCTGAGGCTCATGGGAATGTCATCAGTTTAACTGATGCAGCCTGTTTGTTTTTCAAAGACCGGCCTGTTTTTAAGAAAGTGCTGAGAGTGAGGCTCATGGGAAAAAACTCCTCCCTGAACCTGAATGACCCCGCTGTGATGGAAGACATCTCCAGGCAGGTAAATAATGTCTGACCTCTGTATGTTTCTTTTGAAATGTATATAATTCAGCTGTCTCTCTGTCTCTGTCCCTCGTCCAGTCGCGTCAGTCTGTCGGTACAGTCTAAATCGTTTCAGATATTTTCCTTGCTGATGCAAAAACACATTTGCCAGTGATTTTCTTAACTGCACTTTAGTCTGGTGTTGAAATAAATCAACTGATTGACTGATCAACTGATTAATTGATTAACTGATTCTCCACTTCAGGATAAAATTGACTGTGACACAGTGATCAAAATCACCTGCACTCACTTGCCAGTTTATTAAGTGAACACCCAGATAAAAGTATAAAGCCACAGGTCTGAAAATAAAAACTCCCTGCATGAGGATGATGATGTTCAGTTTTTATTGAATTTGTTGATTTACTTTAATGGTCATTTTGGAGGCTGTGATTTGTGGAGCTGTTGAATTGTACTGAGTTACACTAAGAGACGTTCCTAATATTTTGTCAGCCTTAATTCATTCCAATGGGATGGACAATCTATGCAGCGAATGTTCTCTGTGAGTGATATTCAGGAAAGTAAAAGTTTTTGTGTCTCAGCTCAAACAGAAGCTGACGGACCGGGGAGTGAGCGGAGACTTCAAACTGAGCTGGAAGACGCAGCCGGATGGACGCAGCTTCCACAAGGAAGTAGAGACAGAGACAAACAGTACGTCCAAGGGAGACTGTCCTAAATGAGTGAATTTTTCTTTTTCTTTGTCCTTTAAAAGAGTAACGTTCTTTTTTTTCTATCGTTTCCTCGTTTGAATTTATTTTAAATTATGCAAATGCTTTTTTATGATGTGATCTTTATGAGAAATGCAGGCTGAGAATCTGCATCTTCCAATACAATACAATTTTATTTTCACTTGTTTTTTTCACTTCACTTTATTTTTTTGATCCATATTTTTCCATTTTTGTGGTTTCTTTCATTTTTTTAACTTTTTATATTCGTTTCTATCCTTTCTCATGTGCTCATACATTCGGTAAGCATTTCCTCATTTCCTTCCATAAATGAATTTTAAACATATGTTTTACATTTTCTTTCATCAATGTAAATTAATAAATAAACATTCACAAAAGTTAAATCCTGATAAATGTGTAATAACCTGTAGTCATCGTGCTCTTGTGTTTATACCCACTGTCAGTAAACCAGGTTCATACTTCACCTGAGACTCTGCTGCTGTCCTCCTTTCAGTCTGTTGATTTTGCTATAAAACAAATATTATTATTAATAATAACACATACATTTAAAAAATTAAATACGTTTATCCTTTTATTTTGTATGTGTATTGTTATAATTATTCATATAATATCCATTTGTACAATAGAAATATTTAGTGATGCCTGATGCTTTGAAATAGAACTTTTAATCCCACTGCTCGTAGCCCAAATTTACGCCCTGGTCTGAGAATACGTGAAGGAAACGCATTCTGACGTCATGACGCCGTCCCGTCTCGCTGTTACCATGGACACGGACTCGCAGCGCTCGAACTTGTTAACCGTTCAGTAGGTTTTAACGAACATTAACGTTTATTTAGCTAAACGGAAAATACGGCTCGCTGATTTCACGGAGACCGGGAGAGTCGGGACCGGGTCCGAGCAGAGGCTCATTCATACCGAACTCATTCACGGAACGTTTGGGTTTCCACGGTGAGTAACGCCGCCGGTTCATCACCGTGTCAGAGGACTCGATGGACACTGGAATGATTCTGGACACACAGGACACCGGCTACAGTGCTTAGCTAGCTACTGGATACAACTGCTGTTTCCTTCAATTTCATCATCATTTTAAAAATACTTCACACACACGGACATTATTAATAATGAGTGAGAGTAATCAAACCATCCAGATTAAATTCATTGCAGAATTGTTAGCATTGTGATCCCAATGCCTCTGTCAGATTACCCTAAATGTTTCTGTGCCCTGGGATCAGACTCCTCCTGTATTCCATAACCCTTTGTCTTCCTCCCTTGTACTTACAGGTACTGGTTCCAGTACTCACCCAGTAAGTATTTTATCAATACCACATATGTACTACATATGTACACATACTTACACTGCAATATGCCTGTTGTAATCTGAAGTGTTACTGAATTACTACCCTACACACAGGTGCAGATTCTCTGTGGGTCAGAGGAGAGTCCTGATTCATCCTGACCTGATAGTCAGGTTCACTTCATCCAGGTTTACAAAACTGAAACTGTGTTCCTGACTGGTTGTTCTGTGTGTGTATAAACTTCACATATAAACACACGTAGTACGTCTAAAAAGATGGAGCCTGTGCTGGAGTCCAGCAGTGAGGAGCTCAGAAGTGGAGAGACACAAGAGGAGGAGGTGGAGGAGGCTCTCAGTAATTTCCATGTCTCCGCTCAGCAGCGTCTGTGAGCATAAACACACACACACACAGACGCACACACACACTGAAGGACACCAGGAAGTGTCGGAAGTGTAAAAAAGCACAGGGAGAAAATAAAAGAGCACAAATGATCATAAAAACCTTACTGACAATAAATGTTTGCACATAATTCAAATCTAAATCAAAGTGTGTGATGATGGAATAAGACCAGCTGAACATGATAATTCACTGTCTTCATCTGCTGTGCTTCTCCAGCCTGAGCCTGTACAAGGCCGATGACCTCTGTCCCAAGTCCTACGTGATGAACTCTCCTGATGAGACTCGGCTGTTGGTCATTGCGGACAACTTCCAGCGTCAGTATTCACACTTGTATCCTGAGCGCAAGTCGCTGCTGCTCTGCCCTGTCAATGAGCACGGTGTTAAGGTAATGCAAAAAGTCCACCCGGACTAGACATGTTTTTGTATCACCTGTCCTCTCATTGCCTTTTTTCTCTCTCCAGAAGAGAAATGCTACTTAGCCTCTCCATTTTAAACAAGCCTGTGCTGTATACGTGTCTCTGTCTCTGTCTAATGTCGGTGTGTATTTTTCTAATGTTCAGAAGTTTGTGTCTACAACTCTTCGGCCCACACCGACCATCTACCCCGAACTTTTCAGCTGGGAGGGCTGTGCTTCCTTTGTGGCTCACTTCCTGTCTCTGGACCCTCTGGAGCCCCCTGTCGAGCCGGTCAGGAAGGAAACACCGCCATACATCCTTTAATCTCATTTTATTTGCCAGTGATACTTTCAGCCATTAGTCAGCCCATAGTGAAGGTGTTTTGCGTTCTCAGCCCAGGTACCTGTACTCCTCCACCTCAGTGCTGCGGAGTCAGAGAGCCACGTGTTTTGAATATGCCACCCTGCTGTGCAGCCTGCTGCTCGGCGCCCACTACGACGCCTACTGTGTCAGCGGCTACGCAGTCAAAGAGATGTGTCTGCTGGACCAGAGCCTGCAGGAGTGTCCTCTGCTGGACACTAAGGTCAAGGTAGGCGCTGCTGTGTAGGTCACTGTACCAGCATCTGAGTACATTTAATAGAATAGAATAGAATAGAATAGAATAGAATTTTTATTGTCTGATACAAGTGTAACAGAAATTTGCCTTTGACAGGGCTCAGTAGCACATTTACAGATAGTAAAAACACATAGTAAAAAACTCACGTACAGACATACTAAGACCACATAAATGTAAAAAGTAACTAAAATCCCGCTGATAATAAAACGTGATCAGGTTATTGCACCTTTGCTGTTCAGGGCATTGACTGCTGTTGGGATGAATGATTTTTTGTGGACTGTTTTTCTGGCTAGTGGGACTTTGTATCTCCTGCCAGATGGAAGAAAACTGAAGGAGTGGTGGAGGGGGTGAGAGGGTTCCTCTGTGATCAGGGTGGCTTTCCTGATCACAGAGTGTTTGTACAGGTGGGACAGTGGAGTTTGTAGTGATCCAATTATTTTGCTGGCTTGATTTGTGATCCGTGACAGTTTTGTCTTCTGTTTGCTAGTGAGGAGGTTGTACCAGGATGTGATGTTAAAGGTGAGAATGGATTCTATGAGTGACCTGTATACCATGGTTAGGATTTTTTTACTGACATTAAAGTACCTGAGTTTTCTAAGGAGATGGAGGCGCTGAAGCGCTTTATTGTAGATTGAGTCCGAGTGTGTTTGGAATGATAGGCGGGTGTCTATCTGTGTCCCCAGATATTTAAAACACTCCACCTGCTCAACCTGCTCCCCGTGAATACTCAGTGGTTTAAAAAGCGGGATATTTGCAGCTGTATATTTGCTCACACAGCACAACTCCTTTGTTTTTGAAATATTTAATTCCAGTGATTTCTCACTGAAGGTTTTTACCAGGTTATCTACCGCTGTTTGGTACTGTGTGACAGCCTCCATACTGACCATGTGGGCTACTAGGGCCATGTCATCAGCATATTTTAAAAGACTCATTCCCTCCCTGCTACAGGTGATGTTGTTGGTGTAGACAGAGAACAGAAGGGGAGATAAAACACAGCCTTGTGGAAGACCTGTGCTTAAAACCAGTTTACTGGATTTAAAACCATTTAAAAACACCTGCTGTGGTCTGTCTGTTAAAAAGTCTCTAATCCATAAAAGCATCAATGGGTGGATCTGTAAGTCCAGGAGGCAGTACAGCAGAGTGTCCGGGTTTACAGTGTTAAAAGCAGAGGAAAAGTCCATAAATAAAATCCGAGTATGTGGTTGTGCAGAGTCCATATTTTGTGCAACAGTGTTTAAAAGAGTCAAACTTGCATCCTCTACACCTCTTTTGGCCTTATAGGCAAACTGGAGAGGATCTTACTCAAATACTGTACTTCAGCACAGTTTTCTAAATTTAAATGAACACAGGTTTGTTACTGTCCTGCCACATAATGTTTGTAGGACTCAGAAATGCTGCTTATATATTAATGATAATAATCTGATAAAAATATTACAGCATTAAAGAGCTCGTTTGGTGTAATGAGAACGTACTTTTGTTACTTTAAGCACATTTTGCTGATAATATCTGTAGTTTTACTAAGAATAATGTTGAATGTAGGAATCACTTGTAACTCCTCCACCCCTGCTGCCTCTCTGTGTCTCTCTGGTTGTGTGTGCTTTGTGTTTTTTGTGTGTACATGTACAGAGTGTGATCTCAGAGCAGGAGCCACAGAAGAACAAATACTCAGTGAAGCCTCTGAGGGAGCTGAAGAGTCACTTTGTGATGCAGCAAGAGAAGAAGAAACAGGAGGCTGAAGCTGCGCTGCTTCAGAAACAGAAACTGCAGGAGGTAACGTGATGCGTTGACTGTAACACCAACACAGTGCAGGATGTTCACACAGTGTGTGTGTTTCTCAGCTGATCGTAATTCAAAAATCTTCAATAATATTTAGGACTTCAACTTGATTATTGATTAATCTGCTAATTATTTTCTTGATAATTTTCTTTTTTTCACTATGTTTTATTCATTTTAATGTAAGAAAAAACGTTATAATCTGGAACCAGCAAATATTTGCCAAATTGATTATTCAGTTATCAAAGTAGTTGCTGGTTAATCGATGAAATTTGCCCCCACACACTCACACTCACACTCACACACACACACACACACACACACACACACACACACACACACACACACACACATACACACACACTTTACCGCTCACCTCTTCTCTCCCTTCATGAGCAGCAGAGTGAGCAGCGACCTGCCGACCCCCTGCGAGGCCTGCGGGTGCACTGCTGGGTGCTGGTGCTGTCAGGGAGTCAGAGCATCCAGGAGAACTTCTTCATCGACCCTCTGACCGGGATCAGCTACAGCACCGCCGACGGCAACTTCCTGGGCATCGAGAGCGTTTGGAACAATCTCAACTACTATGTGAACATGCAGGACTGCAGGAACAGCTGCACTGTAAGTCCACGACAGCTCCACATACAGCGAACTGTTAGAGTCCAAATCAACAGTTAGGTTCTATATATACCTGTTTTCTGTGTGTGTGTGTGTGTGTGTGTGTGTGTGTGTGTGTGTGTGTGTGTAGGATATGCTGTATGACCTGGAAGATTTAAATATGTGGGAGCCAGTCCTGTACGGTGCAACCAGCAAAAAGCAGCTGATTCTGGACATCTTGAAGAAAAAGGAGAGAAAGATGATGAGCAGAATGAACAAAGATGAGGAGGTGTGTATGTGTGTTTCTGTGTGTGTGTGTGTGTGTGTGGGTGTGGGTGTGTGTGTGGGTGTGTGTGTGTGTGTGTGTGTGTGTGTGTGTGTGTGTGTGTGTGTGTGTGTGTGTGTGTGTGTGTGTGTGTGTGTGTGTGTGTCAGGGGCTGATCCCTCTGAGCCTCAGAGCTCCACTCTGTTACACTGGGTCACATGTTCCTTCATCAGCATCAACACACACACTGTAGTTTATTCTGACTCAGAGACACACACACACACACACACACACACCGTCCTGCTGCCAGGTGGATTAATCCACCTCTGAAAATAGTCCCCAGCAAAGTCCCTGTCTCCTCCTGTTTGTTTGACACAAACTACAATCAGCAGCTGTTTGATTAAATGACTGAGCCTTTTTAAATGAAACTGTAAAATAAATCTCTGTGAGGTGTTTTAAAGATTTGCACCCTCAGTAGGAACCAAAGGGCTCAGAGCTGAGAGCCACAGACAAAGGAGGGACGGCAGAGTGTTGAGTGTTCAGCGCTGAGAGATGAAAGTGAACACACTGTCCGTTTTCATCTTTTCACAGGATTTGATGATAATAAGAAAAAAATAGAAATAAAAGAGTAAAAACTTTTTTGCCCATTTCCCAGATTTTTGACCTGGTTCCTCTTTAACTGCAGTATTTACCTTTGCCTCAGTTCTTTTCCACCTGCGGAGGCAACATCAGTGTAAAGCAGTTTCTATAGGAAGAAAGAAGGAACTGCCACGACTTACTGAAATACATCAAGGCACTGACACAGAAACATGAGTTTACCATTAATGAAAGCTGCAAGCTCAACATTGTGTTGTGTGTTTGAAAGGAGGAGCCGGAGCCCCGGGTTTTTGAGATGCCAAGATCCTGGGTCAGTTACATCACCATCTCAAAAACAGGTAACTCCACATGAGACGTGTTCATCTGTTACAGGTCAGAATGGAAACACTGTCAAGGTCACGTTAATGTTCGTTTGTCGTTTCATCTGTAAAAACACAAAAAACATTAAAGCATAAAACATGTTGATACAACACAACGTCTGTGTGCTGTTCTACACTGTGCCAGTGTCCTAATACCTTCTCCAGCCCAAACACCTGCCACCTTTCTTTTTCAGACCTGGAGACGCGCTGGCCGGGAGGACAGAAGGTGACCCGCTACAGAAAAGCAAAGCTGGAGAATTTTGCGCCGTACCTGAGGCCAGACGGCCTGGTCACACAGCTGACTACATACAAAGACCTGGACTGTGAGTGCTGAAGGAAAACCTTGACTTTCTATATATAATTCAGTTTCCTGTTGGGGAATGTTTACCAGAGTCTGCTGATGTAGCTCTGTGTGATTTGTATAATGTTTGTGTATAATGTGTAACGTGTGCATGTGTGTGTTGAAGGCACTGAGGTTGCCATGGTGAGGGAGTGGTATCAACACAGAAACGACCACTTGGAGCAGAGGGAGGTCAACAAGGTCGACCGCTTCACCACGGAGCGCTTTAAACATGGACGACGTTTCCACCTTTTATGTAAATCTGCTCTGCTGCTGCTGCAGAGTGAAAGCCTCACATCAACACTCACGCACACACTTTAACTGGTGCTGCTGGTCAGCCATGTTTTCAGTTCCCATTCAGTGAGCACACAAAGTCAGAGACACTTACTGTGCCTCAGACCAGTACAAATGTTTCTAACTGGAAAAATGAGAAGTGAAGAGCGGTCAGGATTCAGCTGCAGGAGAATGTGTTGGTACCAGAAACAAGTGGAAAACATTTTGCTTTCTGTTGAAGTTTGATTGGTAGCAGCACTCACCAATTAAAATTAATCTGCTGTAACACAAAGAAGTACAGTAGAAGTATATTCAAATGTATTCAGATAACACTTGGTGGTGATGCAAAGCCAGCAGGGAAATGTTTGTTTTTTTTAGATTCGGAGATAAAAACTAAGTTGTTCACTGAAAAGTTCATACACAAATTACACGTCAGGAGCACGTCCTAAACTCCTGCCTTATCCAGCTGCTACTGTTCACTGAAACATAACATTTATTTATTACATTTGAAGAAAAGGAAGAGTTTTTATGGGAAAACCTACAGGAACATACAGGAGTCAGTGGGCTTTCATGTGATACAGTGCTGATGAAGTTTCCTTAGTGTTTCGTCTCCTGAGTGATAAAGGTGAGTGTGTTTTGCTCAGATCACAGGTACGTGTCCCTGACCGCAGACGCTGTGCACGAGATGGAGTTCAGCAGGACTCGTACCGATGATGTGGTGCGGAGGTTGGTGTCACCGGGCGAAATGACGGAGATCTTTGAGGGCCGGGCCGACTTCCTGTACTACAGGCACGCCACTTTCAGTCGACACGTCCAGTTTTCACATGTGGACATCGACCCAGACACTGAACTGCTGCAGGTCAAAAGATTTAAACAAGTTACAAGGTTCAAACACTGATGTTTGACAGTGTCATATTTTCCTTGTTGTCCCTTGAAAAGACCAAAACATTTTGTCTTAGTTTGTTTGTCAACACTTTCTGACCCCGCCTCCTCTGCAGTGTGTGTGTGTGTGTGTAAGATACTGTTTCCAGATATCACTTTGGAAAATGTGGATCTAACATATTCATAATATAACCAAATGCACTGTAGTGTGAGGTTTTAGATCCAAGCAGTGAGACAATGAGCTCTGCTGTAAACCTCGTCAGCAGCAAACCTGCTGGGTTTTCAACACAAGTGTGGGTTAACTAAAGTGTTTAAACTAAACAGGATGCTTGTGTGTGTGTGTGCATGTGTGTGCGTGCAAACAAAAGGTGGTGGAGCGTTTCCATAGGAACAGATCCAAACCAGCCAATGAAGACGTGGCTGAGCGAGTGTTCCTACTCACTCAACGACGGATCGAGGTGACCTATCACTTGGGAGATCACCGATTTATCCCTTCAAAGAGGAGCTTCACCAAACCACGAGAGTCAACGGAACAGAAGAAGGCCGAGGACTTCACAGCTGACATGGTCTCCAGCTTCCAGGTGCAGACAACAAGCACACAGTACAATGAATACAGCAGATTTCACAGTCTCTGAGCTGCCTCTGTGATCACTTCATAACAACGTTTGTGTTTGTGTGCATCTGTGTGTGTGTGTGTGTGTGTGTCTGTGTCTGTGTGTGTGTCTGTGTCTGTGTCTGTGTGTGCATCTGTGTGTGTGTGTGTCTGTGTCTGTGTGTGTGTCTGTGTCTGTGTCTGTGTCTGTGTGTGCATCTGTGTGTGTGTGTGTGTGTCTGTGTCTGTGTCTGTGTCTGTGTGTGTGTGTGTGTGTGTGTGTGTGTGTGTGTGTGTGTGTCTGTGTGTCTGTGTCTGTGTGTGCATCTGTGTGTGTGTGTGTGTGTGTCTGTGTCTGTGTGTGTTTGGGGCAAAGGTGGATCCATCTGTGAAGCCTCTTAATACCCTGACTCTGTATGAGATGCTGGTGGCCCTGATGAAGGATGAGAGGGAGATTACTCTTCAGGTCAAAGGCTCTATGAACGAGGTGACGATGTCCTCACCTCTGTCCCATTTCAGAGGAATTACACTTCACAGTCAGCTTCAGAGAAAAAATCGTCTGCTACATGAGGATTGTTTATCCTTCATCTGCCACATCACTCTTCAGAAAAGCCTTACGTTTATATTCTGCAAAAAACAGATTTTTATGTTTTTGTTTCAGTTTTCTTTATGTATGAAATACTTGATATGTTCAATAGCAATTACCATGTGAAATTAAGAACAAACATATTTCTAATGTAAAATATACAAACAAGGATGAAAAAAACAGGAGGAAACCAAAAGAGGAAAAGAGATCAGAGGAGATTTTAATGCCACGGTAACAACAGCAGTCTTATCATTAGATACATGGAGAGTGACTGCAAACCAAATAAGTACCAGCTTTATTTGTTTGTCTTTTTGCATCCCTGACAATGCAAAGAAAGTGGTGTTATACAGGAGCAGTCAAAGGTTTGGACACATCCTCTCACTCAGTGATTCATACTGAACACATCAAAACTATGAAGGAACATATGGAATTATGTAGTTAGCAGAGTGTGAAACCGACCAGAATATGTTTTATATTTGAGATTCTTCGAGGTTGCCACCTTTTGCTTTGACAGCTTTGCACACTCTTGGCGTTCTCTCACTCAGTTTCATGAGTGAGTCACCTGGAATGGTTTTCAGTTAACGGGTTTAATCTGTTTAATCCCTTGCCTTCTTAATGTGTTTGAGACCGTCAGTTGTGTTTTGCAGAGGTGGGGTTG
>CM028885.1:22751333-22841333 GCA_016801885.1 Toxotes chatareus | reverse complement strand
GTCTGAACCCGCGTCCTCACTTGCCTGCGGGCCAATCAGCTTCTTTCACAGAGGACACCAACAGAACAAATACAAAAAAATGTCAGAAACGCTTCAGAGGAGTTTCTTCCATTGATGTCCTGCTGCTTGAGTTTTGACGTTTTGAAGCGCACGTCTAATCTGTCACAGGTCTGACAAGATTTGGTGTCAATTTATGAGTAACCTGAGCTAAATAGTTTGTTTGTGTGCAGCCGTTGTCTCTTGAGACGCTAGTGACGTATAGTATGAATGTTGTCATCACGTCACGTACAGTAAACGTAACCTGGCTACCTGACACCAACACAACCAGTCACAAGAACAGTTTATTTCTACCTGGTGTCACATTTGTGAACAGTTAAACAACATTTAGCTGATTAGTCTATTCACAGGAAATTCACCTCTAGCTATTCTGATAATCAAACAATTGTTTTAGTCATTAGTTAAGTGAAACTGTTGGATTCCTTGTTGGATTCTAGGCTCTCTATCCAATCTGAGGACTTGGTGCTTTGTCTTGTCCTACATGTTAATATTGAATATCTTTGGGTTTTGAACTGTTGATGGGACATAGTAACACATCTGAAGACTCTACAAGCAATACATAACAATCTATATCTGTATTTATATCTATATCTCTTTATAAATTGTTTGTCCACCTTATATCTGGATATAAAACCAGTATGTTTTTTGAGATTAGTCAAACCAGACACAATCCAGCTCCGGTTCAGGCCCCAGCAAACATACAAAGTGTAAAAATAACCTCAGGTCCTTAAAATTCATATTTTAAACTTTTATTTTTTTAATTTATCAGCAAAAACTTTACGAAGCGTGGAAGGAACGTATCTGGAGATTTTACCGCAAAAGACCGGAAATGTGAATTGTCAGAAATTAATTATGATTATCAGATTTACTGGAGTGTTGTTTCTGTGTTTCTGCAGATGAAGACTCCTCCAGACAGGTCAGGAATCACTTTTGAGGTCGGAGCACAGCTAGAAGCCCGAGATCGACACAAGAATTGGTTTGGACCACACACTAATACAGAAAATAACCATACCCATGTGTGGTGGCATACACAGTTCCAACCACTGGTTCATGATGTCTTTTAAAATTGTAGTTTAATCTTAAAAATTAACTTTTTTTTTGTGACCTAATCAAACTTTTCAGCTGACTTGAATTTAGATTATAAAACAGTTGTTTTCCTGCCAGGTACTCAGCTACAATTGAAAAAATTGACTATGACAAAGAGCGGGTCCTGATCCACTACCGCCAGTGGAGCCGTCGACATGATGAGTGGTTTAATTGGAACTCGCCGTATCTTCGGCCGCTGGAGCGAGTCAGTCTGAGGAGGCAGGGCCTGAATCCACCATGTTCACAACCGGTACGATGCACAGGCGTGCGTGTTGTTTCATACGTTCTGATAAAATGTGAACAGATTTTTGTGGCAGCATCATGGCAGGGACACTGTTCAGCCCGATGATTACACAGAAAGTTTTCACTGATAAAATTTTGAGAGCTTCAGTGAAAGAATAGTTTGCATGTATGTGCATGTGCAGCGTCTGTGTGGTTTCTTTGTTGGACTTTTTTTTTTCTCTGTGTCAGATGTTTGTTTCAGGCACGAAGGTTCTGGCCTGTTGGACAGACTGCCGGTTCTATCCGGCCAAAATCCTCAGGGTCAACAAAGACGGTGAGGCTCAGTCATGCTGCTGTACGTTAGTCCTGAAACCATCAGTTGATTTATCCGTCAGTCAGTCAGAGAATCAATCTGTTTTATTTTGAACTGTTTTTAAGGCGTTTATCAGTCAGAATGCTTGATAAATGGTTTGGAGTTGGATTGGCTCAGAACTGTTTGACTACAGCTGTAATGGTGTTACTGAACTGGATCACATGTTTCAGAGACTTGGTCAAATTATATGATATAATAATAACTGCTAAACTCCGTAAATCTGTGTGTGTGTGTGTCAGACTCCTACACAGTGCGTTTCTATGACGGCGTGGTTCGGACCGTGAAGCCCACCAAGGTCAAACCCTTCCAGGATGTAAGAAACACTCAGGTCCTATTGGTCCTTTTCTGATTGGCTTCACCAATCCCAGCTCCGCTGATTGAAAGAGCTTTTTCTTTTGTGTGCGTGGAAACAGAAGTCCAGATCTGAGAAGAGTGCGGTGGGAAGCGAGGGATGGGAGGAAGGAGAGAGCGAGGAGGAGGATGGTGGAGAAAGAGAGGAAGAGGAGAAGAAGGAAGAGGAGGTGGAAGAAAATGTGACATCAGAGGTGAAGGAAGGGGCTGTGGAGGGGGAGGAGGAGAGGAAGAGGAAGGCAGAACCTTCATCCTCCCAGCCACCAGCGAAGAAGAAAACAGATGACAGTAAGTTTGTTGACCTCTGACCCTCAGCACCCATTGTTTGTTCACATACAGGAGGTCTCTGTGTACAGCTGTTTACTTATTATAATCAATGAGAAGTCGAGCGGATGTGTTCAAATGCCTTTTGGGTGAAGTAAATGCCCTGAAACTGGTAAACTGTCATGGTCTGCAGTCGTATCACTAATGTTAATTCACTGCTCCTCTTCCAGGTAGAAGCAGTGTAGCTCAGAATCAGCCAATGACAGCTGACTCCACCCAGCCACCTGCTCCTAACCCCGCCCACATCGACAGAGGTAAACGTCAGAGAATTTCAGATACTGCTGCATCATCACTGTGTTTGGCTCAGAGACACAGGCTCAGAGACACAGGCTCAGAGACTCAGGCTCAGAGACACAGGCTCAGAGACACAGGCTCAGAGACACAGGCTCAGAGACTCAGGCTCAGAGACTCAGGCTCAGAGACTCAGGCTCAGAGACACAGGCTCAGAGACTCAGGCTCAGAGACACAGGCTCAGTTCTCTCGTCCTCTCTCTGTTGTTTCATCTCTGTCTTTGTCCATCTTTCTCGTTCTCAGACGTCCTGTTGGAGCGTCAGGCCCACCTGCCCACCACACACAAATTCAGCAGGGAGCCATGTAAGTGCACTCACACACCACACAAACTACACACAGTACAACACAACATGCTCCACACAAACATGAGCCCAGTCTGTAAGGGCTTTACATGCACACCTACAGCCTACACTCTGCTTACTGCAGCTGGCTGTTTGAAAATACCATCCCTGATACCTTTCTGTCGTTCAGTCATTCATTATGTACCCTTAAGGTTTTGTTACTCTACACACACACACCATTCAGAAACTCGCTGTCTTTCTTCTCGCTGTCTTACTCCCTCTCTCCTGGTGTCAGTGTACAGAGTGATAAAGAACCAGCCTCCCCCCATCCTCTCCATCGAGCTGGACCACAACCCTTTCAAGTGTCCTGCAGCGGACTGCACCAAGTCGTTCAGGAAGGCGAGTCTGCTGCACTACCACATCAAGTACTACCACTCGGACCAGCAGCTGGACGAGCGAGGCGGCGAGCAGGAGGCATCGAGGTGGGTTGGTGGTTCAAATCCCAGAGCAGGAGCTGTACCCAAAGTTAGCAGGAGCAAAGTTCTGTCTGACTCTGACTGTGGCGGTTGTAGGAGGAAGCAGTCGTCTTCTGAGGGAGCCGACTTCGTGTCAGACAGGAAGAATGAAAACCAGAGTATCACCTGTCACCGTGATGACAGAGAGCACAGCACTGTGGTAACAGGTAGGACAGGTACACATGCACATACAGTGCTCAACAAATTTATCAGACCACCACCCAATGTAAGGTTTATGCCACAGCTGCTCTAAATGAATTACCCAAATCCTTTTTTATGTTTCTGTAATGGTTCATTCACCAGTATGTAGAAGCTCTTTAACCTAAAATATAATTATTATTTTTGTCCATGAATTTTCAGATTTAATGTTTTATTTAAAAAAATACTGAAACAAATAGTAAAGCACATTATTATTTCTTGATTAAGATCAAAGTCAAATCACGTGCTTGATTTTTTTTTATTATTATGTGTGAAAAAGGAATATTTAGTTGTTTCTAGTTGTTATTTGCCAAATAAAGAACAATAACATTTTTAGTTTTAAACAAGTTTTTGAAAGATTTCTAAAATATTTATGTTTTCTGCTTTTTATGATGTGGTCTAATAAGTTTGTTAAGCTGATAACTGTATAAACTCTCAAACAACCAGGACACACACACAGAAACACAGCTTCAAAGACTAAATACAAGGCCCTGTTAAAGTTAGAGTTAAAGTGTGGGTCGTTTTAAGGTTTAGTTAGCATGAGCTCAGTTCAGACAGCATCATCATTTCTTTCTGATGCCTCTAACCTGCCTGACTGTGAGCAGAGGTGAAGAAGGACGGAGGGAGGGAGAAAACTGGAGGACAGAACAGAAAGGACAGGAAGAACTTCCTGAGAGTCAAACTAAAGAAGAAGAAAAAGAAGAAGAAGAAGAAGAAAAGTCAGTCAGGTGAGAGTCAGCTTACTGTCCCAACAGTTAACTCATATTCATTGTTCACATAACCACTCGATATGTCCTCAGAAATGTGTCTGCTGGAGAACACGATGCTTTAAAGTCCTGTTTGTTTGCAGTTTGGCTAATTAAGGCCAGTAGAAGCTGCTGAGTTAGCAGCTCCTGTTTGCAGTGTACCCACAGACGTGCAGACAGCTATCACCACTGTTACACTGAGGGAAACTTTTTTCCCTCTGAATCGGAGTTTCATGCCTGCGTGCTCAGATTTGTCTGAGATATGACTCGGAGAACGAGTGTGATGCTTTTTTTTTTTTTTTTGTTTAATGGTCTCTCAGGACTACTTGTTAAGACGTGCTGTCCAACAGTGTCACAAATCAAAAGTGTTTTTCCGGGGGTGCGGTGTTGTTTAAAGACAGGGGTTACTGCACATTTTCACACTGTCTGTCCTGGAAGTCCCTTTCACCTCACACAGCATCTTTACCTCACATCTTTCCCTCCCTCCCTTTAAAGTCTCCCGTTTGAAAACTGCTGTGGCTGATTAATTTGTGTACTGTTAGTAGTAATAGGAGCATTAGAACAGTGACTATGCTGCGAGCGAGCACTTAGCGTGCTGTTTCTTTGTTCTCGTCAGGACTCGGCAGCAGTGACGATGAGATGTCAGACAGACCTCCGATCACTCTGAAGCTGTCCACAGGACACCACCACACACACACACAAGGTGGGAAAACAGTGTGGACTGTCGGTATTGATTACGAAGGCGGCTCGTCTCTGACCTCGGTCCGTCTCCCTTTCAGTTGACGACGGCAGCGACTGGTCGACGCTCACAGCGGAGAGCGGAGAGGACACGCCCTCCTGGCCTGTTGCCATTGAGACAGAGGAGTGTGAGGTGGTGAGGTGTGTGTGCGAGGTGGATGAAGAGAACGACTTCATGATCCAGGTAACACACACACACACACACTCTTATACAGGAGCAGATAGAAACACAGAAAGATGTTTTAATAACTGCAGCTTTTCCGTTCAGTTTTCTCATCGAGGAGACGTTCGTGTCTTTTCTGTTCGTTATTGGTTTGTAATCATTTCATCATTTCTCTTGTCCAAACTATCTGTGAAGGGACACAGTGATGGATTTATTAAAACCCTGTGTGTCTGTGTGTCTCTGCAGTGTGAGTCGTGTCTGTGTTGGCAGCACGGCACCTGTATGGGTTTATATGAAGATAATGTCCCACATAACTACATCTGCTACTACTGCAGACACCCTGCAGGTACGTTTCACTGCTGTGTGTGTGTGGTATGTTTGTGTGTCAGTGTGTGCGTCCTCTCATCCTGTTTTCCTTTCTAACGCTCGTGTCTAGGTTGGAGGCGGGCCCAGCGTTTCCTGTCTGAGCCTGATTTGCTGATATCCGGTCACATGTTTGGCCTTTCGTGTGTGAAGGAGAACTACTCGGAGATCAACGCTTCCAAGATCACACACACCAGCCGTCTGCTCGCGCACACACACGGGCTCGATCAGGTCCTCAGTGGGCTGCAGCTCAAAATCAGCCTGTTACAGTGAGTACCGTCACATCAGTGAGTCCGTTTGTCCGTTCAGGTCCACGCAGACGTATATTCAGACCGTGTGTGCGTCTGTCCACGCAGCTCTCCATCCCACCCCGATCTGCAGCTGTGGAGGTTGCCATGGAGACGCCAAGAAGGGCCAAGATTGACGTCGAGCCCAAGAGGAGACCCTGCCGTCTGTTACGTCAGCAGCGAGCACTGCTACCAGAAGCCCGGAGCATCATGGGAAAAAAACGAGGAGAGAGAAAAGGAAAGGCAAACAGCTGCAGTGAAGCAGGAGCACGACGCTGAGCAGAAGGTGAGAACAGATCAGCTCCACGTCTCAGTCAGGTTAAATAAGATTAACTCAGAATATGTTTCTGTCCTCATTAACCCTCTGAATGAAATGATGATGTTTTATCTAGTGGCTGTGCAGACGGTGCCTTTATCAGTGTCCAGACAGATATACTCAGTGTTTAGTTCAGTAACACAAATCAAACTCTGCCTCAGGAGGCTTTACAATCTGTACAGCAGCCTCTGTCCTCAGACCCTCGGCTGGGAAACAGCGAAGGGAAGCAGGAAACAGAGGAGGGATCCCTCATCAGGACGGACGGACAGGAAATACATTCTGTGTGTCCAGAACAGTGTGAACAATCAAGATGACAAAATCCTTGAAGGTGCCAAGCGACTTTCCAGGTCCACCAACAAATAAGACATGAGCCACATGACCTCCTCTCCACCATGAAGACCTGTAAAGAGGAAAAACCTAGACCCTCATTCAGATTTGTAGAAGGGAACAACCAGAGGGAGGGAGAGACCAGGAGGAGGCTGGGACTCAGACAGCCAGGGGGGGGGGTGGGAGGTCCCAGGACGGAAGGTCCACCACAGACAGCCTAAAGGACTGAGAGGATGGACGGGGGGAGAGGAAGAGACAGAGGAAGAAGAGAGAGAGGCACAGCCTGGACACTCATGTTGGAGAGATGCAGCGGTTTTCAGATAGTTTACATTGATCTCGTCTGCAGGACTGAGACCGACCCACCGACGGGAAAACAGTAACAGGTACCAGGTCTGAAGTGATCGAAGAATAAGCCGCCAACTGAAAGTTAAGGTGTAAAGATGAGTTTTAAGTCTAATGTAGGAAAGAACGAGGGTCCTCCGGGGTCAGAGGGTGTGTGTGCATCAACTACCCGCCAGATTTGTTGGTCACTGTACTACAAGGGCACCGCCTGCGCATGTTCCAAGCCAAGAAAGTAGAAAATAGCATAATAAGAAAAAGTACACGTCCCTGGTGTCTGCAGCCGTTTGTGTTCACAGGCACAAGGGAGTATTAGTGAGGCCTACGGGATCTGGGAGGATGTGTGAAATCAGTAGATGTGGTGTAAAAAAAAATAAAATAAATTCAAAGCTCAGCTCTGAGAGGCATAGGAACCTTTACTGGAAGCTGCACTTCATATTCACAGCACTAAACTAAACTCCTGCTGTTGCTACGAGACCACTGAAAACCAGTTTGAGTCTCTGGGCTCGTTGTGGTAAATGTGGAACTATTTTTACCTCCTAGTTCTCTGTGAGTATGAACACAGTGAAGGCAGCTTCACTGAGGAAACCACGTTAACATGAGACAGTCTGAAAATGAAGTGACCACCTCCCGTCCCCTACCACGTCCCCCTGCTCCTCTGTCTTCACTGAAACCAAGAATCTGTGTTTTTATAGGAAATACAGCCTGAAGACATCAACAGGCCGGTGACTGACACTACGGCAGATGACAGCAGAAACACTGCGACGCACGCAGACACACATGGCGACAACAGCATAAAAACGGAAAAGCACACACATGCAGGCTGCGAGGAACACGCACACGCTCAGACACACATACCTGAGCCTTGTCCGGCGTCTGTGGCTGAGTGTCAGCTGAACCTCCTGGACCACGTCGAGTGTCTTCACCACCAGATCAGTACCAGGATGGACCTGATAGAGCGAGAGCTCGATGGTAACACACACACACACACAGAGCCATTTGGACCCTGATCCCAGCCTGAGTCAGAAAGTTTTCAGGCCCTTTCACTTTAATAAACTCTTGAATTGAAAATCCAAACTGAAATGTTTCGGAGCGCCACAGTTTCAGCTCCTGCTTGTATGTGGGTGTTGAGGCCGACTCTCTCTGTCTCTCCAGTGTTAGAGTCCTGGTTGGACCACTCGGGCGAGCTCGAGCCCCCTGACCCTCTGTCCCGACTCCCGCAGCTCAAACAGCGAATCAGGCGGCTGCTGCGGGACCTCTGCACCGTGAGATGCCTGTCCGTCTGCCGCTGACGCTTCCGATTCCTCCTCTCTGACCCCTGACCTTTGACCCTGCATAGGAACAAACGGACAGACAGACTGACTGATGAGGCCCACGCACGACTTGACGGACTTGTCGGGAGCGAGCCGCAGAGCGTGCCACTCTGAGTCTGGAGGGAAAACTGTGGTTTGTTTGCACACAGTCACAGGACAGCGCCCCCTCTGGTGGAGGAAAGGTGCACTGCAACGAGAGACAAAAAAGGGTGACTTTTTTATGAAGTGACTAAAGAGGTGACTTTTGTAGTGAAACAGCAGCTGTGTTAGCGTTAGTCATAACAGCTTCTCTGAGCTTCTTCCTGTTTCTCTGTGCTGGTCCATCGACGCTGTGGCTTTTTGCAGGACTGTTCATTTCGTTTAGTAAAGGTTTAATGAAAACCAGAAAATAGCTCTAGCTAGTGTGCTAACTGTTAGCTAGCATCAGCTGTCAGCTAACACGTGAGTTAGCTCAGTTGCTAATCTGACAATAATTTCACACAGTGGATTTAAAAGTTATACTTTTAGCATGGAGTTCAGCTCTGTCAGGACAGTTTTGTGAATTTTGTGTGGTAAATTTGTGCGTCTCTGTTCACCAGTGCTGAACTTGGTGCGGCAGATTTCCTCTGCTCCTGTTAGAGAGACCAGCACTGCAGCACACCGTGAGGCAGGAGCCAGAACTTTACAACTGAAATCCATAACTCGTCCTTAAGTTTTAACAGAAGAAAAGACGCTACAGGTTTCAGTGCCATCAGTCTGCTGCGTCACACACACTGACATGAACCACACACACAAATGTATGTCACACAGACTCACAAAATATAATCATCTAAACTTACAATAGAGTGATGAGTCTCCAGCTGCATTTAATGAGATGGAAACGTGTAATGAAAGACTGAGAAATCAGCTGTAAGCCTGGCTGTGTGTCCGTGCTCAGTCTTCTCGCCTTCTAAGTTGATATTTTTCAGGTTTAGATAAATTCTTCTACTTTTTTAGATTCATATCAAAGCTTTTCATTTTTTTCTACCGAATATCTTTTTGACTTTATAGACAAAAGTGTCAGCGAAGACAGAGCATGAAAGTTCATTCTTGGCCTTTGGGAACAGTGTGTGTGACAAAATAATCTGAGCTCACAGGTTCGCTTACTGTAGCAGTGTTTGGGAGCTTTCAGCAGCATCTCATGGCCTTCTCCGGCACATCCATCTGGCTCCTAATAAGGTTTCATGTAAGTGAGTTTCTTTGAGTTGAGTCTCAGCACATTTGAAGCAGAGGTTGCTCCTGAAGAACTCATCAGATGGAGAACCCTCAGTCCAATTTCAGTCAAAGTAACCAGCAAAAGGTTCGTCTGTTTTAAAATGGGAAACAACACAGTTTTAAAATGTAAATAGGTCTAAGTGAATGTTTTATATCAGAAGCTCAGTGTATAAAGCTGCAGATTTATTTTGATAGAAAGTTTGGTTATGGTTCTACAGCGGAGTTTTAGGGGAAATTGGAGATTCCTAGAAAAAATGTTTTGGGAAAGAAGTTGGAATTTCAAAATATCAAAATAAGAAGTGGTTAATTATTGTTAAATTCTCAAAATATCACAAATTACAGCTTTTCTCAAAACGTGACTTGTGTCTAAAAGAGTTGGGACGTTTTTTCTCGTCCTTTTATTCAAAATGACGACGTTACTCTCAGAATGTCCAGTTGTGGCCGTTATCCTCTCATCTTTTTCTCTGAGGTGTTTAATCACCAGTTCAGTTTGACGTGGTGCGTTCAGAATCCTACAGTGGCATCCTGTTAATCTGATGCATTTACCTGAGTGCAAACACATGATTGGGTCGTGTGATCATGTTGTTTGAGTTGACGAGGACCAGCAGCTCAGATTCACTCACGTCAGGTTTCAAACGTTTTCTTTTTTATTTCCGTTTAAAGTCGAGGACATTTTTTCTGAGGAATTCAGACTGAAACGATGAAAGGACACGAATGTGTCACGTTCAGGACGTTTTGTGTTAAACTTTCTTCAGAAACACAAACATCCATGGTTGTAGACAAGATTTTAGAAACACTGAGGTCATGAGCAGAACCCCTCCCACCTCAGAAAATTCTGATCAGCCATACCAACCATCAAATTAATTTTACTCAGTATTATTATTATTATCCTGATTATTATTTTCTCCCTATTTTCTGTATTTTCTCTCTACATTATGTTCTGGTGTCAGTAACAGAGACTGTTCCATTCATTTTTATTAAAAGTTTTTCTCCCTAAACGAAGTCAAATCTGTTTGAACTGGAAAACTGGGTTTAATATGAGTGTAACTGCACATTATAAACTCCTGCTCACATCATGATCCACCTCACAGACCTGCAGAAACATGAACAAACATGTTTTCAGATCAGGGTCAAACTAACGAGAGTTAAAGCCATGTTTCATTTAGTTTCTTCCAATAAATTAATGTCAGTTCTGGTTTTCATCTCGTAGGTTTGTGAAAAAGTTTACGATTAGTTGTGAGACTCAAACTGAATAAATCTGCTTCATTATATATTTAGAATATGAATTTCTCCATTCACCAGATAATTGCTGATCTGCAGCCCTGTTCATGTTCACAGGTGATCATGACTATATGTTTCTGATCGTGGAGAAACCTAAACTCTCTTCTTCTCTCCACAATCATCTCTGCTGTGTTTCCACTTCTGAGAGATCAGGACCCTCTCTCAGGGGATCAGAGGGATGAGGACTCAGTCACATGGTCACGGGGATACAGTGTGTTTGCGTGTCCCTGATGTTGTGTACAAACCTCTCTGTGAGTGCTGACCCTTCCTGGATGTTTGACGTTCTGCTTTTGTTTGTGTGGGCCCGTGAATCCGTTTCTGAACCTTCTGAAATTCACCCTCTATGGAGCCAAACCTGAGGCTGAGTGAAGGACGGAGGCTTTCCTGTGGTGGATGTGTTGTGTTACTGTTGAGTTGTATGTTTCTATACTGAATACAGATTTTGTGTTGTTGTGCTATAGGCAGGTACAGTCAGCCAGATGGCCTCGCTGTGTGTTGACAGACCACCAGGACACTCCCTTATGGCGTGTGTGTGTGTTAGTGTTAGTTACAGTGGTCCCCTCCCCCACTCAGTACAGTCCATTCAGCAAAAACCTAAATATGGATTTTTCAGTGTTTTCAGCCATGAGAGCTCAGAGGCTCCGGGGATGAGTCCGACTTCAGTCCAGTGTGAAATATTTAAACTATTATTTCATGTTTTGCTGTTCAGATACATATATTCATGGCCCCCAGAGGATGAACCCCAGAGTGTAATGCTGACTGTGAAGAAAGTTAAACTGTTAGATCCAGACACACAGGTCCAAACTATGTAGTGTCCAGAGGACGGTGTCACTATGAAGGTCTTTGCAACTTGTCTCATCGTGTTGTGTCTGTATTCAGATGTGTGGCAGAAATGTTCAGTCATTTGAGTGACTTTATATCATAGTGTTGGCTCTGCAAAGTTGTGAAAATGAAATAGACACGTACGAAACACAATCTATTTTTTTCTGAACATTTAGACATGATCATTCGTTAGAGGTGCAGTGTTTTCACCGAAGCTTCAGCACTAAGAACAGGAAGTACAGCCGGGGCTGATGGGAGTGTCATCGGTTTTGCAGGTGTTTGGTCATAAACCAAAACATCGACCTGCTGGTTGATGCTAGATGCAAAGTCAGTGGGATTCCTCCTCTGGGCACCATGAACAATCCGTCCAATATTCTATGACACATTTCAGTCTGGACCAACTGAGAAAACATGACCAGATGATATCTCACAGTTCTTTTTTCCATTTGCAGAGATTTTCTCCTCATTATCACACACAGCCTCCTGGAGGCTCCTCACCTGAGTTACAGCGTGAATCGCTGTTGTTCCAGCCTTTGTGTGTCTCTCTTTCCTTTAAGTTCCTGTAATAAAAAAAATACTGCTCCCGCTACCACTGACCTACTTTCCACTATTCCACCATGGTGACCTACGAACACAGTTTAGTTCTACAAACTACCTGAGTTACCTCAGGCTGGATGATGTTCAGCCCACAAGTTAATTAAAGTTCATTTGAAATCACAGTTTGTCTGTGCAACTGAAATCCAAGTTCACGTGACCACTAAAGATTTATTTTTATTTTTTTCAGAAACGCTGCCAGCATCTTTGACGCTTTCGTTTCTCCTCCTGCCGGAAAACCAGAATAAAAAACATCCCATCTGGCTTCTTCACGAGTTCACTTTCCATCACACCCACGTTAAAGTGAAACACACACACACATTAAAGGGTCGCTTCAAATTCCCAAATTAATAAAAAAGTCATTAGAATTAAAGTGGAAGCGTTCATCCAGCCTGTCCGCGGTGCAGATTGAGGTTTCTCCGCGCCTCTCAGGTAAACCTCCGCACCTGCTGTGATTTTGGTGGGTGGTCTCGTGACCGCGGAACGAGCGACCTGTTGTTTACGTTGACGTAGCTCCGCCCGTCACGGTCCGCGTGCTGCCGACTGTGAGCCCAGACGGAGAGCAGCCTCGCGACCAGCTCAGCGCCGCTCCGACGCTTAACCGGTCAGCTAACCAGTTAACTAGTCGCTGTATTTAAAGGGATAACTTGAGTAGCTTCTGGAGCTCGTGCCGGTGAGTGACGTTCAGTTCGGTTCAGCAGCTGCTGGAACGGCTACTAATCTACTAACTAGCTAGTTAGCTAATTAGCCAGCTAACGGTCAAGTGAGCTGTTAGGTCAGTTGTGTGTGTGTGTGTGTGTGTGTGTGTGTGTTGACTAGTAACTGAACTAAGTTAGTTCGGATAAAAAGGTTGGTCCGCTCCTCGTGAGGATATCTTCTATGGCGGTGGTGTATCTGGTTACAGGTGTGTGTGTGTGTGTGTGTGCGTGCGTGTGTGTAACAAACGAGGTCTCCCGTAGCAACAGTTGCTAAGCCTAAGCTGTCTGTCTGGAGCTTACATTAGCATCCCAGCTCATTAATTAGGCAGCGTTTACCGTGAGCTCATCTGCAGAGTCCTGGGTCTTTGCTCTGAGTGTGTGTGTGCGTGCGTGTGTGCGTGCCCGTGTGCGTGCGTGTGTGTGTGTGGGCGGACAGCAGAGCCAGGAGCATCGGAACACTCAGTTCAACATGGAAACACAACCTCGGATCTGAACAGGCTCCAGCTAACGATTGTTGTTCCAGTCGATGTGTTTCTGTCAGTTAATTCATTCAGTTCATTAAGTGGATCTGAAAAATGACGAATGACGTGACTGCGGAACAAAATGTCGTCTTCACGTTTCCTCTCTCATCTCCATCCAAATCTTGTCTTTCGGTTTTACAGTCAGCGTGTTTACATGTGTCCTGGGTCCTTGTGTTGTGTAGAAGATGAGGACCACACTTACCAGTATATATACTAAATTATTGCCAAATACCAGCAACAGTAACAGCAACTGTAACTGTGCAACTGTGCTGAAGAGAGAAAACAGGTAGATGCTCTCTGTGCCTTCCCCGGGGGAAGCTAATGCTCAGATGCTTTACCAAAGAATAAATGAAATGCAGATTACATAAATAACCAAAAACTTTTCTTTCAGCAAAATAATATAAAAGGTCTGCATGTGTTATAGAGTGTGTTTACATGCACACTTCAGGTCAGGTTTTTCCAGGTGTCTTTGGGTCTTGAAAAGCACTTTGAGCAGTTTCCCCAAAAGAAGGTCTTTGGAGGTATTGGAAAGTCTTAAATTTGATTCAGTAAAGTCTTAAATCTTCTCTTTTGGCTGCTGTGGACAGAAACGTTAGTTATAAATTGTTTCTGTATGTGACTGCGGCTGTCAGGAGACATTCTACGCCTCTATACAAAAAGTGGGATTGTTGTGACAGTGGATTTAGCTGCAGGAGGCTGTTCAGTCCGTCTTTGTGGAGCTTGAGTCAAACTATTGCTGCTGCAGGATGTGGGAAAATCACCATCTCAGAATGAGCTAGAGAACTTTTTAACCAAAAACTTACATGAACTTAAATGTATTAATCGTTTTAATCGGTTATTCCATCCATCCATGTTTTGCCACTTAGAGATTATTGTGATAAACTGCTTGGAAGTACCGAAAATGTGAAGTAATAATACACAGTTCTAGGTCTTATTGTCCATACTGGAAACTGGTATCCTGGTTATGTGTTTGTACATGTAAATATTATACCCTTGTTATGGAAACCTGAATAAGCCTTTATTCTGCTTCACAGAAACCAGAACTCATAGACCAGGGTAGGGTGGGATGTAAACACCTGATGCAGGTGTCTGATCAATCTCTGCTGTGTTGGGACAGTTTATTTAGTTATAAATGGCAGATTTTGGGGGTTTGGAGGAGTCGAAGGCACATCTCCATCAACACAGACCAACAGAACCTGCGATGGTACCACACTGTTCTATGTTCACATCACATCCCCAGATAAGCTAAAAGCACACATTAGTGTCTGGGTTTGATTATGGTCTGAATATGTTGTTTACATGCACCATAGAGAAATCTGGTTGTTTGGCAGAACCCACGTTTCAGATCGTTTGTGTGCAGGTTGTCTCTTCGGCTCCTTGACATATGAGGCAGTAATTTCTCTACCAACTGAGTTACCTCAAGATAAACACTGTGGTTTCTGTCTGCATGGACTCACACGCTGCTCAATTTAGCTTCTCCTTTTCACCTCCAGTAAGGTTTTGTACAGCTGATGTTGGATTTTAGCAGTTTTAACAGTCACAGTGCGTTTTGTGCTCCGATCTGTGTGTGATCTGATCCGGCTGCTGCTGCAGCTTCACAGTCAGTCCGTTATCGGTTTGGGTCAAATCCAGATCGCCTGCAGGAAGCGCAGCATCCATCCAAAGCACTTTACTGAAACACTGTTACCCAACCTGTCTGCCCACACACACACCCACACACACGCACACACACACGCACACACACACGCACACACCCACGCACACGCACGCACTCACACACACCCACACACACCCACACACACGCACACACACACGCACACACGCACACACCCACGCACACGCACGCACTCACACACACCCACACACACCCACACACACGTAACTGGATGGCTTGTTGCCAATGAGAGATCACTGGCTGTTTCCATTAGATTCACACAGTTGGGTAACTCAGTTTGACAGACCACACACAGAGAGACAGACCAACAGACAGACGGACAGATGGACAGACCGACAGACAGAGCTGGGTGATAGAAGCAAAGATCATTCTGTTTTTTGAGTCAAATGATTAGTACTAAGATTAGAACTAAGCTTAAATTAAATTAGTTAGTAAAGCTGAATTTTTTAGATCTTAATTTACACATGAACCTCGGTTCAGATTTTTCCATAGTCTTTTTCAGCCAGGGCAGCCTGGACACTGCCAATGACCAGTTATTAAACTAAACTAATGACTGATGACTAATTCTTCGGTCTGTATAATGTGAACGGTGGATGTTTCAGGCTTCGGTTTTGTCTCTGCCACTGGGGAAATGAATCTCTGCATTTTACCCACACACGAGTGTCAGTGATGTGAATATATAATAGATCAGTCTGTGTTTGTGTCTTATCTTAATCCGTCTGTCAGTCTGTCTCAAAGTTGCCTGGCAGTACAGCGGTCCTATGATGGAGGAGCTTCACGATGTCCAGCTGACTGAGATCAAACCACTCCTGACAGGACAGGTGAGGGGGCGGGGCTTAACCTGGGTCGTGGCTGTTGTTCAGGTGCTGCTGAGTAAGGTGGATGTTTACGGCTTCACCCAATGTGCTGTTCAGGAAAAAAAATCAATACCAAAAGACACAAGTGACCTGTGGTTTCCTGCAGCACAATGAGCTGAGTTAACAAGAACGAAGCTCGATCTTTTATTTATTTGAACAGATTTACTGAATAACTGTAAACGTAAGAAATTTCATTGAAGGACAAAAAGGTGTTTTTCCTACATGTTGACCTTCATCATTCCCCCTTGAGTTAGTTCATGTTAAATTTCCATTTACAGTTTTTCTGTAAATGAACGTTTTCCAAATGTTTTGATGGTGTGAACACAGAGACATTTGATGAAAATGCATTCTCAGATAAAAACCTTATTTCTGGAAAAAATTCACAGCAATTAGTGATTGAAGAATTTCTCTCTGTCTCTTCAGAATGGGAGAAATCTCCAGGACTTCGACTGTCAGGTAAGTTCAGTAAACTCAACTCCGAGCAGATTACAGAGGACGATTTCATTACAATTTAAGCATAAATGTCTTTGTGATGAAACATTTGTCATATAATAGTAATGATATAACAACATGCAGATGTATTTACATCATGACTGTTTACAACAGCAAAACACAAAAGTGAAAGTAAGAGGGATGTGGTTTTTATGACATTCAAGCTTCAGAAAAAAGACTATGTAATGAGAAGCACCAGGATCTGTCTGACTGAGCTGAGATGATGATGGTTATTAATCAGAGCAGAATCCTCTGAATTCTTACGGTTTAGGAAAAGAGGAGGGAAACAGTTCATTCAGGCGTGTTCAGGAGGTCACGTCTAAAGAAAACACCACGTACTCAGAGCAGCACAAGTATTCAAACCCTAGCCTGAAGTTAGATGGATCATTGCATCACACGGACACTGATCAGCAGGGCTAACGTCATTACAGCAGGTCAGTTTACATCGATGACTGATCACAGAGTCACAGCTCGGCCTTGTTCCTCCAAAACATCCTGTCAGTGACTGTGAATCCATATCACCCACCTCTATTCAGCAGTCGTTCAGGAGCTGAGTCAGGTCAGAGTCAGGTCAGAGTCGGCATTTTTACAACTGAATCTCAGTAATGTGGTCAAATAAATTCTGTATATGCAGAACACTGCTTGCATAGAATGTTTGGCTGTGGAGGTCTGACTGTTGTTCTGTATGTCCTCTCAGCAAACAAGAAGTAAAATATCACCACACTTTACACAATATTTTTTATATCCGTCTGAACAGTGGGGGAGAAAACTCTGATGTACCCTGATGTCTCAGGTGACTGAGATATAATTTCCTTATCGTGTTTTATGATTTTTATTTTGTGATTGGTTGTGGAATTTGATTTCCCTGTGGAATGAGAGACGTCACACGTCAGAGGAGAGGAAGGAGTGGAGGGAGCTGGAGAGAAATCAAGACCAAACCATGATGAAGGATGAAAGAACGGCGACAAACAGTGATTGGCTGTTTGGACCTTAAGGCCTTACGGCTCTCAGCCAGTGACACAAGAGATTATTCCTCCTGATCCAATCACACCGCCCCCACTTTCTCTTTCTTCTTTCATTTGACAGAAGACTAAATGACAGCAAGGCCGACCTCTGTCTCTCCTTCTGTCTCCTCTGACCTCTCCGTCTCTGTCCTCTCTGAAACATTTTTCTCTTTCCTGTTATCTGTCTGTGAAACCTTCAAACTTTAATGCTCTCTTAAAGTCTCCTCTGTCTTCCTCCTCCTCTCTTGTGTCAGGATGTCTGACTCTCTGGAATTGCACCAAATCTCCTGTTCTTTAGGAGTTGGGGTGGTGAGTTAGCCGGTTAGCCGTTCATTAGCCTGCTCTCCTGAGTCATGCTTTGCCAGGATCTAGCTCATTAGCTGCTTAGCCTCCTCGCCTTTTTCAACTGCATACACATTGTTAGCAGGCAGGCGGTTAGCTGTTTTAACTGTTCACATGTATGTATTGTGTTTCTGTTGTATGATATAAAATCCTGATTGTAGAAAAAGCGTGCACACGAATGTGAAGAAGCCGAGGAGCCTTTAAAAGGATCGTCAGGTCTTTCCACGGTCGGTTCATTAACAGGATTACTAACAGGATAACACCTCAGCCTATGAACATATGAAACCATTCACCCGTCCATGTTTCAGCCTGTAATAAGCTGACACAGACATAGCAGTTAATGCTGATGGTGGCCACGCTGCTGTTGAAATCACATCATTCCACATTCTGATTTCTAAACACGTGAACCAGCCGAACCATGTCCCAGAATTAAAAGGTGGTGTGTTCGTGTGTGCAGTGGATGTCCTGTTCTTCTCTGGCACTTTCCTCTGTCGTTGGTTGGAAATACAAACAAGAATGAAGGCGATGAAGCAGCTTCTGATGATTTCTGACCGAATATTTCTTCATGTTTTCCAGTATCCTGCTGCTGCTGCTTGGGAAGGTTTTTTTTGTCTTCAGTTGTTTTAAAGAACACAAAATCCCAAAATCGTGAGCTGTTGACTTTCTGTGGGATATCATGTGTTACTGTTTCCTTTACTCATGTTAAGTTGAAGCGGGAGAGGCCCCACTGGTACACGCCCCGTGTGTGCTCTCACTCAGCTGTGTGTGAAGATCCTGCTGGAGTGTTTGATGTTGATGCTGACGGGATGATGTTTGTGTGTTGTTCTCTGTGTTGTTGTTCAGGAGCACGATGTGGAGACAGCCCACGGTGTGCTACACGTTACCATGAGGGGCGTTGCTAAGGGCAACCGACCCACAATCCTCACCTACCATGACATCGGACTTAACCGTGAGTAAACCTGCACACACACATTTACAGTCATTATACAGCATATGTGTAAACACATGGACTTCATTCATTTTTTTGTGCTGTTTTACATTCTGTGAAGCTGAAAAAAGGTATTATATGTGTGTGTGTGTGTGTGTGTGTGTGTGTAGATAAGTCTTGTTTCAACAGTCTGTTTAACTACGAGGACATGCAGGAAGTGACACAGCATTTTTCAGTTCTGCATGTTGATGCTCCAGGACAGCAGGAGAACGCTCCCATATTCCCCACCGGGTAACACACACACACACACACACACACAGACACACACCTGTCCCTTGTTATTTTCCACCAGTGTTACCTCCAGGCTCTGACGTGATTTGTTGTGGTTCTTTGAGACAAAGTTGTCATCGTTAAATCCTGGGTGTGTTGTGAATAAATTCTTTGATCAAGCCACTTTTGACCAACAAGCTCACCATATCAACTAAAAACATGAGGATTTCTCTGTTTTGTGTTCTCAACTTTTTTTCTGCTGCCTCCAAGTGGCCAAAAAATATTTACAGTACTGTAAAAACTCTACAAGGCAACGCGTCACCTTTTTGTTTCAGGCGACATGTTGAACATTGATGTTGAAACTTTACCTGCAGTTTAGATGTCAGATATTTGTTTGTATGTTTGTCAGCTTTGTATTCAAGATATTTACATAAATGATATTAGCCCCAGTTGGACAACATGTTAAACCAGTTGGACTCCAGTTGAAGACATGATGCTGGACTATGTTTTTAATTCCCTCTTCTCCTTTAAAATATTCAAACACATGTTTAAATGAACTGATATAAAAGCCACTCAGTGTGCTCTCTGTCTTCATATTATAATTATGGTGAAATCAACTGCTTCCAGAGCATCAGTGCAAAAGTGAGTTGTGTGTGTGTGTGTGTGTGTGTGTGTGTGTGCGTGCGCGCGCGTGCGTGTGCGTGTGCGTGTGCGTGCGTACGCGTGTGTGCAGGTACCAGTACCCCACCATGGATGAGCTGGCTGAGATGCTGCCGTCTGTCCTCACACAGCTACAGTGAGTCTGCTGTCTTCCTTGAAATGAAATGCATGATGGGTGTTTTTTTTAGCAGGAACTAATTCACCCTGGTGTGTGTGTGTTGTCATCAGGGTGAAGAGTGTGATTGGTATCGGGGTTGGAGCTGGAGCCTACATCCTCACCAAACTGGCTGTAAGTGAACACACTTCATGGATTGAGTTGAATTGTGGAGAAGCTCAGACAGAGGCTGTGACAGGACACACTGTGACTGGAGGGTTGCTGGTTTGAATCCTGGAGCAACTTGGAAACACTACTCCACCTTTCAAAAGCTCAGTTAATGCCAACTGTCTCCTTCCTGCCACGTCACGTCCTCCTGCTGCTGCTAATAAGAGCTCCTGATGATGGTGATGATGAATGCCGTTGTCTTTCAGCTGAATGAGCCCAGTCTGGTGGAGGGTTTAGTTCTGATCAACATTGACCCCTGTGCCAAAGGCTGGGTGGACTGGGCTGCCTCTAAGGTAACACACACACACGTTTGTACATGATGCATTCCCTAGCCCCGAACCCTAAACCATAAAAACTGAATGTCTAACTCTAACCAAAACCCAATTCTAACAGTTTGAACTGTCGGCTGCAGAGTGAAAGGTGAAAGCAGCTGGAATTGTCTGCTGATGAGTATAAACTGAAACATCATGTTAAAATGTGCTTTGTTCCTACAGCTGAGCGGCTGGACGAGCAACTTGGTCGACATCATCATGGGACACCACTTCAGCACTGTGAGGACAAACAGAGACAGAGACGCACTGCGTTGTTTTATAAGTATCACCTCTGTCAGCTGATGAGTCTCTACTGAGCCGCTAACTGTGTTTGTAGGATGAGTTAACGGAGAATAAGGAGATCATCCAGACGTACAGACTGCACATCTCTCAGGATATACCCCAGGACAACCTGGCTATGTTCTACAGCAGCTACGACAGGTACGACACCACAGACTGTGGGACAACCTGTGTTCCTCACAGGGACAAAAAAATGAGAACACTGACAGTGTGAAAGTAGATGAAGCCACAGAGAATCTGCAGCTGCCCTCGTCTTTACTGCCCTCCCCTCGTTGTCCATCTGTCTGGACACAGCGTTGCTGTTGGACCGTTGTCTTCAGCAGCAGCTGTGGATGTGTAAATGTGTAAATACACAATAGTTTGCTAATAAGTTCACTGTCAACTGAAAAGCCGATGATATGACAAAGCTGTGTTGGTGTGTGTGTGCATGTGTGTTACTGTGTGTGCTTGTTAGTCGTACTGAGTTGCAGATGGAGCGGCCGATCCCTGGTCTGAACGAAAACTTGGTCACCACACTCAGGTACCTCCTGTCTGTCTGATTTTAGCACCGTAACATATCACCAACATGTCGGATTTCTGCCGACACTTCCTGTTACTGTCTGAATCCTGTGTGTGTGTGTGTGTGTGTGTCTCAGGTGTCCTGCTCTGCTGGTGGTTGGAGACACGTCGCCTGCTGTTGATGCTGTGGTGAGTGTCTGCACTGTTTCCATAACAACAGCCAGTATGTGATGTCACATTGTTGTAACTACATTGTGTGTGTGTGTGTATGTTGCTTTGCCCTGCAGGTGGAGTGTAACTCCAGACTTAACCCCACCAAGACCACCCTGCTCAAGGTACCAGTCTGTCCCTCTCTGTCCGTGCTAGTCTGTCTCTGTCTCCTGTAACTCACAGTCCTACCTTTAGCTGAATTCTGGCCAAGTGTGGACACACCTGTCTGTGAATTTGGGAGTGACGTTGTGTTTAGCAGGTGTAGCATGTTTGGTTTTGGATTTGATAACAGTTCAAATGTAAAGTGAGAGTAAGTTTGAGTTGTGGCCGTACCCTCCAGGGGATTGTGTTCTCAGCAGATGTTGTGTTATTTGTCTCTCTGCTAGATGGCAGACTGCGGGGGACTTCCTCAGGTGGTGCAGGTGAGTCCGAGCCACTTACTCTGTAATGTGGGCGTAAAGGATAAGTTCACACTTTTCAAGTCTTAAAACAGTATTGACATGTTCGTGTGTATGCCTGTGTCAGCAGGACAGGTACAGAGGCCAATAACACTTTTTACAGAACAAACACAAAAGTTGGTGTCAGTAACTTAAAGTCTGTCCGTCTCAGTTGCTGAACCATTACCAGATTTACCTGTGAACTCCGGATTATTCAGCATCATTATGTTCTTTAAGATTTGGTAGAACCGAGCCTCCCTCATGTTTGGGTAGTGTTGTGTGCTTAATTCTTGGCTTGACCAGTAACTCTTTAGTGTTCATCTGAACATGTGAGTGTTGAAAACACGTGAACCTGGCGACACATTGACCTGCTCCTCACCTCAGAGTGAAATGTTTGTCTGTCAGTCAGATGCTGTGTTTGTCACACGGCTCTTTGAAGATAACGGATGATCAGTTTTATACTTACGCTTGGTTCTGACTGGATTGTGTGGTTTTCTTTCCTCAGCCTGGAAAACTCGCAGAGGCCTTCAAGTATTTTGTGCAGGGGATGGGCTACAGTGAGTATCAGTGATTCCTTACATGTAGCTGGGAGTGCAGGATCACACGCTTCCTGTTGGTCTTTGTCTCTCCCATGTTTCTGCCCTGACGTTAACATGATCCTGTTATATGTCCTAACCACTGTGAATGTGGTGTCTTTCTTTTTCTCTAACAAACAAGTGTTTATTATTTGTGGCAACAGTCACTGTTTGGTCGTAGTATTGTTACTCTCAGAGTATTTGACTTTTTTTTTAACTTTCTTTGAAATCAGTGTTGATCTTTCATCATGACAATCAACAGACGTGTGTTTATTCACAGAACATTGTAGAATATTTAATTACTGTAACATAGAAGAAGAAACTACTACATGTTAATGTCATGAACCTGAGTTCAGTTTAACTGGTGACAAACTGAACAGAAAACAAAGACGAGCAACAACCATTCATTCATTCATTCATTCAAAGCAGCTGCTCGTGTGTGTGTGTGTGTGTGTGTGTGTGTTTCCAGCCCTACCTCACTAACTGTAAGTAGCAGTGTGCAGTGTTGTACAACAGCATATGAAGCAGTTGGATTTCCTGAACACACAAATAAATGGTTTGTGTGTGTGTGTGTGTGTGTTCTATATTTAAAACTAGTTATTTCTCAACCTGTCCTCCTTCCTTTCTCTCTCTCTCTCTGTCCTTGTTTCTTCCAGTCCCTCATGTTCTATTAAACCACCTGAGCAGCCAATCAGGTATCAGGATTTCAACCAGAATCCTAAACCCCTCCCCCTCCTGACCGCCCTCCGTTTCCATCTTTGTTTCTCTGTTATCTGTTAGTCCTTCCCCTTGTGTGTGTGTGTGTCTGCATGCCGTTGATCAGCTGATCACACTGATTTTTTCCCCTGCAGTGAAAGTGACCAGCAGGCCGTGCTGCATGCCAACACTTCAGCTCCGTTCACACTGCAGCCGTCCAGCCTCGATGCTCAGCTGCTGCTCGTGTCTGATTTATCTAGTGAAAGATAAAACTCACACACACACACACACACACGACGTGACAGTGATGAGAGGTCTTTTCCCTCTTTGGGAATGTGACGTCCCCAAACCTGGAACCTTCTGTAGCACGAGGGTGTGAGAACCTGTTAGACTCTGGTTCTAGGTTCTGTCAGGTACAGTGTTGGATAAATGCCGTTAGAACGTGACAAAGAACATATTTATTAACCTTGTTTGGTCGTTGAGTTCAGTTGTTGGACAGACAGCAGTGGAATAAATGCAGGCCCGCAACTGATTATTTTCAATATAAATTAATCTGCTGGAATTACAGCATCAAAACACACATCGGATGCTCTGCATCAGAACATCACCTGTACTTTAACACACCTCCCTTTAGTGCTTAGCTAACTGTTGTTAGTGCCCCATTGTTTCCAGTTAGCTGCTGCTTTCCATCCCAAGGGATCCGGGAACAGTTAGGTCTGACCTCCTGAGGAGGGCTGAAATGTAGTTCCAGGAACTGAAGCAGAGGCAGTGCGGTGGAAACAAATGGCAACGGCAACACATTAGGCTATGGGTCATTAAGTTCCTGTGGCAGGAAACACTTTGTGGCTCAGGTCTGTGATGGAAGATGATTTTACTGGGATCAAAACGCTGATTAATCCTGATCTGCACGTTCACGTGTGCAGCGCTTGTGGTTTTGGTTCCTGTGGTAAAATGTGGCTCAGAGCAGCTGGAACATTTTTACCTGCGGTGTGAACGGAGCCTCAGACTCACCACCATCAGATTTGAATCCAGCCGCTCAGCCGCAGCGACGACGATTCAAATCAGCTCGCGCTGGTTGGACAGTGATGTCTGAAATGACCCGCTGTCAAACGAGCAGGTTACCCACACACCTGAACCAGCAGCGCGAGGATGCATTCTGTTATTAACAACTCGCTCGTGTCTCTGTGTCGCCCCTCCCAGTGCCCACAGCAGGTATGACCCGGCTGGTTCGCTCCAGGACCCACTCGGCCTCCAGCGTTGGCTCCACCGACGGCGTCCGGAGCCGCAGTACCACCAACACACTGCCAGAGGGCGCTAACACCACCAGCCCGGAGCATACAGCGCCAGACACCATTGAAATGAGCGCATAGGACTGTTCCTTCTCCCTCCCCTCACATGCTGTGTTGACCTGAACCTGACGGCGCAGCCACACAGTCCTGCTGTTTTACTTGTAAACGTTCTTCCCAAATTGATGAAAAGGTCACTAACATCATTTAACGTAGAGACGCTCAGAAATCTTCCCGCTGAGGTTAGGGAGTGTAGATTTGACCTGCGTCCGCCATGTTGGCTCCGTTGTCCTTCGCTCTTTAGGATGCTGACGGTGGTTTGTAGTTCCCCTCCTCTCTGGAGCCAAACGGTTGCCATGGTGACGCTGTAGATGTAACTTTGTTCTGATAGTTGTTCATGGTGGTGCTGTTGGTTGATATGGAACTAGTTTCTGAAAAAGACAAACCTTTTTTTCCCGACTTGTAAAGTTACAGTAACCTTAAAGGAATATTTCACCAAACCTGACGGTTGATTTTAGCCCAGAATAATCTTTACAGTCCCGTTCTTCATGAGGACCCAGGGGAATTTGATGACAAGTTTTACATCAGCAAAACAAATATGAAGAAACCCTCAGATAGTAAGACTGAATGATCTGTGTCAGGTTTTAAACGACGAGCTGTCAGTTCGTCTCTTTGAATCAGAAACAGAAGCTCGTCTCAGTAACTGTTTCAGAAACATGAGAGGGTTTAGGCCCAGTTTGTTCCTCTCACCTGTTCATCATCACACTCCAGTCACAGCGTCTGTTTCTCAGAACATACCTGACAGCCTTTAAACCAGTCACAGCGCCGGTTAACATCACAAACCGCTGCTCGGTAATCATCCACACACGGTTAGAATCCGGTTTTCTGTTCCAAACAAAGATGATGTGGACCAAAATGAAAAGTTTGTTAATGATCATGTTGCTCTCTGATATTTTTCATTCATGTTCTGACAGAGATCGTTTATATTTTCACTTCCAAAATGAGCAGAGATGTGTGACAGATGTGTGACAGATGTGTGTCCCAGCAGCAGACTCACAGCACTCAGAGGAGTCAGGAGATCCTTCAGAACAGACGGATGTTAAAGAACCGTCAGTAAAACTGAAGCTTAGTCCTGTGACCTGAATGTGATGTGAGAACGTTAGAGGCACAAACTGGGACTGACCGTGTCCACCAGTTTCTTCATGTGTTCATATTTTCATTGGTACACTTTTCCTGACCTGAGCGTTTCCTCTGTGGTGCCACTGGATACTCACTCAGACTGAGGATTTGATTCAGCTCACTTTAATTCATACACACATTTAAAACGACAGCTTCAGGATGTCTGAGTCTTTGATGTTCAGATGCTGAAGCGGGACTTTGAGTTTGAATTATGCCAGCAGTGGCTGCTGCTGCTATTTCTGATAAACTGATTTCCAATCGTTCCCAGGTGAATTACTGATCGATCCTCTGATGCAGATGTTGAAACCAGCCCTGACCTGTTACCTCTTCTGTTCCTTCTCTGTTAATCTACAGGGTATTTTCTTTCTGAAGCCGCCTGCTCTCTGTTCCTCGGCCTGTTGACAGCATGCTCGTTGTGGAGTTTGGCATGAAAACTGTGCAGTGGTGTAGTGAGTAACTGATGTTGTCCAGCGGTGAACCCGCCTCTCTCTTCTCGGAGATGGGGTTTACACACACCGCCACATAGACTAATACCGAACCTAAGCTCTGTGCGTTGTGCTGTTGCGGATCCAGTTCTCGGTCCTCTGGCCTGGATCCGGTCTGCAGGGTTTAGCTGAGTAAAAGTGACGGAGCATTTTTCACTAATGATTTGACTGAAAACAGAAACAGCCGTTTTCACCGGGCAGCGATAACGTGTTGGTTATTGGTCATCACGCAGACTGATGCGGTTTGATGTGACGCTTTGACTGTGCGCCGCTGATTGGATGAGCTGCAGCTGAGGGTCAGAGTCCAGCTGCTTGTGCTGCTCGTGTGGGCGTGGCCTCTGTAGTTCCAGGTGGTGATGCTGAACCATGGGTTGAAAGCTCTGCTCTGTGTCGTGTTGCTGCCCCCTGCTGGAGGACTCAACAACGGCTTCCAGAGCAGGACATGAGTCCTGGTGTTTGTTTGTTTTCAGAAGCACATGAAGGTTTAGTTTCGTGTAAAAAGGACCAGTCTGTACTTAGATCATAGCACTGAGGCGTTTCCCGGATCAGCAAGGCCCACCCACAAACTGTTGCTCTAACGTCACCTGTAGACAAGAGGCGAATATTTAGTTCTTTATTCTATATATACTGCTGTCAATATTTATTACAACTGTTACTTTGGAGATTTGTACTGAAGCATCAGTAGCTGATCTGTTACACTGAGGCTTGTTCTAACTAGATGTTGTTCCATGACTTTTACTGTAAACGAGGTTTGTAACGAAATAAAGTTTGGTATTCAAAAATTCAAAATGATATATGATTTATTTAAAATAAGGTTTATGAATGACATTTGTCCTTGGATACCACATTAAAAAAGTTTTATAAATGTTTTACCTTTAAAATAAAATACTGAAAAATAAGAAGTCAACACATCTGGCTGCATCTGTAAAACTTATGTCTGAAGTTTAGTTTATGTTTTCCAGATTTCTCCGTTGGCTGTGAAGTGAATAAGTCACTGGTCTTAATCATCAGCGAAACCTTTCATGATTCTTTGAACTGGAGGTAAATTTCAGTCACATTTTCACAGAGAAACAAACTTCAAAATGTGTCACTGATACTTAAATCAACAAAACACGTCAGCTCTAATTAATGAAAAGATTTATTTGTCTTTTTTTTTGTACATTATTTTGTTTCCACAGACACAAAATGGCAGCTGTGAGGACTGGAACAGGTGCGACAGGTAAACTCAGATACAGACAACCAATCAAACATTTTCCTCAGGTGCTGCTCAGAGCATCTGAAGAAGCGTGAACTACAACCTTCACCCAGGACAGAGTCCAGCACTGTGAGGACGCAGCAGCAGGTGGGGGTCGGGGGGTTCAGCTGGCAGCAGGGGGCGCCGTCTTGCTGCAGAGCCGACCCAGCAGACCGGCCATCTGCAGCAGGGAGTTCACGCCTTCAGCCACCCGCATGTGTGTGTAACCGATCTCCTGAAGGAAAGAAGCACAAATTTACAACACAATGAGATTTAGAACTGACCTTAATAATTTATGATTGAACAGCTGCAACTAACCATTATTTTCATGATCTAGTAATCTGTCCGTTACTGTTGCAACTAAACAGTTAACCTTTTAGTCTAACAAAAAACAAACATGTCAGGGGGCGGAGCTCTGCTCACCTTGATGAACTCCAGTTTGAGGTACTCGGCCATCTGGTAGGTCTTGCAGACCCTGAAGATGTTTCCTATAATGTCCTCTGGAGAGTAGCCCAGAGCCCACAGCTGCTCCACCACCTTGTAGGCCTCGTCGATGCTCCCGTTCACACAGTGTCCCAGCATGCTTTTTACCAGCAGAGGGTGAGGCTCGTCACACACCTTGAAGACGTTCTTGCTGTTGATGTAGCCGAAGCCGGAGTTGGTGGACTGCAGGTTGTTCAGCGCCTGGAAGCACAAGAACAGGGTCAGCAGGACGGCCACACGCCTCTGAGGCCAGAACCAGACTCTCAGCTCCTCCTCTCACTTGTCTCATGTCTCCCTGGGCGGTGAAGATAACGGCCTCCAGCCCGTCGTCAGACACAGACAGATGCTCCTTCTCCACCACCTCCTGCAGGCGGGCGAGGATCTGTCCGTCGGTCAGTTTGGAATAACGCAACACAGCGCAGCGAGACTGGATCGGCTCGATGATCTTATCTGAGGCATTACAGGCGAGAGCGAAGCGCGTTGTCTTTGAGTAGATCTCCATGATCCTCCTCAGAGCCTGCTGAGCTCCATCTGTCATGCTGCAGAGGGAGAAACATGGAGACGACGCTGTCATGACATGATATCACCTGAAGGGTTTTTAAAGGCCCGAAAAGGTGAAAGTTTCCAGTATTTCACAAGGAAAAAAGGCCAAAATCAGACAAAGTCAAACTGTTTTCTGTCTCTCTCGTCCCTTTAATTGTCTGGTGACCTCTTCGATTTGTCTTGAGCTCACTGACCCGGACTTCTGTAATGCTAAAGCCAGAGTCAGGACCCGATCGTGCTCCTACCGTCTCACCTGTCGGCTTCGTCCAGGATGATGATCTTGTGTCGTCCTTTGGGCAGTGTGACTTTCTGCTGAGCAAACATCTTGATCTTGTTCCTCACCACGTCGATTCCCCTACAGACACAACAGCAGCAGTCACCATCCACTCACCAACTGACACAACACCAAACGTGCACGAAAGCCAGTCCTGCTGCTTTCCTGAGAGTCGGGTTTTTGTTTATCAGGTTATTTCCAGTTGAGGCCTCACCTGTCATTTGAAGCGTTGAGCTCCAGCACGGCGTCCTTCATGGAAGCTCCCAGCAGCGCTCGGGCCAAACACAGGATGCTGGTGGTCTTTCCTGTGCCGGGAGGACCTGGATCACAACAGACAGAGATTTCTTCTTTTTTTCTAAATACAAATGATCAGATTTGATACCAAAGTATTTCAAAACTTGGTGTGAAGAAAGGAGCCTAGATCTGAAAAGATTAGTTGATTAATCGATTATCTTTGAGTTTGTGTGAGTGAGAAACAAACAGTAAATCACTCTGGATAGAAACACACACTCTGACCTGACTTTATTACTGGGTCAAGTCTAACTGTAGTAGGTTTTGATGTAGAGCTTCCTCGTCCAGTGTGGTCCTGATGTGAAAAAAACGGTGAATTCTCCCTTTTCTCTCTTTCATAAGTAAAACGATGCTGTTCAGTATTACACGTTAAGTTTCCCTTAATGTGACAGAGGATGTCAGGATGTGGACAAAGTCAAAAGGGACATATCTTAGGCTTCATACATGAAATGCAAAACCTTCTGAGGCTTTTTTTCAAGGAGCTGGATTCAGTGTTTTCAGACCTGCAGAGTCCCGGTAACCGGAGCTCCCTGCTCACCGTGCAGTGACTGTGCTGCTGTCAAAGCGGACCAACTTTATTCTGGACTCTGTATTTCCACCGAGTCCGTGTTCCTGCACAAACTGACCTGCGATGATGATGTTGGGGACGTTTCCCTCTCTGGCGAACACCTCCAGCCGGCTCACCGTCTCCTCATTCCCCACGATCTCGTTCAGCTTCAGCGGGCGGTATTTTTCCACCCAGGGTAATTCGTAGGCGCTGCCGGAGCTTTTCGACGAACTTTCCCCGGCTTCTGTGCCCGTCTTCAGTGCGCCTTCTGTCGGTTTGTGCTCACAGCTCGGCTCCACCATGTCCACGTCCATGATGACTGTCTCTGCTCCGACAGCCCGCGAACGGCAGCACAGCTTTTCCCTCCTGGCAACCGTACGACAACAAACCGACACCTCATTGGCCGAGCGTTTATCGGTGAAGGCAGTGATTGGCCGAGAAAAACACGGCAAAAATCTCGCGATATTTACATCCACAACAATCGAAGTTAAAGACGCCAAAACAGGTTTCTCTAATGGACTAAAGAGCTAAATAGACAAAGTTGGATTTCCCATAATCAGCAACTGGCAACCCAAAAGTTCTCATTAATGGTTAGTTACTGCTCTATAGCGCTTTTGTCGGAATAACGCCCTCTAGCGGAGACACGGGAGAGGGGGGGGCTGACTCCGGAAGTCGTCATCGTCAGAGTCTGAAACATTTCCTACTTCCGCAAACACAGCTCCGTGCAGCTTCCCCGTTTATCGGTTGATCAATGCGGCGGCTGACTTCTGCCTTTCGTTTCCGGGCTCTGTTTAATATAATCAACAGTTCCGACATTTATGAGTGATTGATTAGCATCATGACGGCCAACAGCCGCTGTTCCGCCGCGGAGCCTCCGGGCCTGGAGACCCAGCGGCGGGAGATCGAATCTTTGCTGCGGGAGTGTGAGCTCCGCGCTGGGGACAGTTGGTGAGAGTCCGACCGCCCACCACGCACAAACACACGCACAGAGACGGGGCTAGCTGTTAGCATCACACGGTTACCTAACGGTTATTAACGGGTTTAACGGCAGGGTCAGGTCGTTTGTGTGTCGGCGTGAGTCTGTTGGGGTGGTTTAACGGCTCGGTGTTGGGTGTTAGCCGCCGTGTTAGCTCCAGCGAACCAGGCAGACGGTGTACGGACCGTTAGCCGACGCTGCTAACCTCAGCCAGTCAACCAGCTGTAGAGAGGCGTTCAGGGTGCACTCGTAGATCTGGGATTGGGTCTGTGGGTAAATACTTGCAGCACGTTTCAGGTTGCGCTTAGGCCCAGTTTATCCGTCTCACGTAATCACAGTTTCACATTTGAGACATTTGAAATCCTAATTAATTAACCAATTAGTGGATTAGGGCTGGAACACAGCGTATCTGCAGGTCTTGAATAGATTCTACGAAACACTTAAAATCAGTTATCAAAAAAGACCACAGAAGGTATGAAAAGGTTTAACTTGGTGAATCCCGCGGAAACCCTGCACATTTCTATAAATTACAGTTTCGACTGGTGCAGCAGTGGACTGTGTATGCAGCGGCTGTTTAATGATAAAAAATGTTTTTATATGGGGATGTAATAGTGTTTGTCTTCTGTGTGTAATTAAACCACTGAAAACATTTTCATTTCTTTAATAATTGATTGTTCTGTTATAAGACGTCCAAAATAGTGAAAAATGGCCAAATGAACACATTGTAATGTCGTGTTTTGTCTTACAAGTTGTTAAAAATACAAAAATTTTGTATTTAAGTCTTGTAAGTGTCAGAAAACTGGGAAAAATAGAAAATATTCACATTTCTTAGGCTGGAATAAGTGTTTATTTTTTCCCTTTAATAAAGACTTAAATAATTAATCAGTTATCAAATGAGTTGCCAGTTAATTTCTGGAGTGATGGTAGGTTTCTGAATGCCCGGGGAAATTACGAAACTAAAATATATAATTGCGGTCAACAAGGGCCCAACAATACATTTTTGCCCCGGGGCCCTTTAGGTGATTAATGTGGTGATGATTCAAGAAAAGGGAAAACCCAGCATGTCACGTCACTTTCCTGTGTTTATGGTACAGTCTCTTGGGCCCAGATTCTCATTCATGAGAATTTGCGTCTTTTCTTTGTCTTTTTCAGTTGAAAACTGAAGAATTCTGAGCTGTTAATTAACTAAAAGAAGCAACTATACATACATGGGCCGAATGAAGTTGTGATGAGAGCTGTTTTGTCCTGCAGTGTTTTCCACTGAGGACAGACCGAAGCGATGTCTGTGTTGTCACCTGGATGTTGTCAGGTAGAAACACGCTCAGCCAGATTCTGCAGCACCGTTACCGGGCGGGTTTCACTGGGACACTTTAGTAAATCACAGAGTGGGTCAGGAACCACAAACACATCAGTGTCACAGTAAAAACTCGAACCAGGTTTGATTTGGTGTTTTTGCTTTCAGACAAATGCTCTGCAGTTACAGGAAACCAGACACAGATGGAACGATAGACAGATTTAGTTTTTAAATTTTTAAGGCGGTAGGAAGCAAAATGGAAGCGAAGTGGCTGTCTGTCTGTCGAAGTGTAATAAAAGAATTATGAGACCCAGAACTGACTGAACGGGGCTTAAAAGCAGAACAGAGGAAAGAGGTTGTTCAAGGATCAGTGAAGGAGTTTGACACAGACTCTCAGGGAAGCAAAGGAAATGTAATAACGAAAATGAAAACCAAACCTGTGGGATAGTCATGTGGTGACACCCAGTGCTGAACTGGTTCAGAGATAGGATCAGTTTGACCCTCTGTGTGCGTGTGACCGGTGTGTTGTGGTGGTTTTTCTGGTGTTAACGGTTTAGGTTTGGTTTTGGATCATCCCAGATGCACCTCTGCTCATCACAGCTGCTCAGAAAAGTTTCTCCATTTTACGTTTGGATCGTAACAGTTGGAGCATTCAGCTGAAATAAAACCCACACCCAGTATTCTTATGACTGGACATGAAGAGCTGAGTTTCCATCATCTAACCTGCTGTAAATTTAAAGCTTGAGGTAGGGCTGCAATTAGTGATTATTTTCATTATGAATTCATTTGTTATTTTGTCCATGTCAGAAAATGGTAGAGAAAATGTCCTCAGTTTTCTTTCTTTGTTTGATGGTCCAAAACCCAAAACCCCAACAGTCCAGTCTACTGTCATAGAGGACGAAGAAAACAGAAAAATCATTTTAATGTCCAGTATGACCATTAGTGAGTCCTGCTCATTGATTTACAACATTAACCGCAAAGGACAGACGTCTGACAGCTGATGAATGTCCCTCTTTGGGTCAGTGCTGCAGTACAGACTACCAGAGTCACAGCACCGGAGTCCGGAGGGTATTTCCCTGTAGTTGGTTGAAACAGCGTCTCTCGCTCTCTGTGAAGCAGCTTCATGTCTTTCTGTCTCTGACAGACGCTGCTGAGTTTTCACATTATTTGCTGCTGTGGTTGGAAAGTTTCCTGTTCTAGTTTTATTGTAGTTTAAGCTGAGTTTAGTTTTGGTTCCACATCTATTACTGGGTCTGTCCCAGTCTGTAGTTCTGAGTTTCATATAAGGCTGAATGACAATTATATCAACATCACTGTAGTTCTGACTATTACTGCAACTAACGGTTATTTTTATTATTGATTGAGCATTTTAATTTTTACTGAGCAGCTCGTAGCACAAAAACCTTCAGTTCATGATGATATAAAGCAAACGCACAGAAAAACCTCACATTTAAGAAGCTGCTGAAAAACAGTTGAAATGACTGATGAGTTATGAAAATGGTTGTAGGTGATTTTTCTGTCGATTGACCAATCGATTAATCAGCTGTTGACTGATGATACAGTTGAATGAGTGTTGTAATAATTTGTGTGTGTGTGTGTGTGTTGCAGGTATGTGGTGGAGCATCGCTGGTTCGAGCAGTGGAAGGAGTTTGTGGAGACCGGGGACCAGAACTCGTCGTCCTTCCCGGGTCAGATCGACAACACCGAGCTGTTCGAGGGTCAGTAACGCTTCGCCACGTTTCATCACGTCCACGCCTCAGATGCTGAACACTTCCCATGAACAACACGCCCCTTCTTCTTTGTCTCCACACACGTCTGCACAGCTCTGATCTCAGCTCTTCTCCATCACGTCATGATTCTGTCGTCTGTTCTGATTTCTGACCCTCGACTGCAGCAAACATCTGAAAACAGCACTTCAAACAAAAACATTTAAATCCTCTTCACTTACGAAGGATTGATGTTTGTTTTAAAGACAGGTTTGGGAAAGCTGTCCTGTTATGGTCTGGGACATCCACCTGATCCACACTGAACTAGATCCTGGTTAGCTGATATTAGCTGAAGCTGCTAACACAAATAATTTAACCTTCAGCAGAGGTTCTGAGGCACTGACAGCACAGAGGATCAGATCTCTGCAGCTTCAGCTTTAAAACAGTGACACTGTTCTGTCAAAGGTCAGAAATCAGCAAAGTGTCTCCTGTTTTCAGATCTGGACTCGTATCACCTGAAGGAGCGTCTGGTGGAGAACGAAGACTTCGTGTTGGTGCCGGCTGAGGCCTGGCACAAGCTGCTGGCCTGGTACGGCGTGGTGGACGGTCATCCGCCGCTAGAGCGCAAGGTAACACCAGCACACGCCAGAGATACGCAGCCGGTGACCTTTGATCTTTAGACACTTTAACAGCAGCTGTGTGTGTGTGTCCCAGGTGGTGGACTTGCCCAGCACTCTGAAGGTGGAGGTTTACCCTGTTGAGATCTTCCTCTGTCTCCATAGCAACATGGAGAACGTCATCACCGCACAGTTCAGCCGCGCCGACAGCATACGTGAGTGTGTGTGTGTGTGTTTGTGACGTTTTGTCCGTTTGTCATTGTTCACGACAACTGAGCCATTTTTAACCTTTTTATCTAGAACAACTGTTTTGAAAGTGAAAACTCTGAAACAGTTTTAAACGTCCAGTAAATCCTGCTGAACTGGATTTCATATCATCAACCAGACAGTCGAGGGCTGTCACTGACAGAATATTAATATGCAGCTATTTAGATAATTGATTAATTAATCTTTTATGATATTAAACCAAATATCTTTGGGGTTTGGATTCAAGGTTGGACAGATCAAGACTAATTATGTCAACATGGAAACAGTGAGACAGGACTGAGAGTCTGCAGCTGCTCTGTGAGGCTGGGACAAACCAAAGTATCACACAAACTGAAACTGCTGCTGCTGAAGAAAAATCCCAGGGATTGATTTCGATTCATCCTCTGAGTGTCATGAATGTGAAATCCAGCTGATAATTGTTGTGATGTTTGGACGTGTTGGACGTGCTGGCGTCATCCCTGCAGCCGCGCTGTTCACATGCTGCTCATGTAGCTTCATCATCCTTCACTGAAAACTCAGATTAATCAGTTATAACAGTTTCTATAAATATCAGAAAACCGAGCGATCAAAGATTTTACCCTCCCTCCCATGTTTGCTCAGAGAGGAAGATTCACTTCTTCCAAGAACTGGAATCTTTTTTAAACTGTGTGTTTTCCGTGTGTGTGTTTCACGTGTGTGTAGAGTCGATCCAGAGAGCGTTGTGCGAGGCCTTCTCTGTGCCTCCCGGCTCAGAGTGTCGTCTTTGGATGAAGAGTTCGGACAGTAACTGCGAGCGTCTCAGGAACGTCCACATGAGCGTGCTGGACGCATGTCTGAGCTCAGGGATGGTGAGGACTCACCCACACGGTTTAACACACGTCATGTGATCCGTGGATCAGTTCAGGCAGACGCTGCTGTGACTCAGTAAACTTTTCTTTACAACCGCTCACTTCCTCATAGCAAAAACAACCTGTCCACCTCAGAGATAAGCTGGAACATGCCTGTGTGTGTGTGTGTGTGTGTGTGTGTGTGTGTGTGTGTCAGACGGTGATTATGGAGATGAGGAATGCTGACGGCACCTGGCCGAGCTCCAGACCTCAGATCATGTAAGAACACTCTCTCTCTCTCTGGGTTTTAATCTTTGTGTTTTCTGTCTTTGTTTTCTTGTTTTTATATCTCACACTCTCTGTCTGTCCTTCTTTCCTTTCCTTTCTCTCTGTTTTCCTTCTTCTCTTTCTTTGTCCCCTCCCTTGTTCCTTCCTGTCTGGTGAAACTCTCTTGTTCTACCTGTCTTTCCTTGTCTTGACGTTGCTTTCAGTTTTGTTTCCTCTGAAAACCTCTCCCTCTGTCTCGCTCTCTCCTGCTCTTCTTGCCTTTTTCTTTTCCTTTTTTTGCTCCTTGCTCCGTTTTTTGTTTTATCCTCCTCCTTTGATTTCATCTCATCCTGTTTGGAGAATCAGGGCCACGGCAGTTTAATGTTTAACTGAACATGATTTTATTGAATTTGTCAGCTCTCAGATATTGATATTGGTATCAATAGCTCCTCCATGTAACTGTTCACAGGACATATGAAAATATATTCCACATAAAAGCACGATGTTAGTGGAGGCCATCTGTTTTTCAGGTGAGGGGCCTCTGCTATAAAAAATGCTCAGGTGTTGGTCAGGGTTTTGTCCAAGTTGTTGACAAGTTGCTGAGTTAAGTTCAACTCGCTTTGGTCCGGACGACATTTTAACGGCAGTGAAATCACAGGACATGATCATGGCAAAGATGCTGCATTACAAACTTTATGTTTTCTTTCTAAACTCTGCTCATCTGTCTTCACGTCTGCCTCCTGTTTCCATGTGAACGTGCTGTGAACCCTGAACCGTCCTGTTCTCGTTCTGCAGGAGGAACTCTGTGGAGGAGCAGGACTCGTACCGAGGACAGCCTGGGGTCTGCGGCCTCACCAACCTGGGCAACACCTGCTTCATGAACTCTGCTCTGCAGGTCTGTACACACACACACGCACACACACACACACCTGAACAAATGTCTGTGTATGTAAAATAGTTTTGGTTTGGCTTTGGTTTTTATTTTCTGGCTGACGTTCATTTATCTTTGAAGTTTTCTAATTGGACGTGAACAGGATTCCAGGTATCAAGGCCTCATGAAACCTGCTCAGTGCATAATTAACACCTGGTGGGTGTTGGTGTCCGTCCTGCTGCTCAGATTTCCCCTCAGACACCGATCGAACGCTGCCCATGTTTCAGTTTCCTTCACAGCCATTTATCAATATTCATTTAGAACCCTAATTCATCCATTAGACGTGTTTTGTCAGCTAACAGCTCCAGGTGTCTTACACTGTCCTCTGTCTCCCTCTGTGTCTCTGCAGTGTCTGAGTAACACGCCTCCCCTGACGGAGTACTTTCTACAGAGCCTCTATGTGGACGAGTTGAACTTCACCAACCCTCTGGGGATGAAGGGAGAGATCGCGGAGGCCTACGCCGACGTCATCAAACAGATGTGGTCGGGGAGGCATTACTCCGTGGTGCCGCGCGTCTTCAAGGTACCAAGATGTTAAGCTGAGTTAGTGGTCTGTGAGTCCTGAATCACACTGAAAGGGTTTGTTGTACTTGGTTTATTTTTCTGATATAAAGTTTGGACCAGTTGGGAACACTTCTCTAAAAACAGGAAACAAGACTTAGGCCTGCGTTACTCTGAGACTGGCAGCGGCTCTGCGTGTCGGGGTTTGAAATTTTCAGCTGTGGTATCACAGATCAGAGATAAGTCAGGCTGCTGTCTGTAAGATGAAGCTCAGAACAGGAACAGAGGAGTGAAACTGAACTCCAAACCACAGAGACTCCTGACTGACAGAGGAGACAGAGCACGACTCCGAGCTGAACGAGTGGAGTGAAAACAGCTGTCACACCTTCTCTCTGAGCCGTGAAGCCTGAAGTGTGAGGGTGGAGAACCAAAACTACAGCTCTCTGCTGACAAAGCTTCGTCCTGCTTTCAGAGTGGATGAGGAAATTCACACTAAATGTGGATAAATCGCTGCTGAACATAGTTTCCTCCTGTTTGTTAAACTGTGAATCTGTGAGGAAGATTCACGTTTTCAGTGGGAACCAGTGAGCTCGCAGCCACAATAATCACACGGTCTCAGTTCATTTAAAACGGTGAGACATGACAACAAAGATGATTCGAGTTGTCGTGAGCCGTGTGTGTGTGTGTGTGTGTGTGTGCGCTCGCAGACGAAGGTGGGCCACTTTGCGTCTCAGTTTCTGGGTTACCAGCAGCATGACAGTCAGGAGCTGCTGTCCTTCCTGCTGGACGGGCTGCACGAAGACCTGAACCGAGTCAAAAACAAAGAGTACATCGAGCTGCGGGACGCTGATGGACGACCTGACCAGGTGAGCTGCTCCAGAGTCACCTGAACGGCCACAGACGTGCTCAGCTTCTTTTAAGCTCCAAACAAACTAATTAACTGTTAAATGTTGTTCTGATTCATCACTTTTCTCCTTCCTGTCCCACAGGAAGTGGCGGAGGAGGCGTGGCGTAACCACCGGCGGCGGAACGACTCTGTGATTGTCGACACATTTCACGGCCTCTTCAAGTCCACGCTCGTCTGTCCCGAGTGCCACAAGGTCTCTGTGACCTTTGACCCCTTCTGCTACCTGAGCGTCCCACTTCCTGTCAGCAAGGAGCGTGTGATGGAGGTCTTCTTCGTGTCTTTGGACCCGTACGCCAAACCTGTTCAGGTAACTGGTTCTTTCTGATCTATCCTGTAGTTTTATTGTGACTGTTTTAGACTTTAATCACATATTTTCTCACAGCATCATGAATAAAATGTACAATGTTCCTGTGTGTTTGTGTCTGCAGCATCGTGTTGTGGTTCCTAAAGCAGGAAAAGTGTCTGACCTCTGCTCTGCTCTGTCAGAGATGACCAGCGTATCTCCCACACAGGTCAGTGTGTGTGTGTGTGTGTGTAGGAGCTAAATAAAATGTGTGCAGTGGTGGAGGAAGTACTGAAGCTTAGTACTTAAGTAAAAGTACAAATATCCTGCAAAACACTTAAGTAACAGTGGTACTACATCAAGAATCTTACTTAAGTAAAAGTACTAAGTACTTACTTTTAAATTTACTTTAAAGTATTTTTTTAAAAGTAAAAGTACTCACGCAGTGGGTTGTCTCAGTGTCGGGACTGTGCCATTTTTAAAAAAAATGACTTTATTGATTCCTCTTGGGGACATAACTCTGCATTTTACCCACACCAAGTGAACGAAACACACACACAAGCATGCACATGCACTGGAGACGCTGGTGAGGCGCCCGGGGAGCTGGGGTGTTAGAAAGCCCATTTACATACAGTTGTATTTGTACTTTGTTAGTTCACTTACTTTTCCTATTCCATTGAATGCAAAGCGAAGTTGTAATTTCCCAACTGACGGTGAAGGCACCTCGATCGCGGCTGTACGGACACCAGTTCTTTTTCCTTTGCCCGAGCGGCTGTTACCGTCAGTGGTGTCGCTCGTTAACTTCCAGTGTGTGTCCCTGTAGTGTTTTAGTGCGTACCTGTTTAAAGGTGGGTGTAAGGTTCACATCAGGAGTCATTTTCATTGCTTAGTAGCCTGTTGCTAACGGCTAAGTTAGCCTATGAGCCGTATGTTAGCTTGTTCGTAACGCTGACATGCTTAGTTTGCGTTTACCGTCCTTGCAGATGTTTTATTTACATAAGTTAGAAATATTGAACTGTATTCACTATATATTTTCGTTTCAGACCGCTCACTCACTCGCTCGCTCATTCACTCATTCACACACACACATTGAAGGATGCGCAGAAATAAATAGACTCAAACTCAGCTGGACGTCTGGCGTGTTCTTTAATCGGGACACCTCCATACTCTGAACCACTCTCCTCTTCGTGGGGGAATCGGTGCCTTGCTCAGGGGCACCACAGCCATGGTCGCAGAGGCAGGGGAGGCGCGTCTCCTTCACCACCACCGTATCCGGTTTTTTTACGCTTGGTCGAGGGATCGAACCCACGACCCTCCGATCTCAGGCCGGTCCAAAGTCCAAAGCCGCACTCTTAACGTACTGCGCCCCAGCATTTTGATAAAGAGCGTAGATATACTGATTTATGCCTCTGCCTGGGTCACTGCTCACAAGCAACTGTACAACACCTGCTTAAATACGGACAAAGATGGCTGCCGGACTCTGAGCTGCAGGGCTCAGGCTCAGCTCAGGCTCAGCTCCGGGTTCATGTTGATGTTTCATGTCTTTTCGCCGGAATCAGGCCAGTCCTCCAGCTCGTGCTGCTAGCAAATGCGCGCGCTCTGCCGTCATTTGAGGTAATGGAGCCACCTGATTGGTCGGCAATGGCAAACAACGCCTCAACGCAATCAGTCTATTTTTTCATGCAAGATTTTGAGGAAATTATGTTCATAACATGTAACGAGTAACGGCATAAATAGTAGAAATGTAGTGGAGTAGAAAGAACAGATAACTGCTGCAAAATGTAATGGAGTAAAATCAGAAGTATGCATTATTATTTTTACTTACGTAAAGTACAGATACGTAAAAAAATACTTAAGTACAAATACTTTGTTACATTCCACCACTGGTGATGTTACACACAGACTCGGTTTATAAAGTCAAGAGTTGCTTTATATAAGTAACGTGTGTGTGTGTGTGTGTGTTTTTCAGATGGTGGTAGCTGATGTTTTCAACCATCGTTTCTATAAAATCTACAACGCTGACGAATCTCTGAGCTGCATTCTGGACCGAGACGACATCTTTGTGTAAGAACACATCAGTGTGTGCTGCTCTGAGACCGTGGGGTTTAACTGAGGCGCTATAACCCGCACCGATTCATTCCAGAGGCGTCTGAAGCCGACCTGCTGTCTAACGTGTGTGTGTGTGTGTGTGTGTGTGTGTGTGTGTGTGTGCGTGCGTGCGTGCGTTCGTTCGTTCAGGTACGAGCTGGGCGTGCAGGAGGAGCAGCAGGAGGAGCAGGTGCTGCTCGCCCTTTACCTGAGGGAACGCTCTCACTACAGAGACTACGGCTCGGGCAGCAGCGCGTACGGCACGTCGCTGTTCGGACACCCGCTGCTGCTCGGTGTGCCGCGCAGCAGCTGCAGCCAGGAGGCGCTGTACAACCTGTTCCTGCAGCGGCTGGCGTGAGCACACACATAAACACACACACACACACACACCATTCTGTTTTTTAGTAACGTTAAAATGCGTTAAGCTTTAAGATCAGAATGTTTTTAAACATATTATGTGATATAAAGTTGATTTATTAACAAATGAGAATGACCAGATTTCAGCCGGAGGATAAACAGGCTTCATGTGTTTCCCTGTTTTTGAGCATAAAGTTGTTAAAGTGGTTTCGATGCAGCATAGAAGGTTTTAATCGTTAACGTGTGTGTGTGTGTGTGTGTGTGTGTGTGTGTGTGCGTGTGCGTGCGTGTGCGTGCGCGCGCGCGCGTGAGCAGGCGCTACGTGCGATCTCCCGACCCTTCTGAGGAGTTGGAGGAAGAGGAGGAGGAAGACGACGATGAGGAGGAGCTGTACAAGACTCAGACCAACGGCATCAGCGACGGTATCGTCAGTTATAACAATCATGAAAAGGCTGATTCGTGTCGGTGCAGAGTTCAGGGCACGTGTTACAGAACATCACTCACACCTTCACACGTGTTCGGGTACAAATCTGACGCCGCACGTTCTGCATTTACTCAGAGTGCAAGACAAGAGCTCTGATTGGTCGATGCTCCTGAGTAGGCCTGCACGAGTAATCCTGTTTCCATCGTCATCGCGATGAACACATCGCAGAGGCTGGTCTGAAATCTGAAAAGTTTTGTTTACATGTGCCATGCTTTCACGCTCGTGCTGACATTTGGCCAATCAGATGCAGCCCTGCACACGTGGGCCATGCATCCACCGGGTCAGACTGCAGTGTTTCTGCCGCAGGCTGCGTCTCGCTGTCGGTAAGTGTATTTGGTGCACGTGAAATTATCAATAATTATCAGAGCAGTGTTTCCCTACCATTATAATAGGAGGGCGGGGCTATTTGGTTTGTTAAAACTTAACAAACAGCCTTATTTATTATTTACAGTTCACTGCTGCTCTCTGCGCACAGCGATGCGCTTTCACACAGACACCTGTGTGCACATACATTGATATTTGTTAATTATTGATGTTGAGCTCGTCCTTCAAATTAAAATATGAATAAATATTGCATATTATCTGTCCCATAACCCACACTAACAATCCATGAATTATGACTTAATAATCGTTGTAGTTAACTTAAATATTTTCTTTCGTATCGCATCGCTCCTATCGAGCAGGCCCACTCCAGACGAAGAAAAAGTCCCAGTCTCCATCTCCTCAGAGGAAAACATTTATTCTGTTTGTTATATTATTCATGGTCGTAAGTCAGTGCTTCTCAATTATTTTCTGTTACGCTCCCCAGGAAGAAGCAGAAGACATTTCGCGCCCCGTCGCGATTATAAATGGATAATAAACACACCGGTCTTTGCTCGTCTCCCACCGTAGTCACAGTGAAGCCAAACGCTACATACGCTTCGTCTTAGCTTTCGGGTGACTTTGGTTTGTCTCATTATCTCCGTCTCAGCGGTGCGATGCCGGGGTCACACGCGCCCCCGGCATCGCACCGCGCGCCCCACTATTTGAGAAGGACTGTCATAAGTTACTCTGCACAGCGAAGCTTCTGATTGGTTACGTGTTGTTTTCTCAGATGAGCAGCAGGAGGACGCAGAGGCAGCCGGAGCCTCTCAGACAGAACCCTGTGGCGGTGACGTGTCCGCAAACAGCCAACCAGACGCCACCGCCACCACCAAGCCCCTCCCTGATCTCAACCACACGCAGCCCTCACTGGACCACGGTGATACGGAGACCAGTAACGGGACGCAGAGCCAGGCCGAGCCCCTCTGCAGCGCCGATGACGGGCACACCTGTGGGGACTCGAGCAAGACCTCCGACCCCGGCTCAGAACCACCGGCAGAGCAGGCGCCGCAGCCCCGTGAGACCACAGAGGAAGAAAAAGAGGAAGACAAGCAGGAGGAGGCGTGTTCTCCCAGCCCGCCAGCCAATGAGCAGCCAGCGAAGAGGAGGGCGTGTCGGAAGAGGAGGAAGAGTTTGTTCGCCATTCAGGCGGTGAACTCCAACGGGACGACCGAGAGAGGGATGGGAGAGGGAGGGAGCGCTGTGTCCTTCAGCTGTACGTCTGCGCACACACACACACACACACACACACACACACACACACACAAAATCAAGACTTTCAGATTAAAAGTAAGTCTGTGTTCATTGTCACTGAGTGTTGTCTCTGTGGCTCCGCCTCCCTCTGCAGCTCAGCCTTATGTGGCCATCGACTGGGACCCAGAGATGAAGAAGAGATTCTACAACGAAAATGAAGCCGAGGTCAGTGTGACCATGTGATCATGTGACCATTTCAGAGCTGCTCCTTAATCAGATGTTTCCACTCATCTTACGCTGGTTCTTCGGTCTGTAGGTTAGATGAATATCAGAACTCTCAGATTAAAGTAAAGAGTTTTCATTTCCCTGTTTCCTCATGTCTGGGCGGTTCTTCAGTTTACTGGCTATAATGGAACGTAAACATGTTTAGATTTTCTGTTTCTCTCTGACTCTCCTCTGGTTTTGTTCCTGTAGAAATACGTCAAACATGCGAGTATGGAGGTTCCTCAGCAGCAGACCACGGTTCAGCTGCAGGAGTGTATCGAGCTGTTCACCACCGTGGAAACACTGGAGGAGGAGAATCCATGGTAACACTCGCACACACTCGTCCTCTCCTGATGAAGAACAGGTGAGGAAGGTGTATGATGATGATGTGTGTGTGTGTGTGTGTTTTCAGGTACTGCCCGGTGTGTAAAAAGCACCAGCTGGCCACTAAGAAGCTGGACCTCTGGTCTCTGCCGGAGGTTCTCATCATCCACCTCAAGAGGTTCTCGTACACCAAGTTCACCAGAGAGAAACTTGACAGCATCGTGGATTTTCCCCTCAGGTACACACACACACACACACACACACACACACACACACACACACAGTGCCGGACTCTTCGGGGCAGTTGCTCTGTCGAGGTGTCAGAGTTTAAACCTGTTGATGTTCAGCTCAGATGTTTTATCACTGAAACTCAGCTGTGTGCTGCTGCTGCTGTTGCAGAGACCTGGACTTCTCCAGCTGCCTCCTGAGGAAAAATCTGTCCAATGGCGAGCCTCCGAGCTGCTATGACCTCATTGCCGTGTCCAATCATTATGGAGGACTCAGAGATGGACATTGTAAGGCTCTTTTATATCTGTCTATTTTTTTATACATACATAATACCATACACACACACTGATTAGTATATTCATATATATATATAGTTTATATTGTGTATTGTATGTACATGTAGTGCTGCTTTTTATAATGTAAAATTGAATCACAGGTGTGTGTGTGTGTGTGTTCCTCCAGACACCAGCTATGCGAAGAACAAGGATAACGGTCAGTGGTATTACTTTGACGACAGCAAAGTGACCTTCGCCACAGAGGACCAGATCGTGGTGAGTGTCCGACGCGTAGCTGATGTAGCTGTTCAGACGCCGTGCAGTCGGTCTGAAATGTGATCAAACTCAGACCCTCGTCAGCTGATCTGCGAACTCATTTTGATTTGTTGTGTCATGTCACATGTTTTCTGTAGCATCTCAAAGGAAAAACTTCTTCTAGGCTTCAGTCGCTGTAAAAGATGATTTCAAAGCTGAAATCTCCCGTTAAAATAATCCACATGAACAGATCGTTTCCTCAATCAGTAATAAAACTAAATCAGAATCAAAGGCTCACAGTCAGATGCTCGTATGAACTCTGAAACAGGAGTGATCCACTTCAGCCAGTAAGCAGGCCTCACACCTGCCAGCTGTTTGAAGTGGTGTGAGTCCTATAACATCTGTCCTCTGTCCTGCAGACCAACGCTGCCTACGTCCTGTTCTACCACCGACAAGACAAAATCAGAAAACCCACTCTGCCCGCCCCCAACACAAGCCCCGCCTCCTCCACCCAGCCTGCCAACGACATCACTTCCTGCAAAGATGACAGCGCAGAGCTAGGTACTGCCTCCTATGTCACCTTGAAAACAGACTGAACGAACGCTAAAGTTTTAGTTTGATTTTACTTTACAGTAATTTGGTTGTTACTTCATCAGAACATCAGCCTTTTTTATTTTTCAGCGACACTTGAACTTTAATTATTTACTTTTACTTCTTTTACTGATTAGCTGAAATGGATCCACGATACTCAGGTAGTTTGATCGGTTTGGACTCAGCACTGCAGGGAGGGAACAGAGCAGTGCACGTTAACAAACTGACCAGTTTCAAAACTGTCAAAAGGAAAAATATTTCTGTTGCCTTTAAAATGATCAATTCATAATTTTTAAATATTTTAAAATATTAAAAATTAATTTGAAAAGGGTTTTAAATTTCAGCGTCTCTGTAGCGTCATGAAAAACAGAATTTCATTAATTAATAATTAATTAAATGAATTAGTTAGCATTAGCCTTCAATAACTGCCATACACTATATTTATGGCTTGTGTCTGTTTAAGTGATCATCTACCTAATAAACTGATCACAAGACAGAGTGTGTTCAGCAGTTTCCTGAGTAAAACCCTGGATTTGATTGTTTTTACATTTCATCGTCTGACGCTTCGTTTCCTGCTTCAACATTTCCACTTCGTTACGTCTCCAAACCTCAGACATTTTAGGTGGATGAGAATTTAACTCTGCACAAAATGGAAACGGTTCATGTTGAAGCAGGAAGTTAAGAGTCTGGAGAACAGTCTGATTTAACCTTTGCACAGTTAACTTTAAATGTAGCTGAACAGAATTTGATGATTCCATTTTAAAATTAAATGATGAAGATTAAACGATTCATCATCTAAAGACAAGAAAGAAGAAAATTTAAAACATTTTTCGTTGATATAAACATTTAAATTCTAATTTGATGAATTTCTACATTTTACACCTTTTTCAAAATTCAGACATTTTGAAAAACTGTAGTTTGTGGAGAAAAGGCTCCAGTTTGATTCTGCAGTTAAAAATCCAGCTTCTGAAACACTGACACTTCATTTTACCAGTAAAAACTATTAAACATTATAGTCACGTTAAACAGTTCATTCTGAATTAACCTGAATCAGTCGCTGATTGAACAGATTAGCTGGTTTGTTGTATAATAGCTTTGAACAGAAACGAGCAGGGAGCGGTGTGGGGGGAGCAGGGGGGGGTCGGAGGAGTGTTTATAACAGAGAAACAGATAATTTAATATTGAACAAAGCTGCCAGGGATGATAAGTTAATATTTCTTTGTATATTTTGATTGTTTTCCTCTAGTATTTATTTTTTTATTGGACTAATTTCAGCTGTCACATGACTACAGTTTTTTTTTCTTGAATGATTTTATGGATCGACCGGTGCAGGACATTAAGATGCTTATTTTTCCTATTTATAGATAAACTTTGTATTCAGGCATAAAGTTGTTTGACGGACCGACAGGAAAGCTGTTCAATCTGTTCGGGTTTGTGCAGAGAGACTGACGCAGGCGACGTTTTCTCTCTGCGCTCAGACTCAGCTCGCAGTGATTTTTAAACCGGCTCTGTGTACAGTATTTTTGTATTGCAAGAAATGTATAATTAATATTATCATTCCTGGGTGGAGCAGGAGGGAAGCTCGGGGCGATTTCTTTCTTTGGTCTTCCCTGTCAAATATCAGATGAAAATATTTTATTGTACTTTCAATTTTTTTGATATGAATAAAAGGATGATTATTATCACGACGAGACGAGAGTCAGTTTTTTCACTTTGGAGTTAAATTTTCTGTCCACACCTGACACATGTAATAAAACGTGTCTTACCTCTGTGTGTGATGGCTCACATGTCCTCATGTTTTAACCCTGATAATGAGAAGTTAAAATCCATTTCCTTCCACCCTGTGCTCATAAACAAACGTTTCCCATCACCACTGAAACAGAATCATGTGACCCGAGGCACCAGCTCACTGCGTTTCGTGGAGAAGGGGCGGCAAATCTGAGCCGTGAAAAGCTGGACAACAGACGGGAGGAATCCAGTTAGTCACAATGGCAACTTTATTCAACTGTTGCACGTCAAGCTGCTGTGGACAACAGCATCAGGATGAGCTCAGAGTAGAAAAGTACATGCAAAATGTTGGATGAAAAGACGAACACCTGCTGCCGTTGAAAGCTCCTCTGACCGTCCTGTCCCGCGTCGTCTTCCTGACAGGATCCGTCTGATGCGACACTAAGACCTGGTGCAGAATCTGCTGGTTTAACGGAGACAAACTGCTGTTCTGGAACATGTGGGAACTGTTCTAAAACCCGTCTCCACACCGGAGAGCAAAGAGGATTTTAAAAGCCTGCTCAGAAAGTCTCGCTCTCTTCTGGAACAGTGAACACACAAAACCTGTATCTATCTGAAAGAGAAACATTATTCAGACGGTTCCTGATGAAGACTTTGGAAAACAGCTGGGCTGAACATGTTCCGCTGGAGGCTCATACAGAGGCAGAGAGTGAATGAAGCGTCTGAGGCAGCGACGATTTCAGACTGATTTCAGACACAGCTTCATTTATTTACTTGTAGATTTTGTGTGAACTGTGTTCCAGAACAATCACACCACCTGTGGACCCCGTGTTCCCGGACCTTCAGGTCAGAGTCTGATGTGAAGACAGAGGTCTAGAACTTTTCACAGATGCTGCAGAGCTCACAGGTCCACGTTGTCCTAGAACATGGTGGACTTGATGTCCTGGCTGAAGAAGTTTCCAAAGTTGAGGTCTCTGGACATCAGCTCCTCCTCCACGTTCTCCAGGGCCCACTTGTGTTCCACGATCTCCAGCGCCTCCCACTCACTCTGAAATGAACCAATAAGGGAGATTTAAGTCACAGCCTTCGATGAGAGTCAGTGGATCTGTCAAAATCCAGTTCATTCTTTTCTAATTTGAATATTTTGGTGCAAGATGAAGGTGAAGATTTTGATTAATGAGACAACGATGACGATCTGATTAACTAACATCTCACCTTAAAAGCTTTGTTGGGGTCAGGGGGCATCGCCATGGCAGCACCCGTCATCTGGTCCTGCATGATCCGCGACTGGTCAGCAGCTATGAGTTACATGCAAACAGTGAATGAATGAAGTCCAGTGATTCCACTGCTCGGGTTTTGTGTGTAACATTCAGTCTTTTCTATGTCTCCAAAAATGTCAAACAGGACACAGATGACAAAACAGAGGTCAAAGGTCAGAGACTGTCAGCGGGACTGGAAAACTCACCGTTGTCTTGTCCCAGTATGAGGCTGTACATGCTCCTCAGTCCAAACACGTTCAGGAAGTACCAGGATGCAGAACTCACCCTGGATGTTCAGGGCATTATGAAACAAACACACACGAATAAACGCAAACAAAATGTAGAAGAATGAAAGTGTGTGAATGAGCTGAGGGCTGATTTTTACCAGGAGGCGTCCAGAGACAGCAGGTCGATCCCTCTCTGTAACATCGGCTTGAACCTCAGAGTCAGAGGGAACGGCACCTTGGCTGCACCACAACAACAAAACAACTATTCATCAACATCAGCTAATGAGACAAAACACCCTGATTAAAATGACACAACATGAGCAGAATAAGGATCATCATCATTGTACTGTTGTCTGTGTGTTGTGCTGAACAGCGTTAACATAAACTTTACAGCCAGCCAAACTCCTTTTCAAGAGCCAGGAAGCGAGCGTACTTGGTCCTTTATTTACTTGAAGGAGGGACAACATTGAATCGGAGTAAAACTATAAGTAAAGAGAGAAACCAGAGAAGAAACATTCAATAAACCGGCATGTTTAGCGTTTAGCGCTGACACGACTGACGAGGGACGTCACGTTCATTCACTCATCAATACGTCAGCGATCAATAAACAGAGGGACTTCCTACGTTTATGCTGATGAACGACACAAAAAGACGCACTTCAGCCGTCAGCACAGTGAATGTAAGATTGTTTCAGAGCAGAAGCAGCACACGATCCTCCAGAGTCGTCTTCTCTAAAAAAAGAGATGTGATATTGATTCTATGCAGCTCTTACTGTGTCAGCTGACCTTCATCCTCCTCCACCTCCTCAGTGCGTTTGCCTTAACTGTGCCACAACGTTTATTTTTACCTGACGCTCCTTATTTAATAGTGATGGGAATTGTGGCACTTTTTAGAAAACCGGCTCTTTTGGCTCGGCTAACTAATAGGAGCAAGCTCTTTCGACTCCCAAGCGGCTCTTCAAATTGTTTTATTGATTAAAATAAATGACATTTTGACTTTTTTTGGCCGATTTTGACGCCTTACTATACTATGACGTTTTTTTATGACTTTTTGGGGTCAAAATTTTTTTTTGACTTTTTTTGCCCGATTTTGACGCCTTACTATACTATGACGTTTTTGATGATATTTTGAGGTCAAAAAAATTTCTGACTTTTTTTGGCCGATTTTGAAGCCTTACTATATGACGTTTTTGAGGTCAAAAATTTTTTTGACTTTTTTTGTTGGCCGATTTTGACGCCTTACTATACTATGACGTTTTTTATGACATTTTGAGGTCAAAAAAATTTCTGACTTTTTTTGCCCGACTTTGACGCCTTACTATACTATGACGTTTTTTATGACTTTTTGAGGTGAAAAAAATTTCTGACGTTTTTTGGCCGATTTTGACGCCTTACTATACTATGAAGTTTTTTATGACTTTTTGAGGTGAAAAAAAATTTCACTTTTTTTGGCCGATTTTGAAGCCTTACTATACTATGACGTTTTTTACGACATTTTGAGGTCAAAAAAATTTCTGACTTTTTTTGCCCAATTTTGACGCCTTACTATACCATGACGTACTTTATGACTTTTTGAGGTGAAAAGAAAATGTCACTTTTTTTGCCCGATTTTGAAGCCTTACTATACTATGACGTTTTTTATGACTTTTTGAGGTCAAAGATTTTTTTGCCCGATTTAGACGCCTTACTATACTATGACGTTTTTTTATGACTTTTTGAGGTCAAAATTTTTTTTGACTTTTTTTGGCCGATTTTGACGCCTTACTATACTATGACGTTTTTTTATGACTTTTTGAGGTCAAAATTTTTTTTTGACTTTTTTTGCCCGATTTTGACGCCTTACTATACTATGACGTTTTTGATGACATTTTGAAGTAAAAAAAATTTCTGACTTTTTTTGGCCGATTTTGACGCCTTACTATACTATGACGTTTTTCATGACTTTTTGAGGTGAAAAAAAAATTTCACTCTTTTTGCCCGATTTTGACGCCTTACTATACTATGACGTTTTTTATGACTTTTTGAGGTCAAACATTTTTTTGACTTTTTTTGCCCGATTTTGACGCCTTACTATAGTATGACATTTTTTATGACTTTTTGAGGTGAAAAAAAAATTTCACTTTTTTGGCCCGATCTTGACGCCTTACTATACTATGACGTTTTTGATGACTTTTTGAGGTAAAAAAAATTTCTGACTTTTTTTGCCCGATTTTGACGCCTTACTATACTATGACGTTTTTGATGATATTTTGAGGTGAAAAAAAATTTCACTTTTTTTGGCCGATTTTGAAGCCTTACTATATGACGTTTTTGAGGTCAAAAATTTTTTTGACTTTTTTTGTTGGCCGATTTTGACGCCTTACTATACTATGACGTTTTTTATGACATTTTGAGGTCAAAAAAATTTCTGACTTTTTTTGCCCAATTTTGACGCCTTACTATAGTATGACGTTTTTCATGACTTTTTGAGGTAAAAAAAATTTCTGACTTTTTTTGGCCGATTTTGAAGCCTTACTATACTATGACGTTTTTTATGACTTTTTGAGGTCAAAGATTTTTTTGCCCGATTTTGACGCCTTACTATACTATGATTTTTTTTATGACTTCTTGCGGTGAAAAAAAGATTTCACATTTTTTTCCCGATTTTGACGCCTTACTATACTATGACGTTTTTCATGACTTTTTGAGGTGAAAAAAAATTTCACTTTTTTTGGCCGATTTTGAAGCCTTACTATACTATGACGTTTTTTATGACATTTTGAGGTCAAAAAAATTTCTGACTTTTTTTGCCCAATTTTGACGCCTTACTATACCATGACGTACTTTATGACTTTTTGAGGTGAAAAGAAAATGTCACTTTTTTTGCCCGATTTTGAAGCCTTACTATACTATGACGTTTTTTATGACTTTTTGAGGTCAAAGATTTTTTTGCCCGATTTAGACGCCTTACTATACTATGACGTTTTTTTATGACTTTTTGAGGTCAAAATTTTTTTTGACTTTTTTTGGCCGATTTTGACGCCTTACTATACTATGACGTTTTTTTATGACTTTTTGAGGTCAAAATTTTTTTTTGACTTTTTTTGCCCGATTTTGACGCCTTACTATACTATGACGTGTTTGATGACATTTTGAAGTAAAAAAAAATTCTGACTTTTTTTGGCCGATTTTGACGCCTTACTATACTATGACGTTTTTCATGACTTTTTGAGGTGAAAAAAAAATTTCACTCTTTTTGCCCGATTTTGACGCCTTACTATACTATGACGTTTTTTATGACTTTTTGAGGTCAAAATTTTTTTTGACTTTTTTTGCCCGATTTTGACGCCTTACTATACTATGACATTTTTTATGACTTTTTGAGGTGAAAAAAAAATTTCACTTTTTTGGCCCGATCTTGACGCCTTACTATACTATGACGTTTTTGATGACTTTTTGAGGTCAAAAAAATTTCTGACTTTTTTTGCCCGATTTTGACGCCTTACTATACTATGACGTTTTTGATGATATTTTGAGGTGAAAAAAAAATTCACTTTTTTTGGCCGATTTTGAAGCCTTACTATATGACGTTTTTGAGGTCAAAAATTTTTTTGACTTTTTTTGTTGGCCGATTTTGACGCCTTACTATACTATGACGTTTTTTATGACATTTTGAGGTAAAAAAAATTTCTGACTTTTTTTGGCCGATTTTGAAGCCTTACTATACTATGACATTTTTTATGACTTTTTGAGGTCAAAGATTTTTTTGCCCGATTTTGACGCCTTACTATACTATGATTTTTTTTATGACTTTTTGCGGTGAAAAAAAGATTTCACATTTTTTTCCCGATTTTGACGCCTTACTATACTATGACGTTTTTCATGACTTTTTGAGGTGAAAAAAAAATTTCACTTTTGTTGGCCGATTTTGACGCCTTACTATACTATGACGTTTTTCATGACTTTTTGAGGTGAAAAAATTTTTCCCTTTTTTTGCCCGATTTTGACGCCTTACTATACTATGACGTACTTTATGACTTTTTGAGGTGAAAAATTTTTTTTCCTTTTTTTGGCCGATTTTGACGCCTTACTATACTATGACGTTTTTGATGACTTTTTGAGGTGAAAAAAAAATTTCACTTTTTTTGCCCGATTTTGACGCCTTACTGTACTATGACGTTTTTTGACTTTTTGAGGTGAAAAAAAATTTCACTTTTTTTGCCCGATTTTGACGCCTTACTATACTATGACGTTTTTTATGAATTTTTTGAGGTGAAAAAATTTTTCACTTTTTTTGGCCGATTTTGACGCCTTACTATACTATGACGTTTTTTATGACCTTTTGAGGTCAAAAAATTTTTTGACTTTTTTTGCTCGATTTTGACGCCTTACTATAGTATGACGTTTTTCATGACTTTTTGAGGTGAAAAAAATTTTTCACTTCTTTTGGCCGATTTTGACGCCTTACTATACTATGACGTTTTTTATGACTTTTTGAGGTGAAAAAAAAATTTCACTTTTTTTGGCCGATTTTGACGCCTTACTATACTATGACGTTTTTTATGACTTTTTGAGTTCAAAAAAATTTCTTGAATTTTTTTGCCCAATTTTGACGCCTTACTATACTATGACGTTTTTTATGACTTTTTGAGGTGAAAAAAAAATTTCAGTTTTTTTGCCCGATTTTGACGCCTTACTATACTATGACGTTTTTTATGACATTTTGAGGTCAAAAATTTTTTTGACTTTTTTTGCCCGATTTTGACGCCTTACTATACTATGACGTTTTTCATGACTTTTTGAGGTGAAAAAAAATTTCACTATTTTTGGCCAATTTTGACGCCTTACTATACTATGACGTTTTTTATGACTTTTTGAGGTGAAAAAAAAATGTCACTTTTTTTGTCCGATTTTGACGCCTTACTATACTATGACGTTTTTTGACTTTTTGAGGTGAAAAAAAATGTCACTTTTTTTGGCCGATTTTGACGCCTTACTATACTATGACGTTTTTTGACTTTTTGAGGTGAAAAAAAATGTCACTTTTTTTGCCCAATTTTGACGCCTTACTATACTATGACGTTTTTTGACTTTTTGAGGTGAAAAAAAATGTCACTTTTTTTGCCCGATTTTGACGCCTTACTATACTATGACGTTTTTGATGACATTTTGAGGTAAAAAAAAAATTTCTGACTTTTTTTGGCCGATTTTGAAGCCTTACTATACTATGACGTTTTTATGACTTTCTGAGGTCAAAGATTTTTTTGCCCGATTTTGACGCCTTACTATACTATGACATTTTTCATGACTTTTTGAGGTGAAAAAATTTTTTCACTTTTTTTGCCTGATTTTGACGCCTTACTATACTATGACGTTTTTAATGACTTTTTGAGGTGAAAAAAAATGTCACTTTTTTTGGCCAATTTTGACGCCTTACTATACTATGACGTTTTTTATGACTTTTTGAGGTGAAAAAAAAATTTCACTTTTGTTGCCCGATTTTGACTTCTTCCTATACTATGACGTTTTTTATGACATTTTGAAGTCAAAATTTTTTTTGACTTTTGTTGCCCGATTTTGACGCCTTACTATACTATGACGTTTTTTATGACATTTTGAGGTCAAAAATTTTTTTGACTTTTTTTGCCCGATTTTGACACGTTACTATAGTATGACATTTTTCATGACTTTTTGAGTTGTAAAAAAAATGTCACTTTTTTTGCCCGATTTTGACGCCTTACTATACTATGACGTTTTTCAAGACTTTTTGAGGTGAAAAAAAAATGTCACTTTTTTTGCCCGATTTTGACGCCTTACTATCTATGACCTTTTTCTATGACTTTTTGAGGTGAAAAAAAAATTTCACTTTTTTTGGCCGATTTTGACGCCTTACTATACTATGACGTTTTTTATGACCTTTTGAGGTCAAAAAATTTTTTGACTTTTTTTGCCCGATTTTGACGCCTTACTATACTATGACGTTTTTCATGACATTTTGAGGTCAAAAAAAAATTTCAGTTTTGTTGGCCGATTTTGATGCCTTACTATACTATGACGTTTTTTATGACTTTTTGAGGTCAAAAAAATTTCTTGACTTTTTTTGCCCAATTTTGACGCCTTACCATACTATGACGTTTTTTATGACTTTTTGAGGTGAAAAAAAAAATTTCACTATTTTTGGCCGATTTTGACGCCTTACTATAGTATGATGTTTTTTATGACTTTTTGAGGTAAAAAAACTTTCTGACTTTTTTTGGCCAATTTTGAAGCCTTACTATACTATGACGTTTTTATGACTTTCTGAGGTCAAAGATTTTTTTGCCCGATTTTGACGCCTTACTATACTATGACATTTTTCATGACTTTTTGAGGTGAAAAAAATTTTCACTTTTTTTGCCTGATTTTGACGCCTTACTATACTATGACGTTTTTCATGACTTTTTGAGGTGAAAAAAAAATGTCACTTTTTTTGGCCAATTTTGACGCCTTACTATACTATGACGTTTTTCATGACTTTTTGAGGTGAAAAAAAAATTTCCCTTTTTTTGGCCGATTTTGACGCCTTACTATACTATGACGTTTTTTATGACTTTTTGAGGTGAAAAAAAAATTTCACTTTTTTTGTCCGATTTTGACGCCTTACTATACTATGACGTTTTTTGACTTTTTGAGGTGAAAAAAAATGTCACTTTTTTTGGCCGATTTTGACGCCTTACTATAATATGACGTTTTTTGACTTTTTGAGGTGAAAAAAAATGTCACTTTTTTTGGCCGATTTTGACGCCTTACTATACTATGACGTTTTTGATGACATTTTGAGGTAAAAAAAAAATTTCAGTTTTGTAGGCCGATTTTGACGCCTTACTATACTATGACGTTTTTTATGACTTTTTGAGGTCAAAAAAATTTCTTGAATTTTTTTGCCCAATTTTGAAGCCTTACTATACTATGACCTTTTTTATGACTTTTTGAGGTGAAAAAAAAATTTCATTTTTTTTGCCCGATTTTGACGCCTTACTACACTATGACGTTTTTTGACTTTTTGAGGTGAAAAAAAATGTCACTTTTTTTGGCCGATTTTGACGCCTTACTATACTATGACGTTTTTTATGACTTTTTGAGGTCAAAAAAATTTCTTGAATTTTTTTGCCCAATTTTGACGCCTTACTATACTATGACGTTTTTTATGACATTTTGAGGTGAAAAAAAAATTTCAGTTTTTTTGCCCGATTTTGACGCCTTACTATACTATGACGTTTTTTATGACATTTTGAGGTAAAAAAAAATGCCACTTTTTTTGGCCGATTTTGACGCCTTACTATACTATGACGTACTTTATGACTTTTTGAGGTGAAAAAAAAATTTCACTTTTTTTGCCCGATTTTGACGCCTTACTATACTATGACGTTTTTCAAGACTTTTTGAGGTGAAAAAAAAATGTCACTTTTTTTGCCCGATTTTGACGCCTTACTATCTATGACCTTTTTCTATGACTTTTTGAGGTGAAAAAAAAATTTCACTTTTTTTGGCCGATTTTGACGCCTTACTATACTATGACGTTTTTTATGACCTTTTGAGGTCAAAAATTTTTGACTTTTTTGCCCGATTTTGACGCTTACTACTATACTATGACGTTTTTCATGACATTTTGAGGTCAAAAAAAATTTTCAGTTTTGTTGGCCGATTTTGATGCCTTACTATACTATGACGTTTTTTATGACTTTTTGAGGTCAAAAAAATTTCTTGACTTTTTTTGCCCAATTTTGACGCCTTACCATACTATGACGTTTTTTATGACTTTTTGAGGTGAAAAAAAAAATTTCACTATTTTTGGCCGATTTTGACGCCTTACTATAGTATGATGTTTTTTATGACTTTTTGAGGTAAAAAAATTTTTGACTTTTTTGGCCAATTTTGAAGCCTTACTATACTATATACTATGTTTTTTTGATGACTTTCTGAGGTCAAAATTTTTTTTTTTGCCCCGATTTTGACGCCTTTACTATACTATGACATTTTTTCATGACTTTTTGAGGTGAAAAAATTTTTCACTTTTTTGCCTGATTTTGACGCCTTACTACTACTATGACGTTTTCATGACTTTTTGAGGTGAAAAAAAAATTTTCACTTTTTTGGCCAATTTTGACGCCTTACTATACTATGACGTTTTTCATGACTTTTTGAGGTGAAAAAAAAATTTCCCTTTTTTTGGCCGATTTTGACGCCTTACTATACTATGACGTTTTTTATGACTTTTTGAGGTGAAAAAAAAATTTCACTTTTTTTGTCCGATTTTGACGCCTTACTATACTATGACGTTTTTTTGACTTTTTGAGGTGAAAAAAAATTTCACTTTTTTTGGCCGATTTTGACGCCTTACTATACTATGACGTTTTTTGACTTTTTGAGGTGAAAAAAAATGTCACTTTTTTTGGCCGATTTTGACGCCTTACTATACTATGACGTTTTTTGATGACATTTTGGTAAAAAAAATTTTCACTTTTTTTAGGCCGATTTTGACGCCTTACTACTATACTATGACGTTTTTTTATGACATTTTGAGGTCAAAAAATTTTTGAATTTTTTGCCCATTTTGAAGCCTTACTATACTATGACGTTTTTATGACTTTTTGAGGTGAAAAAAAAAATTTCATTTTTTTTGCCCAATTTTGACGCCTTACTACTACACTATGACGCTTTTTATGACTTTTTGAGGTGAAAAAATGTCACTTTTTTTTGCCGATTTTGACGCCTTTACTATACTATGACGTTTTTTTTGATGACTTTTTGAGGTCAAAAAAAAATCTTGAATTTTTTGCCAATTTTGACGCCTTACTATACTATGACGTTTTTATGACATTTTTTTGAGGTCAAAAAAATTTCAGTTTTTTTTGCCCGATTTTGACGCCTTACTATACTATGACGTTTTTTTATGACATTTTGAGGTAAAAAAAATTTCACTTTTTTTTTGGCCGATTTTGACGCCTTTACTATATATGATGCGTTTTTATGACTGTTTGAGGTAAAAAATTCTGACTTTTTTTGCCGATTTTGACGCCTTACTATACTATACTATGACGTTTTTTATGACTTTTGAGGTCAAAGATTTTTTTTTTTTGATTTTTGACGCCTTACTATACTATGACGCGTTTTTATGACTTTTTGAGGTGAAAAAAAATGTCACTTTTTTTTTGGCCGATTTTGACGCCTTACTACTATACTATGACGTTTTTTTGATGACATTTTTTGAGGTCAAAAATGAATTTTTTGAGGTTTTTCCCTTTTTTTTGGCCGATTTTGACGCTTCTTTACTATACTATGACGCGTTTTTATGACTTTTTGAGGTGAAAAAAATTTTTCCTTTTTTTGCCCGATTTTGACGCCTTACTATACTATGACGTTTTTATGACTTTTTGAGGTGAAAAAATTTCACTTTTTTTGCCCGATTTTGACGCCTCTTACTATACTATGACGTTTTTTTATGACTTTTTGAGGTGAAAAAAATTTCACTTTTTTTGGCCGATTTTGACGCCTTTACTATACTATGACGTTTTTTTATGACTTTTTGAGGTGAAAAAAATTTTCACTTTTTTTTTGTCGATTTTGACGCCTTACTATACTATGACGTTTTTATGACTTTTTGAGGTGAAAAAATTTTTCACTTTTTTTTTTGGCGATTTTGACGCCTTACTATACTATGACGCTTTTTTATGACTTTTTGAGGTGAAAAAAATTTTTGACTTTTTTTGGCCGATTTTGACGCCTTACTATACTATGATGACTTTTTGAGGTGAAACTTTTTTTTTGAGGTGAAAAAAACTATTTTTTTTTTTGACTTTTTGAGCCAATTTTTGACTTTTTTACTATACTATATACTATGCGTTTTTTTATGACTTTTTGAGGTGAAAAAAATTTCACTTTTTTTTGTCCGATTTTGACGCCTTACTATACTATGACGTTTTTTTACTTTTTTTGAGGTGAAAAAAATGTCACTTTTTTTTGCCGATTTTGACGCCTTACTATACTATGACGTTTTTTGACTTTTTTGAGGTGAAAAAAATGTCACTTTTTTTTGCCCGATTTTGACGCCTTACTATACTATGACGTTTTTTTTGACTTTTTGAGGTGAAAAAAAATGTCACTTTTTTTGCCCGATTTTGACGCCTTACTATACTATGACGTTTTTGATGACATTTTGAGGTAAAAAAAAAATTTCTGACTTTTTTTGGCCGATTTTGAAGCCTTACTATACTATGACGTTTTATGACTTTTGAGGTCAAAAAAATTTTGCCCGATTTTGACGCTTTTGAAGCTATACTACTATGACATTTTTCATGACTTTTTGAGGTGAAAAAAATTTTTCACTTTTTTTGCCTGATTTTGACGCCTTACTATACTATGACGTTTTTTAATGACTTTTTGAGGTGAAAAAAAATGTCACTTTTTTTGGCCAATTTTGACGCCTTACTATACTATGACGTTTTTTATGACTTTTTGAGGTGAAAAAAAAATTTCACTTTTTTTGCCCGATTTTGACTTCTTCCTATACTATGACGTTTTTATGACATTTTGAAGTCAAAAAAAAAATTTTTTGACTTTTGTTGCCCGATTTTGACGCCTTACTATACTATGACGTTTTTTTATGACATTTTGAGGTCAAAAATTTTTTGACTTTTTTGTTCGATTTTGACATACTATATGCGTTTTATAGTATGACATTTTTTTGACATCATGACTTTTTTTGAGTTGTAAAAAAATGTCACTTTTTTTGCCCGATTTTGACGCCTTACTATACTATGACGTTTTTCAAGACTTTTTGAGGTGAAAAAAAAATGTCACTTTTTTTGCCCGATTTTGACGCCTTACTATCTATGACCTTTTTCTATGACTTTTTGAGGTGAAAAAAAAATTTCACTTTTTTTGGCCGATTTTGACGCCTTACTATACTATGACGTTTTTTATGACCTTTTGAGGTCAAAAAATTTTTTTTGACTTTTTTTGCCCGATTTTGACGCCTTACTATACTATACTATGACGTTTTTCATGACATTTTGAGGTCAAAAAAATATTTCAGTTTTGTTGGCCGATTTTGATGCCTTACTATACTATGACGTTTTTTATGACTTTTTGAGGTCAAAAAAATTTCTTGACTTTTTTTGCCCAATTTTGACGCCTTACCATACTATGACGTTTTTTATGACTTTTTGAGGTGAAAAAAAAAATTTCACTATTTTTGGCCGATTTTGACGCCTTACTATAGTATGATGTTTTTTATGACTTTTTGAGGTAAAAAAACTTTCTGACTTTTTTTGGCCAATTTTGAAGCCTTACTATACTATGACGTTTTTATGACTTTCTGAGGTCAAAGATTTTTTTGCCCGATTTTGACGCCTTACTATACTATGACATTTTTCATGACTTTTTGAGGTGAAAAAAATTTTCACTTTTTTTGCCTGATTTTGACGCCTTACTATACTATGACGTTTTTTCATGACTTTTTGAGGTGAAAAAATGTCACTTTTTTGCCAATTTTTGACGCCTTTACTATACTATGACGTTTTTCATGACTTTTTGAGGTGAAAAAAAAATTCCCTTTTTTTTGGCCGATTTTGACGCCTTACTATACTATGACGTTTTTTATGACTTTTTGAGGTGAAAAAAAAATTTCACTTTTTTTGTCCGATTTTGACGCCTTACTATACTATGACGTTTTTTTGACTTTTTGAGGTGAAAAAAAATTTCACTTTTTTTGGCCGATTTTGACGCCTTACTATACTATGACGTTTTTTGACTTTTTGAGGTGAAAAAAAATGTCACTTTTTTTGGCCGATTTTGACGCCTTACTATACTATGACGTTTTTGATGACATTTTGAGGTAAAAAAAAAATTTCAGTTTTGTAGGCCGATTTTGACGCCTTACTATACTATGACGTTTTTTATGACTTTTTGAGGTCAAAAAAATTTCTTGAATTTTTTTGCCCAATTTTGAAGCCTTACTATACTATGACCTTTTTTATGACTTTTTGAGGTGAAAAAAAAATTTCATTTTTTTTGCCCGATTTTGACGCCTTACTACACTATGACGTTTTTTGACTTTTTGAGGTGAAAAAAAATGTCACTTTTTTTGGCCGATTTTGACGCCTTACTATACTATGACGTTTTTTATGACTTTTTGAGGTCAAAAAATTTCTTGAATTTTTTTTGCCCAATTTTGACGCCTTTACTATACTATATGACGTTTTTTATGACATTTTGAGGTAAAAAAAAAATTTCAGTTTTTTTTGGCCGATTTTGACGCCTTACTATACTATGACGTTTTTTATGACTTTTTGAGGTGAAAAAAAAATTTCACTTTTTTTGCCCGATTTTGACGCCTTACTATACTATGACGTTTTTTATGACTTTTTGAGGTGAAAAAAAAATTCTTTTTTTTGTCCTTTTTTGACGCCTTTACTATACTATGAAAAGACTTTTTGAGGTGAAAAAAATGTCACTTTTTTTTCTGATTTTTGACGCCTTACTATCTATGACCTTTTTCTATGACTTTTTGAGGTGAAAAAAAATTTCACTTTTTTTTGGCCGATTTTTGACGCTTTACTATACTATGACGCTTTTTTATGACCTTTTGAGGTCAAAAAATTTTTTGACTTTTTTTGCCCGATTTTGACGCCTTACTATACTATGACGTTTTTCATGACATTTTGAGGTCAAAAAAAAATTTCAGTTTTGTTGGCCGATTTTGATGCCTTACTATACTATGACGTTTTTTATGACTTTTTGAGGTCAAAAAAATTTCTTGACTTTTTTTGCCCAATTTTGACGCCTTACCATACTATGACGTTTTTTATGACTTTTTGAGGTGAAAAAAAAAATTTCACTATTTTTGGCCGATTTTGACGCCTTACTATAGTATGATGTTTTTTATGACTTTTTGAGGTAAAAAATTTCTGACTTTTTTTGGCCAATTTTGAAGCCTTACTATACTATGACGTTTTTATGACTTTCTGAGGTCAAAGATTTTTTTTTTTTATGCCCGATTTTGACGCCTTTACTATACTATGACATTTTTCATGACTTTTTGAGGTGAAAAAAATTTTTCACTTTTTTTGCCTGATTTTGACGCCTTACTATACTATGACGTTTTTCATGACTTTTTGAGGTGAAAAAAAAATGTCACTTTTTTTGGCCAATTTTGACGCTTTTTACTATACTATGACGCGTTTTTCATGACTTTTTGAGGTGAAAAAAAATTTCCCTTTTTTGCCGATTTTGACGCCTTACTATACTATGACGTTTTTTATGACTTTTTGAGGTGAAAAAAAAATTTCACTTTTTTTGTCCGATTTTGACGCCTTACTACTATACTATGACGCTTTTTTGACTTTTTGAGGTGAAAAAAATTTCACTTTTTTTGGCCGATTTTGACGCCTTACTATACTATGACGTTTTTGACTTTTTGAGGTGAAAAAAAATCACTTTTTTTTTTTTTTCCGATTTTGACGCCTTACTATACTATAGCGTTTTTTGATGACATTTTGAGGTAAAAAAAATTTCAGTTTTGTAGGCCGATTTTGACGCCTTACTATACTATGACGTTTTTTATGACTTTTTGAGGTCAAAAAAATTTCTTGAATTTTTTTGCCCAATTTTGAAGCCTTACTATACTATGACCTTTTTTATGACTTTTTGAGGTGAAAAAAAAATTTCATTTTTTTTGCCCGATTTTGACGCCTTACTACACTATGACGTTTTTTGACTTTTTGAGGTGAAAAAAAATGTCACTTTTTTTGGCCGATTTTGACGCCTTACTATACTATGACGTTTTTTATGACTTTTTGAGGTCAAAAAAATTTCTTGAATTTTTTTGCCCAATTTTGACGCCTTACTATACTATGACGTTTTTTATGACATTTTGAGGTGAAAAAAAAATTTCAGTTTTTTTGCCCGATTTTGACGCCTTACTATACTATGACGTTTTTTATGACATTTTGAGGTAAAAAAAAATGCCACTTTTTTTGGCCGATTTTGACGCCTTACTATAGTATGACGTTTTTTATGACTGTTTGAGGTAAAAAAAATTTCTGACTTTTTTTGGCCGATTTTGAAGCCTTACTATACTATGACGTTTTTTATGACTTTTTGAGGTCAAAGATTTTTTTGCCCGATTTTGACGCCTTACTATACTATGACGTACTTTATGACTTTTTGAGGTGAAAAAAAAATGTCACTTTTTTTGCCCGATTTTGACGCCTTACTATACTATGACGTCTTTGATGACATTTTGAGGTCAAAAAAAAATTTCAGTTTTGTTGGCCGATTTTGACGCCTTACTATACTATGACGTTTTTTATGACTTTTTGAGGTCAAAAAAATTTCTTGAATTTTTTTGCCCAATTTTGAAGCCTTACTATAGTATGACCTTTTTTATGACTTTTTGAGGTGAAAAAAAAATTTCATTTTTTTTGCCCGATTTTGACGCCTTACTATACTATGACGTACTTTATGACTTTTTGAGGTGAAAAAAAATTTCACTTTTTTTGGCCCGATTTTTTACGCCTTACTATACTATGACATTTTTCATGACTTTTTGAGGTGAAAAAAATTTTTCACTTTTTTTGCCCGATTTTGACGCCTTACTATACTTTTTATGACTTTTTGAGGTGAAAAAATTTCTGATTTTTTTTTGCCCGATTTTTACGCCTTACTATACTATGATGTTTTTTGACTTTTTGAGGTGAAAAAAAAAATTCACTCTTTTTGCCCGATTTTGACGCCTTACTATACTATGACGTACTTTATGACTTTTTGAGGTGAAAAAAAAATTTCACTCTTTTTGCCCGATTTTGATGCCTTACTATACTATGACGTTTTTGATGACTTTTTGAGATCAAAAAATTTCTTGAATTTTTTTTGCCCGATTTTGACGCCTTACTATACTATGACGTTTTTTATGACTTTTTTTTGCCCGATTTTGACGCCTTACTATACTATGATGTTTTTGATGACATTTTGAGGTCAAAAAAATTTCTGACTTTTTTTGCCCGATTTTGACGCCTTACTATACTATGACGTTTTTTATGACTTTTTGAGGTGAAAAAAATTTTTCACTTTTTTTGGCCGATTTTGACGCCTTACTATACTATGACGTACTTTTTGACTTTTTGAGGTCAAAAATTTTTTGGACTTTTTTTGCCCGATTTTGACGCCTTACTATACTATGACGTTTTTGATGACATTTTGAGGTCAAAAAAATTTCTGACTTTTTTTGCCCGATTTTGACGCCTTACTATACTTTGATGTTTTTTATGACTTTTTGAGTTGTAAAAAAAATTTCACTTTTTTTGCCCGATTTTGACGCCTTACTATACTATGACGTTTTTTATGACTTTTTGAGGTGAAAAAAAAATTTCACTTTTTTTTACCCGAGTTTGATGCCTTACTATACTATGACGTTTTTTATGACTTTTTGAGGTGAAAAAAAAATTTCCCTTTTTTTGCCCGATTTTGACGCCTTACTATACTATGACAATTTATATGACATTTTGAGGCCATAATATTTAATTTACTATTAACAGTAATGTAATAATATTTTGTTTTTGGTGGGTTTTTTGTTGTTTAACTCGAAAACATGGACATGGAGCAGCGTTGCTATCAAGGCATCACACAACATAAATCTGTTATTATTTGTGTTTTGGGTTTAGCTGTTGTTGCCACATGTTTTACATGCATGTAGTGATCCTCACGAAAAAACGTTAAATCGGGTGAAACTGTTCAAACATTTTGTAGTGTGACGATCATCTCCAACGCAGTCAACCTATTTGAAGTGTCATGTACAAGCTACAGCTTAAACAGCTGCTGTTCCTGGTGTAGTCAGTCACACTGCGGGGCAGGTGGGTGTTCAGCTCACAACTGGAGGAGAAGTGGATGAAAATATTTATATAAATATTTTGTAAAAGATAAAGACCATGAACTGTTTAAACTGCCAATGTTCGATTCATGTCAAATTTTATTTTCATTAAAGATGTGGAATTTACTGCTTCTGTTGAATTCATTATTTTAACAAATTTAATTTCATTCGCTTCAGACTTGAGTGTGGCTTATTATATTACAGAGATATTAACCATAAATACAGTTTCAAACTGCAAATAACAAAATACAGATCATAGAAATGTCTCATCTTCACTGTTAGCATTTTAAACTGTGTCAAACAATGGACAACCATTTCTTGGTCACCATATGTATATATAATTTTTGTAACCAAGAACAATTAATGTGAAATTAGACATAACAGAAATGGTTTACTGTTCATTTAATAGCAGAGATAACAGAAAAAATGACTTGCCTTCACATAAATAATAATATATAATAATAATAATAATAATAATAAAAACATTTCACTGGAATCAACCCATGTGGACAACTTTCAGACCTGACAGTGAATAATCTTCTTTCATTTTTCTTTCTACTTTTTCACAGCACCACTTTGTTTTGGTTTATATCTCTGATCTTTAAGGCAGGAGACACAAAAGAGGGACTGAAGAAACTACAATGACGGGCGTGTCCTTCACTGACACTTACCTACACTACACTAATCAGAGGCTCCAGGCTCTAAACAAACAGGACTGAACTTCACTCCTTTTCCTGCTGCTCTCAGCGAGTCCTTACAACTCGCTCCTTGCACAATATGGCGACCGCTGACGTTAGAACTTCAGTGTGTGGGCCAGTACTTCCAGTCAAAACTTCCGGTGATCTAACAGCAACAGTGGAAGACAGCGAGAGCGAGAGACCACAGTGATCAAGTTACATTAACAGAGGGCTTATTTTATTTTACTTACATAGCACTAGCTATGTAGCTAACATTTAGGTCAGTTGTCCTGTAGATGTTTTAGAATTATCCATTTTTTTTTCAACGTTTGACGCTTTTAGTTGAGGTGCATACGAACAAAACAAAAAAACACGGCACCCTGAAAAAAGCGCTAACTTTTCTCGACCAGAAGAAATGATTCAATCTGGGGCAGAGAAAGCAGAACCTATCGCTGTCCGACACTACGTTTAGACCAGGGGTCGGCAACCCACAGCTCCAGAGCTGTCTGCTGTGGCTCCCTGTGACTTTGGAAAATAAACAGAGTATTTAAATTAAATGTATTTTTATTTTAGTTTGTTGGTTTTTTAAATGTAATTCTAAATTTGAAGATTATAGCAATCTTGTAATTACAGAACTCTAATGTAGCAGAAAAACTCTTTATGAACCTGTAAACATACATTTTTTCCCCTTGGGCAACACAATCATCATCTTTGGAAAAAAAGACCCTGTATCCTACATTTCCTATAATCTTTTCATCTTTGCATCTTTTCATTTTAATTCTTCTAACATCTACAGCTCCCATGTGTCATACAGGATGTGTCTCGTCTTTCAGAGGTAACCTGGCCGTGTGGACATGTGAACATGTGTAGGACAAAGACTTCAGACAGGAGAAGTTAATCCTGTGCTTCTCAATTATTTTCTGTTACGCCCCCCCCCGCTTTATATGACACAACATGAGCAGAATAAGGATCATCATCATTGTACTATCCTGTCTGTGTTGTGCTGAACAGCGTTAACATAAACTTTACAGCCAGCCAAACTCCTTTTCAAGAGCCAGGAAACGAGCGTACTTAAAGAAGGGACAACATTGAATCGGAGTAAAACTAGAAGTAAAAAGAGAAAACAGAGAAGAAACATTCAATAAACCGGCATGTTTAGCGCTTAGCGCTGACACGACTGACTTTTGTGACGTTTGGATGTATTGAGAAAAGAATGAATGAACGTGACGTCGTTCATTCATTCTTTTCTCAATACATCCAAACGTCACAAAAGTTATCAAATTCATTGCATTTAACTTATTAACACATATGAAACCACAATATACGCACAGTCAGTGCTTTCTGAGGAACAGCCCGACATATCATAAGTAATAAGTTACTTCCTTTACTTAACGTGTGAAAATAAAAGCCTCACTGTTTACATTACAAAACTCTAATGTAGCAGAAAAACTGAAAATGAACCTGTAAACATACATTTTTTTTTCTCTTTCTATTTTCTACAAAACTCAAATTATGCACAAAATTTTTGGGCAACACAATCATCATCTTTGGAAAAAAAACCCTGTATCCTACATTTCCTATAATACAAGCAACAGCATCTTTTCATTTGAAGTCTTCTAACATCTACAGCCCCTGTGTGTCATACAGGAGTAGAGCTGTGTTGATAAAATCGATTCTCCTATTCTAAACTGATTCTCATTTTATTTTAAGACCGATTCGTACGTGCTCGCGTACGAACTCGTGTCAAACAAACAATGAACATGGCGTCAGACAGTACGCAGTGCTTACTGTCCAGCGTAATTTAGTAATGTCCAAGTTTGTACTTTTTTATTTTTAATGTTAACTAAGCATTGTTGGTAGCTGTTTGGTAGCTTCACACCACGTGCGCATGCTTGAATTCGATGACGCGAATTCGTACGTGAGCACGTACGCATCGATCTTTACAATATAAAATGAGAATAGGAGAATCGATTTTATCAACACAGCTCTATACAGGATGTGTCTCGTCTTTCAGAGGTAACCTGGATGTGTGGACATGTGAACATGTGCAGGACAAAGACTTCAGACAGGAGAAGTTAATCCAGTGCTTCTCAATTATTTTCTGTTACGCCCCCCCACCCTCGTCTTAGCTTTCAGGTGACTTTTGTTTGTCTCATTATCGCCGTCTCAGCGAAGGACTGAGTTAATCTGATTTATAAATCAGAGCTGTTTTCAGAGGATGGAGAGTTTTAGACTCACGAGGAGGAAGATTAACTCACAGATTCAAAGTGTGTGACAGTGTTAATGACTGACAGCTGGAGAACTCACTTATGACGAATCCAGAGAAAGCCCAGTTTATCCATCCACCAATCAGAATCATGGGCAGGACGTTGGTCAGGTTACCCTTCATCATGTCCGTCAACATGCTGGTATCTGAAACACAAACACACCGACACTTTAATGCTGGTGTGACACAAAGGCAAAGGACAGTCTGTAAGATGTGGACATGTCCAGGTAAACACTGTTCTCACACACACACACACACACACACACACACACACACACACACACACACCTGTCATGGGGTTCTTGGGGACAACCTTCCTCTTGACCTTCTTGAAGAAGCCGGTCTCTGCGTTGTTGAAGTAATGTTTCCTCATGGCGAAAGACTGAAACAGTAAAAACACATCACAGTTCTCATCATGTTTGCAAACACACAGCTCACAGCTTCTTCTTCACCTGGTCACAGAGACCACTGCAGACCTGAGCAACATAAAAGTAATAAAGATAATACTTTATTGATCCTCAGAGGAAAAATAAATAACACATTTCACAAGAAACTAGAAAAAAGATATAAAGTAAGTAACAAATAAGCTAAAAAAAAAAAAAAAGATAAAATATAGAATATACAGAATAACCATAAAAAGAAATGAAATGCACAGCGGTGTAATTACGTCCTACATCATGAATATCATGAAAAAGAAATACTAACAACTCCAATAGGAGAATTACTATTGCACAAGAAAAAAACGGTACTGTTAAGGATACTTTTATTATTGCACCTGTTATTGCAATACTGTTCATATTTATTGCACATGAGAAAAAACTGTTACTATTGCACAAGAGAGGGAGCATGATGAAAAAAATTAACAGCAGAAGTGAGCAGTCCTATGTGACGCTGTTGTTATACAGTCTGACTGCTGTCGGGACAAAGGACCTCCGGTAGCGTTAATCTAAGTCATCAGGAAACTTTTGGGCATCAAAATGACAACAGTTTGTCCTGCCGGCAGAATGATGACAAGTTAAGACGAAGGAGTCGTTTTCAGCTGCTTGATCTGAATTAGTATACAAATTAAGTATATTAGCTCTTGTAGCAGCAACAAATAAAGGGTTTTCAAATCTCAAACATCCCGAGGGGTGGACGCGACGGAGCTTCCGCCCCTCGGTACAACAGCTTAGCTGTCTTGCTTCGTGGTGTTTCTACTGCCAACTATTTCCACACAGCGACATGTTGTGCTGGAAAGTTGGTTAGCCACGGTGCTGCTCAATACTCGCCCGCTGGCTGGCTGCAAACTGTGGAGTGGATTTCCTGAACGGCGGCGTGTCTATTACTCCGCGTCACGTTGAGACACGCCTCCGTTCAGGAAATCCATCCCACAGTTTGCAGCCAGTTAGCAGAGCAGCCGGCAGGGAATCACCTGTCAAGTCATTTCAACATTAAAGCACAGACATGGTTCATGGATCGGAAATTTCTGATCCGTGAATTGCACTGGGGCGGCACAGTGGTGCAGTGGTTAGCACATGCAGGGGTTAGGTTAATTGGCTACTCTAAATTGCCCGTAGGTGTGAGAATGTGAGTGTGTGTGTGTGGTTGTCTGTGTGTGTCAGCGACCAGTCCAGGGTGTACTCCGCCTCTCGCCCATAGTCAGCCGGGATAGGCTCCAGCTCCCCCGCAACCCTGACGGATTAAGCCGTAAAAAACTACTCTAAGCGGTAGATTACTCTTTAACATGAACCACATCAGACATACAGTAATATATGTAATACTGTCCAGAGTTGTAAAACCCTGTCTCAGAGCATTAGAAACCTCTGCGCTGTGTTTTGGCGTCTGATCAGCCGTCGGACTCTTGCACATGTTACTGCAGCCCCTCTCGTGTTTAACACAGTGCTGTGATTGATTTGAACTGATAAATAATAATAAACAATAAAATCTATCATATTCCCAAACTCTGAATCCCAACCAGCGTGTGTGAGTTTACCTGTCGGGGGATGTACTTTCCATTCTCCCTGAGGACGCGGCTGCGCAGGAGAACCTGGCTGAACACAAACATCAACATGACTTCAGATTAGTACCAGTACAGTTCACCAGGCAGCCGATCAGCAACACAGGCTGTGTTCTGACAGGCAGAGGAGAGCCCGCAGGAAAAACAGCAACCACAATCTGCATCACAACTACGAAAGGTCAAATTTCAGAGTCACTGTATTGTTCCTGCACAGAAGATGAACAAGGGACATTTCTTTAGTTAGTTCAAACTTTGTCTCACCTGTCAGAAACCTGCTCCAGGTCGACCTTTTTGTCACTGTGGAGCAGCTGGGTAACATAGTGACGTATGATCCCGACAAAGAAGGTGATGAAGACAATGGGCAGGACCACCCACAGCCGAATACTGGAGTCCAGTAAGAGCTCCGGACCGGCCATCGCTCTTTGCTCAACCAGCCAACCAGATCAGGCGAAGAGACGCTCTGATGGAGGTTAAAAACAATTTGATTCGATTATTTACAGGGCATCTTTACTTTCTAAAAAAAAAAAAAGTCAAGTTGTAAAATCTTTTGATGCAGCGAGTAGAACATTAAGATAGAGATACGAAAACTCCGAGTCCAGCGAGAAGCCACGAACACTGAAAAAAAAATGAGGCAGGCAGAAACCAAAACACAATTTAGAAAATTATATATCGAGAACTTTTTTAATTTTAGTACATTTCCCCATTGTACTTTAGTAAAACTGTCAGTGCAGGACTTTTACATGTGATGGGGCATCTTGAAAGCGGTATTAGTACTTTAACTTCCGTCAAGGACCTGAATACTTCATCCACTGCTGTTAAGCAGCTGTATAACGTTACCTGTTCATATGAATCTATAGCCTGTTCACTCCGTCCAGCTCTGACTCAGTGACATTTAAAACGAACTGACCGGCAAATCAAAACACACCAACCGGGCACAACTACAGCTCCGGTCGTAAGCTTTAGCAGCTCTAACCGTAAATGAACTGACCTTCTCCTGACACCTGATCAGCCTTCATTCAACAGCAACCAGCTAAAGTTAGCATTAGCAAACCGGCTAACTTAGCTTTTTAACCTACTTACTCTTTCACCCTGTGAATAACGTTTCTATAAAGTGTTTCATCGACAGTCCGGTTTGTTTTATAGACTTTGATATGCAGTCGGATGAGGAGGGTTTTCGAAATGCAGTGTTTTGAATTAACGTAGCTTACCACATATATGAAGTTTGTGAATTAGCACCACAACAAACACGTTCCGCAGTTTAAAATACACTGAGGCGAAGAAGACGCACTTCCGGTTCAAGCGGAAACACCGGACACGTAAAAGAGGTGACGTAAAATAAAATAAAATAAAAATGATAAAATAACACGAAATGAATCTTTTTAATACATTGTGAGCTTTCTCAGCATATAACAGTCTGTTTTTTCCAACATATTTTTTTCCACCATGAGGTTTTACAGCATTAAAGCTGTAAACACTTTCTCGGTCCCGTCATTTATTTATTTTTTGTATCCTGATTTTACCTCAGTTTGAAATGAAGCTCTCAGCATCAGCGTGATTCCCACATCTGAAGACTAAAATAACGGACTAAATAATGTGCACCCCTCAGAGGAGGGAGGCTTTAATACTGATTTAGATACAAGAATTTTTCAGTCAAACCAGTTATGCAGCCGGGCTCTCAAGTCTCACGCATTGAGCTTTTCGGTCTTTTGTCACGCACTCCATGATAACGCTAAGCTAAGCTGACAACATCCGTACTTCAGTTTGGTATTTCACAAACAGATATGAGGTTAATATCCATCAAACGTCTTTATCATTATCAGTAAATCAATGTATTTCCTAACGTGTTGGCGTGTTCCTTTAAGCTTGTGATTGTTGGTAAATTTTCATTCTTTATTTTGTTGTTTCAGATCATCTGAAGTCACCAGTCACTGTAATGTTAAGGTTGTGTAGTGTGAGAATGTGTGTGTGTGTGTGTGTGTGTGTGTGTGAAATCACCCAAACAAAAGAGGACACATCTTTCCATCAACATGAACAGATTTTTATATCTTTAGAGCAATAAATATTTCCACTTTTTCATATCTCTGCCGTTTCAAAAACAAAGTACAAGTAATATATATTTATATACACAGCTAAAATTTTCAATACATAATTTTTAAAATAATGTTGTCTCTGTTGACACATATTTGACACTGTACTCGTACAATTTTACAAGGACTTTTCCAGTCTCTCTTTGCTCTACATTATAAACAAGAAATATTTTTTTTTACTCCATAAAGCGGTCCATTGTGTTGTTACGTACAACTTAGACACAGAGTCCACGCCCTTGTCTAGATACACACAACACAGACAGCCTTTACACAGGAACAGAAGACTCCAACTTTTTTTACTTTATTTGAAGCAGATCTGATGTGCTTTATTTTTTTAATGTTCCCTGTTTTGCCTGCAACTGACAAACCAGATCTGTTTCTACTGGCATTAAAAATCTTCCGTTCCTGGTGTAACCCCAGCCAGAGACAAACTGCCTGCCGCCGAGCAAAGTGAGTACTCGCATTGTTATTTTTCATATAATGATGGTTATGTACATTCATGTTTATAATACAATTTCATTCAGTGCAGATACTGTAATAAATACCACATGCAAACTGATAGTGGAGAGCAGACCCGGGCAGGAAAAAAATATTTCAACTAAGGATTTAAAGGACCATACCTGGGTTTTTGCATGTTCTTTAACTGCTCATACCGTACATTACTTCCACAAACAATTGCAATGCAAATGCATTTTAGATTGATTTTTACCTTCTAGGCATTTCATTTATTTCAGTCAAATCTACCTGCAGATAGCCAATCCATCACAGTGATTCTGAATGTAACCATTACATTTGAGAATTGATAGCTGCAGGTATTGCATTGATAAACTTTGCTGTCAACAAATCTACCCTATAATTAACAAAATAAGTAAACAGACACGGTAAAAAGGGAAAAAAAGAGAAAGAGAGTTTGGTCATTTTTTGCATTAAAGTGTTAAGTGTTTGTTAATCTGCAGCTGGCTGTCAAATCTCAAATGTCAGAGTTTTTTCCAAAGACTTTTTGTTGAGAACTATGAAAAAAAAAAGGTAAACTAGTTTGCAGGTCTAGTTTAGTGGTTACCTAGACCTGCAAGTGGTTATACCAGGGTCCAAGCACCCAGTGCAACTCAGAACCAAAGGTGCAACAACTCACCAGGAGGCCAAGGTCATGGCTGAGCATGTGCTGGTTTGTACACCTGAGCAGCCTCAGACACCTTGTGGTGAACACTGCCATGGCTGCATGAACCTCTAATAAATGTTGACAGTGATGGATTATTTATCAGCAGCAAGAGTCAAGTCTCTGCAACTTGATTTTAAGTTATGATCTGGAAAAGTGTTGGCAGTAATGTACAATAGATATGATTTGTAGTTAATAGGATATAACATGCAAAACCATTGGGTATGGAGCTTTAAAATGGGAACTTTAATGAGAATGTGCTTGATTTAGCTTTGGGCATGCAGTGGAACAGGGTGACATGTTGTGTATTCCCTTACGAGGTAGGTTTGATCCAGGGCTCCTCGAGAACTTTGTCTTTTTATTTCAAGTGTGTTTAGTTACTTATATTCGTCTGGATCAGACACGGTGTTTTTGTGAGGCCCCTGCAAAGAAGCAGAGTGTTTCCACAGGTGATTGTGGAGACCAATGGGGACCCAGCGGTCCAGAATTCCTAGCGTCTCAACATGTATTGTGTGAACGGTTTCAAAAGGTTGTTTGGTAGCAGGCGTGTTGCTTGTTTCCATTAAAAGGTTGGTGAGAGGCTTCGCTGAGGCTTCATGATGATTCAGAGGTGTGCAGGCGTGTGTTTACGTGAGAAAACGGGGTGAGTGAAAGTAATTATCACAGTCTGTTTTAAAAATATTAGAACAAGTTGTATGTTAGTCACAGAAAATTCTTGGTTTTGTTGCAAACATATTAAAAATTAAAAAGATTTTAGTACTTCCATAAGATGCCCAAATCAGAAAAGAAAATAATCATCTCACACTCGTAAGCACATAACAAAATTAAAAATGCTAAAAATACAAAACAGCCCAAGGAGTACGTTATGTTAGTAGAAGCTTGCCACACAACAATATTGATAATAATATCAGTAACACACTCTAAAAAGTCAAAGGGGTTCTTCAGATTGAAAATAACAGGGGAGCCAAGATGGTTCCCTGAGGAACTCCGTCAGCTGATTATAATTTGTGACGGATTTTCCACTAATCTCAAACACAAAGGGCTTCTACAAAAAACATTTTAGGGATTTTTATTCTTTTGCTTTTCTGGATAGGAACCCTAAGATGCTCGAATATCCTGAAGAACCCTGATGAACCTGTGGTTTTTAGAGTATACATTTTGTTAATTCAAGCAATTCTGAACTTCAGTTACAGATTGATGCTGTTGGCCCCATTGAAAATAGAACACACTGTACAGTTAATATCTACAGTTGGCGCATTCATGTAATCACAGGGAAACCAGAAATGAGTCATTAATATTTGCATTCAGAGCATCAAAGAATTTCCCATCATCCACCAGTTAAACACTGGTAAAATATTTATGAGGCTGTGTAAACCAGTCACTTTGACAGGAAAGCAACCAGCACTGAGTGGTTTGTTTCTAGTCAAAAAGTACAAATGGCTGGTAAAATAGTTCAAGTGGTTGAAGAGCTTTCTACCAGTCACCATGGGCTTCCTGCCCTGACATCGGCTGATCTTCACTGAATGGAAAAAAAAGAGAAAATACACTTGAATACTGGCATGGTGGGTTTAACTTAAAGTGCAAAAATAATGTGTAAAAATGAGTTTGTTCAAAAATATTTCACTTAGTGTTGCGTGACAATGAAACGTGCTCTGCACTCCAGTCCTTCGTGATGTTAGCAAGTCCTTCAAGACGGAAAAGTCTAGTTTTCAGGTTCCTTTGGATGATGAGGGAGATGACGGGCTCAGTCCTTCTGCCAGATTAAAACAATGCAGTAAAGGGTTTGATATTTGTTCTTGTAGAAGATACAATCAATCAATACATCATTGATTTAGATGCTGAATTGTCTTTATATTCCAAGGTTGAACATTATCTTTAAAGATCATTTTATATTTTACCATCTTTGCATCTGAAGGCACCTTATTCTCCATTTTTCAACTCAACAAGTTCTGAATGTGGGATTAAACTTTGTTCATCAAAAAGATTTGACATCCTGTAGAGTGAAACTGACAGTCTGGACTGGGTGAGAAATTAACCATTAATGTTTATTAGCTGAACACTGGTAAATGCTTGTCTGTGGCCAGTGAAACATGGTTACACATGCTTTTGTGAGTCTACATTTTTGTACACTTAAATTTTAGGGAAGCCAAGGGTGTTGTGGCTTAGGCTAAAAAAATTTAAAAGTTGTCAAAATTATAACTGATCTTGAGAATATACGTAGCTTATATTTAATTTTTATAATCTCATTGTCCTGATGATTTAACTGTAACTTCATCAGAAGATACTCAACACAGTTTTGTGCGAGAGTTCTGCCTCTTCTGTTGCTCTTCCTCAGGTTTCTCTCTTTTGTCTTTGTTTTGTTTTTCGTTTTTTTCCTCCAGATCTGAATCAAGGGTCTAAGGAGAGAATGTGTCGTATGTTAAACAGGTGTCTGGAACTGTCTGAGGCCTGAACATACATTGGTCAAATAAGAGCCCTTACGAAATGGATATGGAATTTTTGTTTGGATGATGCACAATTTGGATTTTCTAAACGGAATATAACCTTTGTCAGGTTAATTTCCCACCCAGTTAAAGTTTCCAGCGATGAACATTTTGAGATGTGCATGTGGAGTTACATTATACGAAGATCTTGTTCAATTTAACCTGAAACAGCATTTGCATGACTTTGTGACTATGACTGAGTGTCTTTGTTTAGGTACTGTAGCTCCCTGGCTTCATCAAAGGCAGAAAAGCCAGTAAAAGAAAAGACTCTGTTTCCCAGACTGCACCCTGTTTGGCACCTTTCAGCATAATCTCCTTCCCTGGCAACATAGAGGGTCACATACAATATGGAGCATTAAATACAGTTGACATATAGTTTCTGACAAATTCAGGTTTATACTTTCATATATTTAGGATACTAATGAGGGGGAACATTCACTGCTTTAGTACAAATTATCAAAGACAGCTCCCTTTACAAGAATAAATTATTGGGAAAATTGCAATGTCAAATGTCAACCGTCGTCATTTTAAAGTCTCAATCCAAAACAACAGTATAGCGCCCCCTGCTGAAACCCTGTAATCCACAAACACCAAAGGCTTTTAGTCATTTTTGCAAAACTAAAGGTAAAGAGACATCTGCAGTTTTGATCTGATGGCTTATTTGAAGTTTTAAAAAAGTTTATTGTCCATGTAGAAAGTAAACTCTTCAGTAACCTTCACTAATGCACTTTTTATGGCCAAATAAACGCTGGATTGGGGCTTTAAATTAGAACAAATCCCTCCCCCTGCATATAGGATTTTAACCATAGACGCACTGACACTCATTAGCTATTGCACAGGTCATGCATGCCTGTCTAAGACACAGAAACTGCACCATATCAATGCTAAGCACTTCTGCTTCTCAGCAGCACCTCATGGCTTGTTAATATGTCAACATCCAAAACAATGGTACAAGTGCTTTTTGTGCAGAAAACAAAGTGGTGCAAGACTAGTGTGATTTTTGGAGTATAATAAAAAGGACTCGTCCCGTTCTCAGGCTTCAAAAAAACCAGAGCTGTCCCTTCACACGACACTGTACATAGTGTTAGCATCAAGAGCTAACCCTTGTGTTAAATTCTCAGGCACTGTTCCCTTCACATCTGGTCCCTGAACCGTTTGTCCACTACAGCAACTCACAAATTCTTACTCACAATATGACACAAACACTTCCTCTGTCAATGAAAAACTACAAACATGTCCTCCTGAGTCCAGGCCGCCTCAGCAGGGCTTTACAAAGGGAAGATGAGGAGGTTTTCACCAAGACTGCAGGACTATGTGGGAGTTTTCTTCAGCTTTGTGTGGCTGAAAACGCAGTGATTTATGTTCTTGGTGCTAGTTGCTCCATGGGCAGTTTTTCCAGGAGAATTTGCCCCTGTGGGGTACAAGTGACCCAGCAAACATCTTTCAGTTCGCATGAGTCTTTCTACCTGCGAGGGAAGTGGATGTGAAAATAACACAGGCTGAGTAATTTCCTCTTCCCCGCTCTCAGTGCTCTCCTTCTCACCAGGCGACCATTTTTATACACCTGCATTTGCCCTCCCCCTCCTCCTCTCCTCCTCCCTCTCCTGCTCCCTCTCATTACTGCCCCCCGGTGGCTGACAGCGGGGTGGCGGTCCACCGTCCTTGGCTTCTGCCTTCTCACACAACCGTGCTGATCCGGCTGACGGGTTTCGATTTGGGGCCCCCTTGCCCTCCCCCCACCCCTGGGTGCGGGGATAGCGGGGCGGTCGAAGGGGGAGGTAAGGGGGAGTGCGGTGGGGGAGGTGGGATGGAGGAGAGGGGCGGATACTGAGGAGCGTAGGGCTGTGGGGGCGTCTGGGTGACGAGACGCGCCGAAGGTGTCTGGGGCGGTGGGGTGGAGAAGATGAAGTGGGTGGCAGGGGAGGCAGAGGGGGAGGGGCTGAGTGGGGAGTGTGTGTGCACGGCGTGGTTGTGAGAGTGTGTGTGAGCGTGGGGGTGGGGCTGAGAGTGCGAGATGGTTAATGGGAGCTTGGCGCCTCCACCCGGCCGCCCCGCCACGGGGTGCGAGTGGTAGAGTCCGTGTGGGGTAGTAGGGGTGACAGGGGAGTGCGGGGACAGTGGGGGGGGCGTGGTGAAGCCCATGTTGTAGCGTGGGTGCTGGATGGCGCCATGTTGCATCCTCTGATGCTGCTGGGTATGAGAGGGAGCGCAGACGGATGGGCCCTGCCGCCGGGGCACGGAGAACCTGTGCGAGAGGACGTGGTGCTGTGGGACGCTCTGCATGTGGTAGCGGTGATGGTGGTGGTAAGGTGGGGGTGGCGTCTGCTGCTGCTGGTGCCCAGTAACACTGACTCCGCCTCCTCCACTGTTGCCGTGGCAATACTGGGCGTGCAAAGCCTGGAGTTTGGACGGTCCCCCTCCCGTACCTCCTCCCCCTCCAACTCCTCCCGAGTCCAACTGGCCGAGGTTGGCCGATGGGGAGGGGCATGGGGAAGGGGAGGATGGGTGGGGGATGGGAGGCGCGGGGGCGGGGTAGTGGGGGGGTGATGATATCATCAGGGGACTCGGGGGACCCTGTGGAGTTGGCGACGTCATCGTCAGGGGACCAGGAACCTTGCCTCTGCGGCTGCCGAAGAAATTCCCCAGCAGGCCGCCGCCAGTCGGGCCTCCCCCACCAGCCATCCCTCCTCCGCCCCCAGCCCCTCCCCCGCTCACGAGTGGGGAGGTAGTTACCCCTCCCTGGTTGTGACAGAGCCCCGGCCCACCCCCCACCCCTGTACCGGGGCTCTGAGTAGGGCGGTGCGGCCGGTAGGCTGCTGGAGACGATGGGACCATCATGGGGCTGTAGGAAAGACCTCCAGCAGGCAGGGGGCGCTGCTGGTGAGGCCGAGGGCTGCTAATAATGGAACCCTGAGAGGACGAGGGAGGAGAGGAGTTTGAAAAGAGAGGAAGGAAAGAACAAAAAAGGTAGAAAGGAAAGAGAATGAAACACAGAACCACACAACTAATTTGTTTACACTAAACACGGCTGTAAACTTTATCATACAAAACATGACTGTGTGTGTGTGTGTGTGTGTGTGTTCATGCAGGTGAAGAATAATGCATGAAGTTGACACAGACAAATGACAACACAGAGAAATATGCAGTGGACATCCTGGTAGTCCAGAGGTTACATCTGGAACATGTGGTTTGACTCAGGACGGGGACCTAACTCGCGTGTTCGCCTGTGGAAGCAACTGACGGCACGTCACAGTACGTTTACATTTGTGTTCGCATTCAGCTGTTATGAATCACACAAACAAACATGCAGTCAGCAGAGTGTGCGACATGCAGCAGTGGCATGCTGGGAGCTCACATCACATTAGCATGTTTTCAGCTTCACCCCGCAAAACTTACTTCAATGGTACTGTCCAATGACCCCACACTGTTCCTACGACCTCGCTTCCCTGTTACCCAATCAGAATGAGGCAGGGTTAAAAATTTCTTGCCAAGAAAAAGTTCCAACACATAAAATTAATTTTGATACTATAAGTGTATTTTTACTAAAAAATATAGCTGAAAATAAGCAGAAACACAACATGGGACTGATTCTGATATTGATTTATAAACATGATGTTGACCAGTATTGATAGGATATTGATGCATTGCTAATCTTATTAGTTATATCTGGCCCTTGTGTCACCACTTAAGAGCTCGACATCTAAAATCAAAAACACCTAAGATAAATTCCGGTTATCCATAAAGTGCAGTTGCCACGGTGAAATCACCTTTTAACTTTGAAGCTGTAGTTTGTGCAGCTGTCCAGCAGGTAGAGACAGAGCGTCGCAGCATCGCATCAGAGTCACATCTTACCGTATTACATTACCATGTTAGATTTCATCAGTGTTTCATCAGTTGCATAAGAGCACAGATGTAGGTTTGCACTGAGTCAGTGAGTCATCATAAAAAACTGCAGCAGTAAACAGAACATGTGTGCTGTTGTTTCACACGTGATGAAAACTGAGCTCACGCGTGTCAGAGGGAAACTTCCTGTGTAGCCTGCTCACCTGTTTCTGAGAGGTCTCTCAGCGAGGAGCTGAGTGCCGTGCGTTTCAATCCGTCCACCGAAGCGTACGTGTCATCGAGGCTCGGCCTACCCAGGGTGCCGTTCACCACCTCGCTCTTTGTGGGTCCACCGCCGGTGTTGGCCCCACCCCCTGACGTCCCGCCACCTCCAGGTCCTCCCCCCGTCAGAATGCCGGGACGCATCACACCTTTCTGCTTCTCGAGCTCGGCTGGAGGGATGGATGGAGGGATGGATGGATGGAGGGAGGAGAGTCAAAAGCAGAACATTAACACAGTCGTCCATAACGAGTGAAACAGAAAGAACAGAACTGGGTGGAAACCAGTGAATCTTCATCTATTACTGCTGCTACTAACACTGAAATAACTACCATCCCTACTACTACAGTACTCCTACAGCACCACTTCTACTACCACAGTGAAGTACACTCACACTCCACCCTGTACTTCTCCATGTCCTGGACCTCTGCGATGCTCTCTCGGAGGTCGGAGGTGAAGCGTGCTCTGTCCTGCTGGCTTGGAGCCGTGAAGACGATCAGCACCTTCCTCTCTCCTCCGGGGTTCGCCGACGTCAGTCTGATACCATGAGGGTAGTCTGGATGACACACACAAACACACACACACACACATATACACATATCATGTTACACACTGTGATTACTGCTAAAAAAGCCTCTGACCTCCCTGTGAAGAGCTGAATATCATCTGAAATGATATGAAATTCTTATCGTGGGCTACTGACATGAGATGTCAGGACGTCATGTTCAAACATCTCCTGCAGCTACAGTGACGTTTGACAGCAGGAAGAAACGTCAGTGATCTGAAACATCAGGTTTTCTCCACCTGTTCTAACACACACTTTCAATCTGCACAGTTAGCATGCTAACGTGCAGGTGGGGATAATGCTTAGATTGTTAGCATGGTGTTATTTGCTAACACAGAACACTCTTGAGGCTCTTGAGTCATTAATTTCATTCATTTTGCAGGTTTTTGGTCAGAAACTGAAGTATTAGACAAGCTGTGACCTGATGATGGCGCTAGAGGAGAAGTTAAGGTATCCATAAATTCATCCTGAGGAGAACCTGAATATCAGAGAGCACATCTCATGGTAATCCATCTAATGGCTCTAATGACATTTCAGTCAAACCTAATATTGTGCAGCAGAAATGCTGTGTTTTTCATTTTTTTCTTCTTTAAATACTTTCGACCTCTTAAGTTTATGTTGTGACCCTTTGTATGGTCCTGGCCTCTTAGTTGGGAACCACAGATCACAGAGTTTTTTCAGGAGGTCAGGTCCCTAGGATGGGTCACAGAACAAGTCTGAGGGGTCACCAGATGATTGAAGGGATAAGAAAGTAAAAACCTGCTGAAGAAAATTCTTCAGTGCTTCTGACTTTTCTCTATATCATATTTAACTGTGCATACTGTCTTTTTTTATAATGTACATATTAGAAACCTGATGGTTGTTTATATTGTACATAACTAATCTCTCTCTGCTCTGTGTGCGACTTATTTTCTCCTTCTCTGCTTTATTGTTCATTTGGTTTATTTGTTTTTACAAACTGTATTTTGTTGTACTGCTACTTGTTTGTGTGACGACAGTAAAGCTGAGTCTAATCTAATGAAATTAATCTAAACTGCTCATGAACATCACAGGACACAACCTGTGACGAGGGGACAAGAGACAAGACAGACACACGCACCATTCCACCCTCCCACCCACCCACGCATGCACGCACGCATGCACTTCCTGCTGCCTTCCCACATGATATACATATACATATACGCTCCTGCTCAAACACACAGATACATAAAGGTGCATCCACCCACAGACAATACACACACTGTACTCACCCACCCACACAGACACACACCAGCAGTCGATGTGTGATTGTGCTGATGAATCATATGGGACAATCTGTCCTGGTCACAGTCATCACCACAGTCTGCCAAGACCCATTTAGCTCCAGCTGGAGAACCAGAACTGTCAACAACAATAACTAAACAACAACAACCAGCTAACTAAACAACAAAGCAGCCACCACTGCAGCCTCAGCGCACGCTAACCACACGGTGAGGTCTGAGACAGCGCTGTGGATCCCACACACAGACCCACAAACAGCTGAACAATGGTGACCTTACCATGTGACGTAATGTCACATAATTCAGTGCAACAGAACAGAGAGGAGCTGAAACTGAAATGACTTTTAGTTAATACCTTTACAGATTTTCCTGCTTGTTTCCCTTTCAGTGGCTTTAAAAATGTTAAATTCATCTTAGTATAATAATTTTTTTTCATCTTTTATGATGTTTATAAGTGAAATATTCAAATAAAAGACTTCCTGGAGGTCCAGAGACAGAGGGGGCAGAGGTGACATCGTGTGTGGTTGGATGCGGTGATGCTGTGACCACACCAAACCGTGGAGGACAGGTGCACTGACACCTGCCGCTCTGTTAGGGGTTAAAGCCGAGAGCTCAGTTCCATGTCAGCCGTGACTTCGTGGGTGGTTCACATATATTTTATGGCGCTTTTGAAAATGGAGGAGCTGAACTCTTCGGAGTGAGGCGTCCTGTTAACAGGTGCTGAGGCAGATTTGAAACGCCACCAACTCCAATCTGCTGCATAGAACTGAGAGCCAATTCATCTCTGCTGAAATAGAGGCTTGGAAACCACACACCCACGCACAAACACACACGCACACAACTCTGTATATGATTGTGTTCACAATATTATTGAAAAATGTGTCGGTTGAATGAGTCATGTTTTAAGGAATGCAGCTCAGCAGCCTTGTTTTCAGATTGACAGACATATATTTAGGAAATCCTGTGCTTCACCGTGTGAAACAGGCTGTTCAGTGCTGCACTGACTGCACCTCTGTACACGGATGATGCCTTACGTTTAAAGACAAGTCTGGCAGACAGAGCATCATGTCTGTAATCGGAGAGGGAAGTAACGTTATGTTTTGCCAGTTGATTATTAACAGATTGTTGAGAACATTTCCAACTGGAACAGAGACTCCGGTTTTTGTCCCACAGGCATTTTTGGTGCAGATTTCAAAATCATGCTTTGACCAAGCAGAAATGTGCTGGTTACGATTTCACATCTTCTGAACTCAAAACTTACCTGCTGCTACCCTGAGATGTATTTTACCCCGACTGCAAAATCCTGACAACTTCCTGTCACTGCATTCTGTTTGGTACCGCAACTTCCTGATCCGTCTCTGACCCACCTGCACCTGTGGAAAATCTTTCAACAGCATTTTACTGCTGCAACCTAAATGTAGCCTTCAACAGCCACACAACACTTTTATCTAATGCAGGACGTAGTGTGTCTGTGTCTGTGTGACATCAATTTAGGGTGTGGACTCTGAGGTTTATGTCCCATCTCAGATCCACAGTTTCTGAACACTGGCTTTGTGTAACCTGTGTTTCAGTTTCCGTACATGGATGTTTTTCCTGCTGCTGCTGTGTGTGCGTGCGTGTGTGTGTAAGCGTGTGTGTGTGGTGTGTGTGTGTGTATATATCTTCATGTATGTCTGTTCAGTGGATCTGCTGACTGTGGGGTAAAAATAGAGGGTTGAGCGAGTGCAAAGAAGAATTAGAGATAAAAAAATAAAACGGAGAGGCTGAGACAGATGGAGAGAGCAGATGGACGAGAGGAGACGGAGATAACTGGAGAGAGTGTGGCAGAAGACAGAGAGGGAGGAATACTTACAGGTGTTTTGGAAGGTGTGGACCTGCATGTCCACCAGAGGAAACGATTGTCTGAAACTGTACGTAACAGAAGTCTTCTTCTTTTGGAAGATCTTTGTCACCTGAGGAGGAGGAGGAGGAGAGAGATGTGAAGAAAAGAGAGGGAGTGAGGAGAGAGATGAAAAAGTGATGGAAGGAGAGAAAAGAGAAAGAACGAAAACAGGAGGAGGTGGAGGAGAAGAGAGGAAACAGACTGTTTTATTATGCTGATCTTCATTTGTTTCTTTTGTTCATTTCGCGTTAAGATTTTTTTTAAATCCTTCAGTGGTTATTTTATTATCTTCTCCACACACTGCAAACATCCCCTCTGCTTGTCACATTGTAAATACATTAAAATGACTGAATGAATGAGAGCCACTTCCTCATGCTCCACAAACAAACATGAGACATCGTTTTCGTGACACTGACAGTATGTGGAGACTCACGCTGTGCTTTACATCATTTATTTAGAAGTCACACAGATTCAGATTTAAAGCTGTTCAATGTTTTCCGTTTTGACCTTAATATGACCGATGTTAAAACAGATATATCACCTTTTTAAATTTGTTTTTAAGGTAATTAAAAAACCAGCAGTGTTTTAAATAGAGTTGTAGGATTAATCCTTCATTATCCCACCTGAATAGTTTGTGTTTTGTTCTTTATTCTGTTTTTTTTTCTGTATTTCTCTTTACTTTACAGCTTTACTTACTTTGCAAAGTCAGGTTGATAACACACAATATAATCGACTAATTAACTCTGATGTATTATTATAGGTTATGAGAGAAGACTGATGGGCAAAAGCATAAAGTGAAAGAGTCTGAGAACTTTCTGAAGCCACAGTAAGTCCAGCATTTAATCTGTTTCAGCTCTGTTGTTGGTCTCCACCAGCTCCTGAGGAAATGATCTGGCTCTTCACGCTGGATGTGAACTGCGTCTGTTTGGTGCTGAGCAGGTAAAGAACGGAGGTTGTTCAGGGCTTGTTTGCTGGAAACAGCTGTGAACACTGAACTGATTAGGATTCCATTTATTTTCTAATAGGAAGTGAGACTTTCAGACTTTCTAACATTCACCTTATCTCCCACGCCACACTCCCATGGCTCTGAGAGGAACCGTATCTGTACGTGTCCCAAAATAGTTCAATAATAACAACATACACGTGGAACGAGGGACAGTGAGAATCTGTGCGAGACAGATAACGCTACGAAATTACCACTGTTTATTTCAGTAAAATCCATAACTGGCAGCAAAGAGATTCACCATCAGTGCAAACACACACTCACACACGCACACACACACACACACAGTGCGTTGATTACCATCAGGAGGTCGTTGAACAGGAAGACTTCTCTCTGGTGGACGCCGCTCCTCTGAGCTCGGTTCGGATCTGGAACCTCGAACAGCTGACAGCAGCAAACCAGCCGGCGATGAGGCAGGGACAGCACCTGCAACACACACACACAAAATATAAGCATTATTGTGAAGGAACAAACTGGGCCTGGAAAAAATCTGCAGTGTCACAGAAAAGGGTGAAATGAATCTGCTGTTGAAAAGCAGCACCAGCTGTCTTTAAAGATGTGTTTTCATTTAGTTATGAACAATTTCTTCTGTGCGTCTTTTGTCTTTTCCACTGTATCACTGACTTTGAAATGGATCTTACACAGAAGTACAGTGTTGGATAAAGAAATTCAGTTACTGGATAACAAAGACTGAAGTTAAAGGAGACAACTTGTTTGAATTCCCAACAAAATCACACACACATTCATTTTAGACGCGTAGATGTTTAAGATTTGAGATGTCAGAGGGTCTTACAGGCTTCTTGCCGACCACCATCCTCTCCACTGCCTGGACCTGGGACACGTGGTCATCATTGGTCCTCAGCTCCCATTTCTGGATCCTTCCATAAATGGCCACCAGCAGGTCCCTGGGGATGTCCTGACCGTTATCAACACCTGACGGAAACACACAGGTCGGCCTCAAGTTTCCAATATAAAATGAAAACGTACAGAAAAAAGCTGTGAAAACTCAAGGACAAACAAAAAGCACAAAACAGAACGATTCTCTCACTGTTAGCTTTACCACAATGCTAATTATTCACAGAGACTGATCTGAGAAATTAAACAAGATGAGAATGAAGAAAAAACTGATTTTAAAATTCTTGAAAATCTTTGTAAAAATATTGTTTTACTTTTTTTTTTTTTGCCAAGTTCCTCTGGCTGAAAATCAGGCAGCTCAGTCTGACTGTTACGAGCAGTGACAACAGCCTGCAGCATTCCTGCTCTTTTCCAGCCAGTTAAAATTTTCCAGACCTTCGTTATTTAAGACAGACTGCACTGATTACAACGGAGGGAGAGGATCCACCGGCTGACCTCGCAGGTTCTTGATGAAGTCCTCGAGCTTCATCTTCCTCTCCGGCTTCACGTTGGGGCTGTACATGTCCGTGTTGAGGAGGATGATGGCAAATGCCAAGATGAAGATGGTGTCTGGATTCTGGAACTGCCGGATCAGCACCGGGTTGCAAACACAATACCGCTGACTACAGAGAGAGAGAGAGAGAGAGAGAGAGAGGGGGGGGAATGAAGGAAACATCCCAAACTCCACTGACACACTGTATCTTCTCTGTGATTCAGAGCTGCGGGGCGGTTTATTACCTGAAAGCCTCCACCAGTCGCTCCACCCGCTGAGCTTCACCCTGAACTTTGATCTGAGCCTGGAACTTCCTCAGAGCGTCGTCAAGATCCATCCCAGAGAAATCCATTTCATCCAGGACACAGCTACAGACGGAGACAGGAAACCAGGAAACACTGATCATGGTCTACACCCGCTCTGCCTCAGGGGTCAGTGCGCCTCAGTGAGGTGACCTTTCTGCTGTTAGAAAGGGGGGCGGCGTCAATCTGACAGCCACGCCCACTTTATGCAGTGATTTGCCAGGTGTCTTTAGATGCATCTTTAGAAATGCTCAGGTGACACTAACTATTTGGCCTATGAGCCTGATTCCTGTAAGGACAGAAATACAACACACGACTCAGACATTTTCTGATGTCAAAGTCATGTGACTGTCTTTCACTCACTCTAAGACGTCCTTGTTGAACTGCTGCCGGCTGCCCAGGAACTCTCCGATCATCTGCCTGCTCAGTCCTTTCCTCTCCAGGATGAATCTGGCGATGCCGACTGGCGTGTCTGACACGAAACCCCTCTCGATCAGGTACTGGATCCCCTTCTCCGGCTTCCTGTAGCCGAGAGGAGTCACGCCCTTTAACTGGGTTCCTCTTTTATCACATATGGCAGCAGATTATTCAAGTTGCACATTAGTTTCACATGAGAAGAAGATCAGGAACCCGAACAAACTCACTTGTTAAACAGGTTGAGCCCGATGCGGTACTGCCGCCGCTGCACCACGTCGTTGTTGAAGGCGGGTGAGTCCCAGCTGTGGCGGCTCTCTCTCTGATAGGTCTGTTTGCCCAGCGTGGCCCCTCCAATTGGCTCCCGCAGGCTGTCACGAGACGAGGAGCCGGAGCTGCAGTTGTTGACGGTGGTGTCGTCGTTGGAGTTGGTGGTGGTGGAGTTGACGCTCTCGTTGTCTCCGTCCGAGCAGAGGAGGTGGTGGTGGTGGAGGTGGGGGTGGTGGGCGAGGTGCTGCTGCGCCTCCATGTTTTGCAGAGCCGAGGAGGAGGAGGAAGACAGCGGTGACGGCGTGAGTGGAGGTGGCAGGGGCGAGAGAGGTGTGAGTGGCGGTACAGGGGAGGGCAGTGGGGAGGAGGGGGGTTCTGGGTAAACATGGGGAAGGTGGTGGTGTTGGTGGTGCAGGTGGTGGTAGTGGTGCTGGGCGAAGTGGTGTGCGTGCTGGATGTAAGGGCTGCCGCTGTGCCCGTGGTGCATGTGCAGGACATGCGGCTGGCTGTACTGTGGGTGGTGGTGGAGGATGGTGGGGAGGTGGGGGATGGGTGACGGGTGAGGCTGGGGGTGTTGCAGTGGGTGAGGCAGCGGGTGTGGGGGCAGGGTCCGGGCTGAAGGCATCGGCAGGGGGACGTTGGCGGGGCTGCGTGTTTGTCCCTGCGCCGTAGGAACCGAGCGGCCGTTCGGTTTGTGTTTGATGGTTCCCTGTGGCGAGTCGGCTTCGCTGCTTCCTCCTCCTCGCTCATCCTCTCCACTTTCTCCCTCCGCTCCTCCTCCCCTCCTCTCCCTCTCTCCTCCTCGCTCGACTCCTGATGGCTCCTGTTCGTACACCAGGCGTCCGATAGAGCCTCGCTCCGACCTTCAGATTCAATTTCAAAATATTCAGAAATAAAGTTGATTAAAATCAGCTGTGGTGGATTTAGACTCACAGTTTCACCAGTAATAAACATGTTATTAAGAACTGGACTGGAGCTGAACCAGTGAATAAAGATGAAGTGATGATTTGTTCACTGTCTCTAGAAAGTTTCAGATCTCTATAAGCTGAATTAAACAGTGGGTAAAACTAGATACTGGAGCCAGGTTATTTAACAACCACCAAAAATGAAAAAACATAAATCTATGAGGAGGACAGAGGACGGCGAGGGAATGAAGAGATGAGGAGAAGCTGCAGGTAAAAGTGAGAGAGGGAAAGACAGACAGTGACAGAGGGAGGGGGTATGCTGTATGTTACCAGACCCCCTTTATCACGTAAATGTCACATGACAGTGGCATTCAGTGGGTTATCCACGGCACAGTGTGAGGGAAAGAACGAGCGCTCCACATGTTGCTCCACATGTCCCTCTGACAGCTCAGTCAGAGGGACAGTCTGAGGACCCACAGAAAACTTTTTCTTTTCTAACTTGATGACATATGTTTAATGTGCACGTGGCCACGGTCTATGTGGGACACTGCGTCCTAACTTTATGTTCCAATGACGCGAAGGCTGAGAATCACCAGAGAAAAAGCAGAGACACTGTCTTTATGTTTTATGACTGATCACGTGAATGATATAAGAATAAGGGGTTTTGATGTCTGCAGGAACTCTCTGATTGGCTGGGCTGACCTGTCACTCATGTCCACGGAGCTGTCACTTGGCGGTTCAATGGTCAGGACAGGGAGGTGTCCTCCTCCTCCTCCTCCGCCTCCTGCCCTCCCTCTGTACTCCCCCCGACACTCTGTGCAGGGGGTGCTGCTCCTCCGGCTGGCGTTGCTGCCTCCCTCTGTCTCTCTGCTGTCCTCTCTCCCCCCTGCACCTCCTCCTCCTCCTCCTCCTCCCCAGTACTCTGTGTCGGAGCTGGAGGCTGGGCGAGAGAGTGGCGAGGAAGGAGGGCGGGAGAGAGGCGAGGAGGGGAGGCAGCCCTCGTCCATGTAGAGAGTGACATCACTGAAGGAGGTGGCGGTGCTGTCTTCGTGCATGGCGGCACCTCCTCCCTCTCCTCCTCTCCCTCCGCCCGCTCCTCCCACCCGGCCCGCTGCACGTCGTGAGGACGCGATGGTGCTGCGCCACGCGCACTGTCTGTAATCTTCGTCCTCGTCTTCCTCCTCGTCCTCCTCCCCTTCTTCCTCCTCCTCTTCCTCCTCTTCATCTCCCTCCTCCTCATCCTCGTCGTCGTCTTCCTCTCCTTCTCCTCCTGCTTCCTGTGAGTCTTCACGGCCAGACTGGCAGGTAAGGGAGTCGTCCATGGAGTCGGCCAGGGACTTCACCTGTAGTCCACAGACACAAGACGTAAACAGACAGAAGACAGAGACGTAAACGTTCACACCCTGAGACTCAGGCCTTTATTTACCTCCTCAGTTAGAGAAGCTTCTTCCCTGTTTCCCTGTTTTTCCCTGTTTCTGTAAAATATCTTCACCGATCTGTTCTTGTTGTAATCTGCTGCAGTTTGCTGTTAACGTAAACTCAACGCTCCCTCCACGTTTACAGGACATTTCACCGACTCCCATCATTTGAACTCCAGCTTGTTTAATAGAATTATAGTTTCAGGAACATTTCCACAGCTCAGTTGATGTCAGCGTTAAAAGCTGAGGAGCTGACAAATGTGTTTACCTGCTTAGAAAAGGAGTCGTCCATGTCTCCTGCGTCCTCTGACCCCTGCTGACCTGCTGACCCCTGACCCTGCGGCTGACGCTCATCGAATGAGTACTGGATCCACCGAAAAAACACACAAACAAGATCAGAGCTGACAAACTCTGGACCCAAATGTGACGTTTCATCTGTGCTTTTTTATTGTGTACATGTTTATTTGTTTATTTGTGCGTGTGTGTGTACCTGCATCCTCATGTTGGACAGGATGATGCGCCGGGTCATCCTGCTCTCAGAGGCCGAGCTGCGAAGCCTCTCGAAGTTCTTGTTCATGCGGTACTGCCTGAACGCTGTCTGGATCGTCCTCGCTGCCCGCCGGGACACAAACTGGCCCCCGTACTTCCTCTCCAGCATCTCCACCTATCAGACAGCACGGTTGAATACAGGCAGCCAATCAGGGAACGGAAGACAGAACTTTTTCATTTGGAAAATCCTAGAACAGAAAACTGACTCTGCAGCTCATCGTGTTAATATTAATACTAAATCCTATAAAGAGCTTTTCAAATGTGGACATTTATAATGTCAGATCCACCAGCTTCTGTAAACCTAAAGCTTCTGATTTCAATAAAGGTTATCAGGTTTTGATTTAGCAGTCAACAAGCTACACGTGTGGAGACAGAGATCAGTTTGTTACTGGCAGGACTAAGCAGCATGTTGTCAGCGTGTGTGTGTTCTCTGCTGGGGTGTGTTGCTTTGTTAGAAAAGGCTGCATTCAGTTCAGAACGTAACAGAGACGATGACATGAAAACCACACGTGTCCTGTGGAGTTGTACCTTCTTGTCCTGGAGGTCTGTAGAGAGCTCATAGCTGTCAGATAGAGCCTTGCAGCGTTTGCTCTCCTCCTCCTCTTGCTTGCGGAGCGCCAGGCTGGCCGGCTGGTGTCGGCTACGCTGAGCCCAGGCGAGGCTCGCCGGGCTGGGGGGAGAGATGGGAGAGCTGCCCTGAAGGACAAGAGGAGATGGAAGAGGACAGGAAATCAGTACAGAATCTTTCTCAGCTGGTTCAGATTCATCCTCACATCAGTGGTTAAACCAACATTATTTCTCCTTTGTGATTAGAATTCCTCATATTTCAGCAAAGTAATTCTAAGCCTGGTGCCACAGTCCAGTTAATTCCACTGGTAGTAAGTGTCCAATGATCTGGAGCTTCGGCCCTGTTGTTTTTACTGGCTCAGCCACTGCTCCGTCATTTTACTCAGAATCAGCTGCAGGTTGTTGAGTTTAACACAACCTGCACACCTGTCAGGTGTACGATGATTACTGTGTTTGTATCATAATTTATCCTTTTGTTTGGCGTATGATGACGTTTCTAAAACTATTTAAAATTTGTTTAATTTTTATCCATATTCATCAGAACCAACGATTTTAGTTTATCTAGTTTTATCTAATGACGCCACAGTTTCCCCACGGTGGGACTAATAAAGGTGAATCTTATCCTTAAACATCAGATTTCAAAGCTCCTGAAATAATCCTCCTCCTACACAACTCACTCGCTAATCTTCAACCAGGTGAAACTTCCTGTTTAAACGTCCACTCAGACGACCTGACGGCTGCGGACCTGTTGTGTGTGTTTTTCATGTTTGTGTTTTAGGGTCAGTACCTGTGTGTGTGTGTGGGAGGCTCCCAGGGGCCCGCTGGTGGAGGCAGAGCTGTAGGGATCACAGGGGCTGGGCAGGGGGCTGTTGCTATAGCGAAGGAAGGGAGGCGGATGGCTGAAGGACGAATCAGAAAAAGTGAGCGCCTCGGGACACTGAGAGTCGCCCTCCACGCTGAGAGAGAACAGACAGAGAGGGGGGGGGGGGGAGGTGTTATCCACCTGCTAATGTTCAGGTCATCATCACATCACGTCAAACCGATTCGATAACACGTGTTTCCTGTTGTACGGAAATAAAAAGAGGGACAGAAACAATGGAGGAATATGAAAAGTGATCTAAACAAAAGAGAACAGAATTAGGATGAACAGCGGGATGAGGAGGAGGAGGAGGGCACAGAAAAAGACAAGAATGAAGGAGATGGGGAGAAGAAAATTGCATGAAACAAAACAGGAAGGAGAAGAGGAAGAAAAGGGGGAAAAGGACAGGGGACAAGAAAAGGGAGACAGACAAGTCAACTGA